>CM053417.1:38800999-38945180 GCA_028644305.1 Xerus rutilus
TAAAATAAAATAAAATAGAAATAAAGGGCCAGGGCTGTGGCTCAGTGGTAAAGTACCTGTGGGTTCAATCCCAAGTTCCAAAACAAAACAAAACAGTCCCCTTATAACTTCTTATAGGGTAAACTCACAAACAAGGTGTATGTTAATACACTTTAATGAGTAGGCATGATATCTAATTTCAAATTACTTCCTATCAATAATTCACTCTGGATCCACTATAGTCACATGACTAAATTCAGGGAGACTGCCTCTTCTGGAAAGAAACCTAGAAAGCAATCTAAAGTTCTATTGCCAAAGAGATGGATAAAACAGAGCAGAGAGTGCTGGAAAATGGAATGTCCAGCTCCTAGGCTTAATCATTGCTTGGTGTGAGGCACCCCAACCTTGTCCCAACTGCTTATTTGTTATTTCATCAAGATGGGACAGGGAGGGGTTGGTTAAGTCAACTGACATGCTGGCTTTGGGTGGCCCTCCCTTCAAGAATAGCTCTTTCTTTGCTGCAACGGATACATCCAGCTGCAGATTTCCGTCATCACTGGCCACACTTGCAGATGAATTCAGAAATTATACTGGCCTCCCCAATTGTTGTTACTGAGTTGAACAAGCACTATTGAGACCATCCTCTTGCCCACACCACTGTACTAGTTGCTACAGGAGGAGGGAGGAGGGAAGAAAATGCAAAGGCCTGCTCCCCACCTTTCTGGAACTGTGGGTCAAGTTGGGGGAGATGGGATATATTCAGAAAAGTCACTCAAGAGCAATTACAAAGGTATATGTCTGCAGGTGCAAAATAATACAAGCCAAAATGATGGGCTTTGGTGTTAGGTGAAATTAGGTGGCAGTTGCAGCTGTCTAAGATCCTAGTACAGTATGCCATGCACCTCTACTCTGGAGCTGGGTCTACTGCTTCTGGTTCCTGAAATTCTGGCTTGAGCCTTGGGTTGGCATGTCTTCTTCCAACCATGTTCAGGATCTAGAAGTGTTTGAGGCAGGGCTGGGATTGTGGCTCAGTGGTAGAGCCCTTGCCTCGCATGTGGGAGCGCTTGCCTTGCACTGGGTTCCTCAGCACCGCATATAAACAAATGAATAAATGAAGGTCAATCAACAACTAAAATATTTTTTAAAAAAGAGGTGTTTGAGGCAGGGCCTTGACTTTCAGTGCCAATTCTTCTGCTAATTAGAAATCTTTTCTCCACTGTGGGCCTCAGTTTCCTCATATGTGAGATGAAAGGGTTGGACTAGATAATTCCTAAGGTGCCCTTCTGGCTCTGATGTCTGTTCTGGGTCTAAGTGCCCTCCCTTTTTTTATGAGGTGAACATTTTGAAGGGAGTAAGGGACATTTGAGGACTTCCAGTTTGGAAGCTGGGGCAAAGTTCCCGGGCTCTGTTTGTTTTTCTGTCGCGTCTGCTTCTTCCCAACTGGCTTCTTGCATTGCTTAGGGCTCAGGGCCACTCTGGTTTGGGCTCTGGGTGGGTGTGGTGGGACAGCAGGTCCACTGGGTCAGTGGTTCAAGGCCACCCTGGGAGCCTGGGGTAATAGGAATACTGTTGCTTCAGCTAAGCTCAGCTTCTGGAGCTCCCTACTTCAACATTGCCACTGACTCCAAGAGGCCACCTGGAGCCCCTCACAGACAGGCAGACAGTGCTGTGGGGCTGATTCCATGTGGGAACGGACACTGTTCTTGGGGCTCCTGATGAGTGGGGATTTCTCAGGGATGATGTGAAGAGCCCATGCTGATCCCAGGGTAGGATCAGGTTCTCCTCAGGAATCTGGGAAACTCACATGGAGGCCCTGTGGGGGCTGGTCAAACTGTGGGATTGGAGGGTCTTTTCATTAGAATGTAAATAGGAGTGGGCAAGGGACCCTGGGCATTACACACTCTGGTTCTTCCACAGGCCTGGCTCCTCATTTTCTGGGGATGAGGGTAAAGGAGGGGAGAATGGCCTTCATAAAGCCATGGGACAAGGGGTTGGAAGGAGGGAAGGCTTGTTCTGTGTGATCATGTGATCCTGGGACTCCCCCTATTTCCAGCCCTTTCCAGGGAAGCATTAGTGCGTTGGAAACAGCCTAGGCAGGGAGAACAGTGATGATGTGCCACACAGAAGGCAGTGTCAGCTACAACAAACAAGCACAACCTCAGACAAACAAACGCAGTCTTAAGAACACATTTTCTCTCTTTCCCATCCTCCGCACGTGTGTGCGCATGCATGCATACACGTGCATACAGGCACACTTACATATATATGCCCACAAAAGCAGAGGCCTCACTGTCCACACATCCCAGGCCCTCAAACAGGCTCTGTGGCACTGAATTTCTATGGCAATGCTAGTGGCCCAGCCCATACGACCTGCAGGTACAACTTCACTTTGCCCAGGTGTAGGGGAGGGACAAGGTTCCTTGGAAGGGGAGGGGCATTTTTGAAAGCTATAAAGAACGAAAGAAAGAAAGAACAAATGAAAGAAAGAATGAAAGAAGGAAAGAAAGAAAGAAAGAAAGAAAGAAAGAAAGAAAGAAAGAAAGAAAGAAAGAAAACAAAGCAAGGCTGAAGTCCTCCCACAGGCAGGCTCGTGCTCCGGGTGTGCTTTCGCAGGCCAGAAACTACAGAACTGGGAGTACTGCCAAGTGCTTTATCAAAGGAAACAGCCCGCCCAACAGCTGGAGATGGGCTCCTGCCAGCTGTGTGTGCCTCTCGGTCTCTCCTTCTCCTTTTCTCTCTCCTTCTCGTATCTCCATCCATCCATCTCCTGAGCCTACAGACAGACTTCCTTGGACCACAGAGAGTACCCTTGATGCTAAACAACTGGGTCGATCGCTGTCCCAGCTGGATGGGGGTGGTGGCTGTCTTGTGAGGGGATGCGTTACCCAGAAGCTGGGCTCTAGGCATTGAGTGAGGGGTGCTGGGTCTCAGGCACTTCTGCTGCAGCTGGAGCCTTGGGGAAATACAGTCCCACAGTCCCTCCTTAGCTTCCCTGTCACCCACCATGGGAGGCAGGTGCCTGGCTGGGCAGTGTGTTGGCAGCAGCAGGGCGTTTTCCAGCAACCTCAGCAACTTTGCCATCCATATCCATTAATTAGTTAATTACTTGGATTCATTTCTCTAAGCCATGGGCTTCCCAGTGGGGGAGGAGACAATGTGGGGACAGGGGAGAGATCTGAAGAAAGGTGTTCTCTCTTTCCTGGGGATGGCAGGTCCACCACCATACACTGAGGAGAGAAAGGGCAAGAAGGACCTCCTGTGGCTTCATCCCTTCTTCCAGCCTGCATCCACTTCAGGCTCCTGGTTTGCCAGCTAAAATGGCCAGCACAGCCCTGCACGGCTGCCCTGAGCTGTATTTGTAGAAGCAAACCAATGGAATGGAGAATGGGGCCAGTGGAGGTTGCTCAGGTCAGTGGACTGGATTCAAGGAGCTGAAGGCAACAGTCTCATCCCTAGAGAGATCCAAGGGCTTCTTTCTATTCCCTGAACATAGAACCTGTACCTGCTGTTTCAGCCAGCCCCTGGGAATGGCCAAGGCAAAGCTAAGGTTTCCCTTAAGAGCCTGGCCATGTCTCAAGGGCAGGATCCCTATTATGTTCATCTCTATGCCCCGAAGGGTTGCCTTGAGCCAGGGGCGTAAGTATTATCTGCTGATCTGGACTTGGAGAAACTCACTTTGAAGTTTGGGTCTCAATGAATGGGAGGCAAAACTTGGTTGGCTGTATTCCCCAAGGTTGCCATGTGGAACTTATTTTTTGTTTCTTTGTTTGTTTTGTGTACTAGAGATTGAACCCAGGGTACTTCACCACTTTTTAATTTTTTTTATTTTGTGACAGAGTCTCACCAAGTTGCTGAGGCTGGCCTCAAACTTGTGATCCTCCTGCCTCAGCCTCCTGAGTCACTGGGATTACAGGCATGTGCCACCATGCCCAGCACTTATTTCTTCTTTAACAAAGCTCTACTGGTGAGATGGCAGGCACCATGCTGGTTGCTATGGGGATTTCCAAGGGGGGTGAGGCCAAAAACTTAGATCATCTTGGCTTCTGGCATGTGGTGGGCACCCTGCTAACCACCTCACTCTCTTTCACTCCCACTCTCTTACCATGTGGTTCTTCTCCCCTGGCTGAGCTCTTGGATCTTCCCTCTTAGCACTCTCTTCCTTCCTTCCCTGAGGCTTCTTGTACAAATGAGTGCACTCATGCACTTTGTCACACGTGGGTGGCCCTGAAGTATAATGAGTACAGACTTTGGAGCTAGAGAGACCTCAATTTGAATCCCTAGTCAGCCTCTTGCTATCCCTGATGGCATGCTTAAGTTGTTTCACTTCTCTGAGCCTCAGATTTCCCCTCTGTAAACTTGATAATGATGCAGATAATACAAACCTCATGATTTGAGGAAGGTTAGTTGAGATAACATACATAGTATAAGTGAAGTGCTTTGGGCACTGTTTGGCACAAAGTAAGCACACAATGACTGTTAGCTGCATTGCTGTGGCCTTGTGTCTGTGTGATGATTGAGGGTGTCTACCACGTACAACTGAGCTGATAAGACTGACTATGTGATAAACCATAGACAGACTAGAGACCCTGACTGGGACTCTCAGAAAACCTCTTAGTAATTCTGGTTGTCTAGCCGTGGCAACCACAATCCTGAGAAGAACAAGGTGTGGAAGTGAAGAGACTGAGGTACAACTCAATCCTTTATTCCTGAGTCTATCCCTCCCAAGTAGAACTTCCCTTCAGACCATAGTATACACCAGACTGGCTCCTGGGCATGGGGCCAGATGTCTTCTGGGAAGTTCCACCTTCCCCAATTTCTCTGGACTCTGATTTCTTGACTTTCCTCATTTGGATTCTTCTTTGTCCCACCTCTCTCCCTACCTCATCCTCTAACACACATGCCCTTGCCACATTTTCCCCAGTGTGTGGTCAACCTTTGGTGTATTTGAAAGGACCAGGCCAGAACTTGAAAGGACTGCTCTTATCATGGCCTGTTTATGACTTTCTCCCTGAGGGTGTGTGTGTGTGTGTGTGTGTGTGTGTGTGTGTATTAATGTAGAACCTGCAGCCTTGGGGTGCCACTTCCTCTGTATGTTAAACCTTGTGGCATCAAGATTTCTCATTCCTAGTCCAAATACAGATTGCTCAACCTGCCATCAGCAGTGGCCTCTGAACACTGGGCAGTCAGAAGGAGGTTGACGTGGGTATCAACACGATTTGCGGTCTAGGTCTTCACGAATGGAGGTTTGTGGGGCTTGCCCCCTCCAGTTCCCTCACAGGGGCACTTCCGATGGTTGGCACCAGCAGCATGTCAGCTGCAGGGAGCAAATGGTGAGAGGGAAGAGATTCCAGGTCTTCTTTGGCTATGACTGATTCCTTATTTCCTCTCCTTTCCCAGTTTGGGAGCATTTGTTGCTGTTTGAAGGGCTGGGCAGTGCCAACACCACAATAAACAGCTTGTCCAGTACACACAAGCTCTTTGGACCCTGAAATGTCAGCTGGCCAACTGGCTCACAGCTAGACCCTGCTGCGTGCCGTTTGCATCCGGCCTCGACAATGCCGCTCAGCACTTGTAGAGCCATGTGTCATAGCAACAAGACTGGGGGTGGAGGCCCTCATAGTGACCTGGCCCTAGCTCTGGTAAGCCAAGCTCAAGGGCCACCCTTAGGACCCCTGGCTAAAATTACAGCCTCAGGGATCCAGATCTGCTGGTCTCAGACCAGCAAAGTTGCTGGCTCTCACCCACCCCACCCTAGGGCTGGCCCCATGGGTAACAGCCAGCCAGACACCCTATGTCCCATATGGCTAGACTTCTGATGAGTGTTGGACAGAAACATGTAGCCCAGTGAATGTTAGTGGGGTATGGGACATGTGCCTCCAGGGGGTGCAGACTGAGCACAAAGGGCAAGGAAAGAGAGGGAGTGGTGGCAGGGTCTGGTGGCAAGAGTGCCAGGCCAGGATCCAGGAAACCTGGGCTCTGCTCCCAGCCTCTGCCACCAACTCCCTTGGCGTCCTTGAGCAAGATCACCCAGAGGGCAGGGTTGGGGGAGAAGGCATAGGGCCAAGACCTTGCCTAGAAGATGAGCTGCAGAATCTTGCTCATACACTTGGGAGGTGGGAGTGGGGTGTTTAACCGGGCAAACTTTTCACCGAACAGCTACCTCATTGCCTTTAAATGCTTTGGATGCATTTTGGCCAGCAGTGGAACCAAGCTTAGGTATCCAGAGGACATATGAGAAAAAAGAAGGTGGCTTCTTCCAAAATGCCTTTCCTTTGATTTTCTTGGGAGACCAACAGGCAGGGGATCCCTGCTGCCAGGACTGACAGCAGAGAGCAAAGTTGACTCTTAGCTATGAAGGTCCATGGGATTGTTCTCACTTCTGCCCCTTGCAGCCACCCAGCACAACTTCTCTGGGAATGTGAGGTTTGTCCCTTGTCCTAGGAGTTTTTATAGAAGGAGCCTCTCCAAGCTCACGACCCCAGGTACCCATGCCTCAATACTCTGATGTCCAGGAATCCACACCATGGCACATGGTTACTCTCAGGACCCATCTCACATATCATCGCTGGGCTTCCTCTGCCTGGTAGCAACAAATCTCCTATTTATCTGGCCCTGTGTGCTCAATGGGAACTCATAGGGCACAGTGGCATTCAATCATACAAAACATCATTAATAGAAGCCACCAGTGTCTGACACAGAGCAGATGCTCAATATATATTTGTCAAATGAATCCAGGCTTAACTGAACTCACAATACTCTTACATAAAGGACTACATTTAATGGCAGATTTCGAGCTTTGTGGTAAGACCAGTTCAGGGGCAGGAAGAAGCCTATTTGAGGCCATGGAAGAAACAGCATGGGGGCAGTCACCCTCTGTGTGCATGGAGAGAAGGTGGGATACACCCATGGTATGTAAAGGGGGAGAATGTCTGGGCAAAGGGCCAATATCCACTCCAGTCTGAGAGCCTCAGACACTTCCCAGCACAGGAAGGCCCCATGGTGGTGTCTAATTGGCTTTTGGGTTGCTCTGACTGAGTGAAAAGGACCTGTGTGGCAAAGCAGAGTCAGAACTAAGCTTCCAGAATGTCTAGTGAACATTGGGAAGCTCCTGGTTATTGCCAACCAGGTGCTAGTTGCCAGGGAGCATCTTGAATCTGAAGAGTAGTGCCAGAGGGAACTGGGAGGGTCCTGGCCAGGGGCTTCAGGAATCACTCACTTCAACATGCCTGCTGTCTCCGGTTGGTTCAGGAACTCTGAAAGCCATGGTCTGGACTTTGAAGCTTCCCTCGCTGGATTACTGTGTTGTCTGTGCCTTCACAGCAGGGTGGGTGAGAAAGAGCGGCCCAGGAGGGAAAAACAAACAGAGGAAAGGTCCTGGGGTCTGTTGACGTTAAGTGCTATTGATTGTACAAGATATTTCCACCAGGAGGACAGTGAACTGACCTGTTTTTGCAGCAGGCTTGGACTCTGACGCCACTGTCTAGGCCATGAACTAAGAATCTGAGAGGCTGTGGCTTTATCTCAACACATACTCTCTGGAAGGCCAAGCTGGGCCTCCCGCTGTGGGATGCGGGAGGATGTGGGTGGTTACAGGCCTCTCAGCAACTTCTACCATTCCCCAGGGACATTATATGACCCTGAGCTCATGTACTCTCAGGTTTTTCAGGACCTAGTTGTTAGAGGAAGGAGGGTTTTCAAGCAATAAGGACGAGAGTAATAAAGCACAGGTAGGAAGAAAGTGGTGGAAAGAGCACTGAACTAGGAGTTAGTGACATGGGCTTCATCCCACCTGTGACATGAACTAGCCATCTGAATTCAGGCCATCAATTTCCCCTCTCATGGCTTCAGTTTTTTCATTTGTTAAGTGATAGGTAGAGAAGTTCCTTCCAGTTCTAAAATCTAGCAGACCTACGACTAGGCAAGGTGGTGCACACCTGTAATTCCAGTGGCTCAGGAGGCTGAGACAGGAGGATCCTGAGTTCAAAGCCAGCCTCAGCAACTTAGTGAGGCTCTAAGCAACTCAGTGAGCCCCTGTCTCTAAATAAAACGCAAAAAGGGCTGGGGATGTGGCTCAGTGGTTAAGGATACCTAGGTTCAATCCCTGGTACCTAAATAAATAAATGAAATAAAATCCATCAGACTTGTGAAAAATGCAGATATTAGGAAGGAGAAGAATATGAAGAAGAAAAGAAGAGACAAAAATGAAAAATTCCAGGCAGTACAGAAGGGGAATACTGGGAAAGAAGTATGCTGTGTTTTGGTCAAATGGGGCCCTGAGTGGAGACTTGGTGGCCTAGATCTTGTTCCCAGTTCTACAACTAATGAGCTGTATGACAAATGGCAGGTCACTTTGTACCTTATTTAAGTGGGAGGAATGATTGAGTCCCTGCCACCTGGACTGCTCTGTTTTTGGAGAAACTAGGTATAAACATGGCAAATAATTACTAGTGTGACATGGACAATACATACATTTGGACATGGGGAGGGTGATGGTAGCTGACGGGTTAAGACTTTATCTATGGGGCAAAGGAGCAGAGGAAAAGAATACAGACTCCAGACTGAGACAGGCCTGGATGGAGTATATGGGCTCTGTTCCTACCAGGCTGAATGACTCTGGGCAAGTCATTTTTTCCATCTCAAATTCAGTTTCTTCATTCATAAAAAGTAGGGAATTGAAGTAGTTGATCTTTAAGGTTCCTTTCATCTCTTTGAATATATGAGAAAACAAAACACAATGAAAAAGAAGCCAGAAGATGCCAAATCAACCAAAGGGGAGAATTGTGTGTTCAGGGAAGAAGCCAGCCAGTGTGGATCAAGCATTAATGACAGAAGCAAAGAAGGATGGCATTCTCAGAGCAATTGTGGGGACGAAGAGGAAGGAGGATAAGGAAAAGACAAGGCAAGGTCATTTCAAAGGAGTGACTAGAAAGGATATTCATGAATATTTGGTGAGGGAAGGCTTGGCCGGAGGGCATGCTAGTGATGAGCCTCCGCTGCTAAGGAGGGCTGCTTTGTTCTGTTAAACTGTTTTGTTTTGATTTGTTTTGTACTTGGGATTTGGCCCAAGGTACTTTGCCACTGAGTCACATCCCCAGTCTTTTTTATTTGGGGTGTGGGGAGAGTATCAGGGATTAAACTCAGGGGTACTCGACCACTGAGCCACATCCCCAGCCCTATTTTGTATTTATTTAGAGACAGAGTCTCACTGAGTTGCTTAGCACTTTGCTAAGTTTCTGAGGCTGGCTTTGAACTCAAGATCCTCCTGCCTCCGCCTCCCCAGCTGCTGAGACTATAGCCATGTGCCACCACGTTTGGATCCCAGTCCCTTTTAAACTTTTTTTATTTTGAGACAGTCTTACTAAGTTGCCAGGGTTGGTCTCGAATTTGTGATCCTCCTGCCTCAGCCTGCCTCCCCAAATCACTGGAATTACAGGTATGCATCACTGCACCCTGCAGAATGGAGATCTTAAGCAGGTCTCAAATAAGATGTTGAGGAAGATGGTGAGAGCTCCAACAGACTGGCCAAATGATGACCCCCACGTGAAAGGTGGGGAGCTGGAACATCTTCAAACTAGCAGACATTCTTCCACTGGGAAGAGCATGGTCAAGGGCCCATCACTAAGTGTCTGATACTCTTGGATTTGATATATTATTGATCCTTGCCCAGGACCAGAGATAGTGTCTATGCAGGTGTAGAGTCAGCCTGCCAGAAGTAACATGACAATTTCTTGGCAGGGACAAGAGCAAAGGTTGGTCTGTCTGCTGTGTGACCCTTGCTTCATTCTCTGGATGCTCTTAAACAAATCCCTAGTTGTAATATTGGCCCCTTACAGGGAAAATGAGTGAAGAAAAAACAATCCCATGTAACTGTGCTCTAAGGGCTTTAGGAGGCCAAACCCTTCTTTCTGGTATCTTATGGGACCTTTGGTGGTAGGGCCCATGCTTAAGACACAGGCAGTAAGGGCTGGGTGAGGGGGAAAAGTATGATCTAAGAGTCAACTGAATCCTCAAATCCCAGTTCCAACTATGTGACCTTGGACTGATCACAACTTCCCTGAGTTTCTCCTTCCTTGTCTGGTGTGTCTTTTTTTTTTTTAAAAAAAACATAACACTGTTGTGAAGAATAAATGAAATAATGCTTGAAAAGTACTTGGCACAGTGTCTGGTACATATTAAACTCTCAATAAATGGCAGCTATCATTATTATTGTGATTATTATTACCATTACCACTACTGAAAATAAATATGACAGTTTGCCATTTTTCTCGTCAACCTCCCATTTCCCTGTTCCCTCTTTGACTTAGGAGTCCTACCATGCCAAAAGTTCATCTGTGGAGCCTTGGACCTCCAAAATCACCTTCCTTAGCTCCATTACAAGACCAGCTTTCCAAGATGGCCTCTCCATAAAGTCCCAGCTCTTCCCAATCTGTCTGTCAATGTAGGGCCAGCAGCAGGCAGAAGGAGGGAGACAGGTGGCAGGGGCCAACCAAACAAGGCCATGCATTCCCACTTTGTCACCAGTTCCCTGGCAAGGCCTACCAAGGTCACCTTTTGCTTCTAATTTCCTCCTTTGGAGAGAGGAGAGTTGAGACATAACCTGGAGGGAACATTTTTATTTTTTGTGGTATTGGGGATTAAACCCAGGGTCTTGTGTATGCTAGGCAAATTCTGTACCACTGAGTTACATCCCCAACCCTGGAGGGAGCATTTAGATGAAAACAAGGGCTTTGCCTTCACAATTTGGGAGAAACTCCCTCTCCAGTATTTTCTAGACCAAGAGATGTTCCAGACAGGAGGAATGTCATCACCTTGCACAGACAGCCAGAACTATAAGATCTATGCTGTGCTATGGTGGGCCTCATTCCCCCACCCCTAGGCCAAAGCCCAGGAGCTCTCAATTCTGTGATGGCAGACCAGGTTTCTTCAGATGAGAAGACTCTTGGGTGTGGCTCTGCAGAGGGAGCTGATTGTCAGTGCTGGCAAATTTAGAGGGTGCCCCAAACTGCTCCCCAGCCTCTCTTCCCAGGGGGAAAGGTGGGGGCATCAGAGAAACTCAGTGGCACTAGGCCAGGGAGGACTGAAATCACACTGTAGCATGCAGGTCCTAGAGATTAATTGACCTAGCCCATTTTCTGGGTTGAGAGGTGAAGGAGAAGATGGGTGGAAACAGTAGACAGACAGGCTGCAGAACCTAGAGGTGGAGCAGGCAATTGTCTACCTGGTAAGATTTCCGGGGCCCCAAAGCAGACTCCACCCCCAAACATCTCCTCCAGAACACATAACCAAACAATGGTGTGTCTCTTGAGCACATTCTGAGTGTTCTGCAATGTGCTTTGCCTTTGGAGAAAATCGTCAAGTCCAGCATTACCCCCAGAGCCCTTTACTACTTGGATGGGGAGAGCCTGAATGAAGTCAGGGCCGGGAAGGGGTCATGGACAAACCAGAGAGGGAGAGGACAAGCTGGAGAGGGAGAGAGCATGGCAGGAGGCCCTTGCATGGTGAAGGAAGGCCTGAGGGTGGCAGGATGGGGGGGGACAAGGGTGGGGTAGGAGATGTTCTTAAAGAAGGGTGGAGGTGCACAGGAGACCAAATGTGGCTAAGGGCCAAGCCATGGAGAAAAGACAAATTAGGAGAGAGGACAGGGGCAGGCCTAGGGTACATAGACATTTTTTGTAAAGGCACTGTCATAGAACCTGAATGAGTCCTTCGAGTACAGCAGGGCAGGGAGCGGCATTATAATTCCTGACTGCCATTTGGAAAGCCTCTCTCTCTCTCTCTCTCTCTCTCTCTCTCTCTCTCTCTCTCTCTCTCTCTCTCTCTCTCTCGCGGCATTATAATTCCTGACTGCCATTTGGAAAGCCTCTCTCTCTCTCTCTCTCTCTCTCTCTCTCTCTCTCTCTCTCTCTCACACACACACACACACACACACACACACACACAGAGTCTCTAATTTTCCTAACAGCCCTGGCAAGGTAGGGGAGGTATAATTACCTCCATTTGACTGGTGAAGAAACTGAGACACAAAGAGATTAAGTAATTTACCCAAAGTTTTACACACTGTTTTAATGGCTGAGATTGGACCAGAACTTTGGTTAGATGAAGGCCAGAACTGGCCTAACGAGTGTCTAGAGTAGGTAACCCCCTTCATGGCATTATTTCAGGAATGCTAAGAAAGCCCATTGCCCTCAAAAATCTCTCTCTCTCCACTCACTAATGTCTAAAATTTTACTCTTTTTTTTTGGTACTGGGGATTGAACTCAGGGGCACTCGACCACTGAGCCACATCCCCAGCCCTATTTTGGGTTTTATGTAGAGACAGGGTCTCACTGAGTTGCTTAGCACCTCACCATTGCTGAGGCTGGCTTTGAACTCGCGATTCTCCTGTCTCAGCCTCCCTAAGTGCTGGGATTACAGGCTTGCGTCACCACGCCCGGCTTTTACTCTTTTTTTTAAAATTGATTTTAGTTGTAGATGGACACAATATCTTTATTTTATTTATGTACTTTTTTTTAATGTGGTGCTGAGGATCAAACCCAGTGATTCTCGCATGCAAGGCAAGCGCTCTACCACTGAGCTACAATCCCAGCCCCTAAAATTTTACTCTTAAGATATTTTTTTTTTGGATTGAAACTATGGCCCCTCTTATAATGTGAAAGGGTGCTGCTACCCAAAGATCCAAGGAGGTTGAGACAGAGGGATCCCAAGTTCAAAGCCAGCCTCAGCAACTTAGCAAGGCCCTAAGCAATTTATGGAGACCCTGTCTCAAAATAAAAAATAAAAAGGATGGTAGATGTGGCTCAGTGGTTAATTGCCCCCACTCCCGGGGTTCAATCCCTGGTACCAAATAAACAAAGGTGCTGCTGAAGGCAAGAGTAGAGAGGGCAGGAGAGAATGTCTTAGTACCTCAGAATACAATCTGGGAGTATTCCTAGGAGAAGGTCTGGGCAATGGAGCCAGATGTAGCAGGGCAGGGGGTATGTAAGAACAGGAGGGACCCAAAGCTGGCAAACCTCCACCTATTTGCATAAGGAGGAAAGGAGTTATGTCAGTGTGAATGTGGGCAACACTGGGAAGGGGGGTAGCTCTGCCCAGAAGTGAAGTTGGAAAGCTCTAATGGATGACTGCACCAGCTGAGTCCTTGGAGGGAAGTTAGGAAGGACTTCCATGTAGCCTTGGGAGAACAGAGAGGGGGAGGGCCACAGTGGTGGCTGGAGAAGGAAGCAAGACTTATGGAGGGGTGGGATGGGGGTGGGGGAAGCTATTCATGGAGCTGGCTTAGAGCCAAGGGCCAGTCCCAAGGGGGTGAACAGAGGCTGGAGAGCTCTGGGCCCCATTCCAGCTCCTGACCTTGAGTCACCATGCAATCGGCACTTTTCCTACCTCAGCCCAGACACCCATCAGGTCTCTGTTATCTGGGCTTCCCATTATACAGAAAACTGTAAACGTTGCTGTATCCTCCTCCTGACCAACCCTGCCCTTCCTAAGACCCTCTTGCCCCCGCCCTAGCCCCCACCCCAATCCAGCATCCTGCAAACCTCCTGGGCCTCATGGAAGCTCTTGCTTTCTGCCTTTGGTCTCAGATCTGCTCCTCCACATAGCAGGCTGCCCCTGGACCTAGTGGTACAGACACATCCTGGTCCTGAGGACAAAGGCCTGAAGTTCTCACTTGACTCCGAGCTAGAGCTGCAAATAGCTGTATCTGAGAAGATCATGGCAGAGCTTATTAGAACTGGCATCAACCATAGAAGTCACTTTTGCTGTTCATTCATTCATTCAACTTGTCGAGCATGTACTATGTGCCAGACACCTGAGATATGCTCCTGGCTTCATGGAGCTCTCAGTTTGAATAATTGTATCATTCTTCAAAGAAGCACCCAAATAAATATATATTTCCATCCCCAATCCTCTCATCTTAGAATTAGGGAGACCTAGGGACAGAATGGTTATAGGGCTTTTCAAGGTTGTTCTGGTAGCCAGTGGCAGAACCAGGCTGGAACCCAGGCTTCCTGATTACTATTGCAGTGTTCTTTCCACTATGTTCTTTTTTTCCCCTTTATTTTAGTACTAGAGATTGAATCCCAGAGCTTTACACATGGAAGGCAAGCACTCTGCCACTGAGTGACACCCCAGCCCTTTTTATTTGGAGACAGGGTCTCATTAAGTTGCCCAAATTAGCCTTGACCTTGCAATCTTCCTGCCTCGACTTCCTGAGTAGCTGGGATTACAGGCATGTGCCACTGTACCTGGATTCAGTATGTTTTGTTTTTGTTTTTGGTACCGAGAATTGAACCCAGAGGTGCTTAACCACTGAGTCACATCTCCAGCCCTTTATTATATTTTTCTTAGAGATAGGGTCTCACTGAGTTGTGTAGGGCCTCACTAAGTTGCCAAGGGGGGCTTTGAATTTTCAATCCTCCTGCCTTAGCCTCCTGAGCCGCTGGGATTACAGGTGTGCACCACCATGCCCGGCTCCACTGTGTTCTTAAAAGAATACAGCATGGGTGCAAGAGGGTAGTATTTACCCTGTACATAGAACCAGACTTAGCAATAGAGTAGAGCGTGACCTTCTTTGCAAGCTTTGAAGAACATTGATAAGCATCTCCCCCCACAATTGTCACCCCCCACCTCTGACTAAAATTATACTATTGACTCCAATCTTTAGATTAAAGCCCCTGTGATCTGACTAAGGAAAACCTGTTAAGCCATTACCTACCATTTACACAAATTTCTTCGATCTGAGCTTCAAGGCTGGCCCAGATACATTTGATTTGTGGGAGAGAAACTGGGAGTGTTCCTTAAAGAGGGCATTGCTAGAGAGGCAAGTACTGCTGAACCCCTGCATCAGTGGGCTCCCTGAAACTCCAGACAGCAGGAGGGCACAGGTCACCTGAGGGGACAGGTAGGAGGAAGGTACCAAAAAGGAAGCAGGAAGGTTCTGAAGACAGGCTCCTACTTAACTGTTTAGCCTGGGGGCCAGTCCTGCACAGACAGTGATGGGTGACATTTTGTTTCAAAATACATGTTTACATTTGGTCTTTCCTTATACTGGATTATACTGAGTCTTTTGTCCCTTCTCCAGCCTGTCTTGGTAGTTTGTACCTATTTGCCCTTACTGAGGGGCCCATCCCTAAGAATGGGCAAGAAGCTGCCCTTCAACAGTCTGCCAAACCCTAAATTGAAATGCCAATTCATCCCATCCTAGCATTCTAGAGGGGCTCACTCTCCCAGGAAATTAATTGACTTGAGGTTGCTTTAGTCAGTGGATGGGCCAGCTTTCAACCAAGGTCTTCCCCACTATGATGACCCTGCTAAGGACTCACTCATAGGAATCAGCTGCAACTACTGTGAAGGTGTGTTAAGGGAGAAGTCACATTGGTGCAAGTACCAGTCATTGCCTAGAATGCAATTGTGCCTGGAACTTTCCTCAAAACAAAGTGCAGTACCCAGCTAGAGATAGCCCAGCACTTTGGAGTCATAGACCAGGGATTCTCATGTGCCCTCTGCTCCTTACTAGCTGTGCAGCCCCAGGCAAGTCACTGAACGTCTCTGTGCCTCAGTTTCCTCCTCCATATTATGGCCTAATGATAACGCAATACCCAATTCCTAAAGTTGTGGACAAAACTCCAAAAGGCTAATGTATATGTTATTCTTAGCCAAGTGCCCTCTAAACATTCAGTACATGGGAGCTGCTGCTGTTATTATTTGTACCAGATGAGGCTTTGAGATCTCCCAGTGGAAGGTCAAGACCTCACAGTTATCCATTCTTGCCCTCTTGTAAAATGGAGATTTTCATATGTCAGGTTTGCTTAAAGCAAGGCCCACCTGCAGGGCATTCCCTGCTCTGGTGATTCATGGGTGGGATGCATTCCACGCACCTATTTTAAGCTGTTCTACATTTTCTCCCTCCTGACGTGGATGTGTTTACACAGGGGAGGTTGGTCCCAGTCAAAACAAGATGAAAATACACTGTTGGCTGGAAGCCCCAGGCTAACTGGTTTCAGGTCCTCTCCCAGCTGTCAGCACCTCAGAACAGGGCCACAGGGGTGGGGGGATGCCCAGTCCCACTCCCCGCCCCTTTGGGGCCAGCTCTGCCTGGTGTCAGGCAGTTGGCTGTCACCTTGGTCAAGCTAGAGGGAGCCCCAGGGCTGAGGTTTTTCCAGAGTTTTACAAGAGAAGAAGGAGAGGTACTGAGGGACAAGGGCTGCCCTCACCGCCTCTAGTGTGAGTATTGTGTCTCCTTCCAGGACTACCTGGTGCGCAGTTATAGAAAACCACAGCTAACAGAGTATGGCAGAAAATGGCCACACAAAGCTCCCCCAGTGCCTTGCCCTTCTGCTTGAAATTTCCCTCACTAGACTCATTCCTTTAGATTAACAGGAGGCTCTTGGTGGAAAGAAACTGCCCCAGGGAAGGAGAATCCATCAAACCTCTTAGCCACAGGCTTTCTCAGGGTCAATTTCTCAGCTATTCCACCTTATAAATGAGGTTCTAGAGCTTGAGGAGGACCCATCCAGGAAGGATGTTTTGGTGAGTAAGCAAATGGGGTCTCCTAGACAGGGAGCACTGAAGATAAATGCCCCCAACATGTCCAAGGCAGTCTTGCTGCTCTGCACAGCATATTCATAACAACTTGCTCTTTTTATTTATTTATTTTTTCAGTACTTGGGATTGAACTCAGGTGCTTTACCAGTGAGTACACCCTGAGCCCTTTTTTTAAACTTTATTTTATGTATTTATTTTTTATGTGGTGCTGAGAGTCAAATCCAGTGCCTCACACGTGGTAGACAAGCACTCTACCACTGAGTCACAATCCCAGACCCTGAGTCCTTTTTAATATTTGAGATAGTGTCTCATTAGTTGCTGAGGCTAGCCTCAAACTTAAGATCCTCCTGCCTCAGCCTCCAAAGTTGCCAGGATTATATTTGCCCATTGCTGCACCCAGCATAACAGCTTGCTTTTATTTACCAGGAGGAGAAGGAAAAAGCAATCACTTTGCATGGTGTATATGTTATAGGAGAGGAATAGCATGATTGCCATTTCAGGCATGAGGATCTAGAAGCCTTCTCTGCAGTCCTCCAGCTAGCTAATGACCAATATGGGAAAAGAATTCTGGCCTCCTGACATAATTTAATTCCCACTGGAACAAGTTCATCTAGAATGGGTGCTAGAGCAGTCCTCAGGGACTCCCTTCCTTCACATATGCATCAGGGGAGTCCCTCTCAGTTTTATTTGTCTGATGGATTAGCATCAGCCGCATGTTTCAAACCCATTACTGCAGCAGCCTTTTGTTGGAGAGAATTCACCTGGTGACATGACAGATACCTTCTGGGTTATCTCCCAACTGTGCTCAGGAGCTATAAACTATATTATTCTTTTAAAAATACCTTTATTTTATTTATTTATTTTTATGTGGTGCTGAGAATCGAACCCAGTGCCTCACACATGCCAGGCAAGCGCTGTACAACTGAGCTACAACCACAGGCCCATAAACTTTATTAATCTTAAAGCTGCCCATTCACAGGCAATTTGGTTTTTTTGACAGCTGTTTGGGAGCACTGCATGTCACCGGAAAGCCCAAGGCCACCAGGTAACAAGTACCCATTGTAATAAGCCCCCAGCACACCACCGGTCTATACTTAGCAAGTCTGAGTCACTTCTCCCAGAAGCCCCCTACTGTTCAGACCAAGCTGAAGAGGTCATCATGTTCCTTCCCTGAGAAAAACTAAATAGTTGCTCCTCTGAGAAAAAAACTTTCATTTTAATAAGGTACCTCAAGATTTCAAACCCAAGGATGACATTAATGATTAGGATTTCCTTTCTCTTGGTGAGCATCAAGATATTTTTATCTGGACTTATTTTGTCATTCCCCACCTCTGCCCGATCATTCCAGTTACATGGCTGTCACTCAGAGAATCAGGCCTGCTAGCCTTAAATCCCTCTTTGATATTGGTGCCAGCTGAGACTTGGCTGCCCTGTTCCTGGGCTTTATCACCCTGCTCCCTGTGTGTGACCTGTTCGCAAGTGACCCAGCTCCTTTAGCTAAAGATGGAAAGTGACCAAAGTCACTGGGGAATCAGGAGCACATAGCTGGGTAAATTATCCCTTTTATTTAAGAGGTTGGGGCTTGCTTCCAGGTCATTAGTGACCATTTATTCAATTAAACTCTGTTTGGGTTTTCCAAGTGTGTTTGATTTTCACAGGTCTTCTGTGTTTTAACTGCAGAATTTCTCTCAATGATTGTTCCCAAATTCAAGTGTTAACAAAAGGCTAATACATGAATTTGCCTAGTTCTTCCCCACTGGGGCCCTTAGTAAAATTCTAACACTAGACTAGTTCTTTTATTTATTTATTAAGCACATACTAACCACATACTTACCTGTGTGTCCAGGCCATAGGGGTACAGTGATGGATAAGACAAGCCCCTGCCCTCACAGAACATATATTCTAGTCTAGGAACCCAATGGATGCTCATTTGCATCTTTGCATTGCCCATTGCCCACTTTTAATCATGAGCATCTCTGGCCGTGCCTTCATTCCTGCCCCAAACAATGAAGGTCCTGCTGATGACTGGCTTTACCATTAGAGAGGTTCTCAAGGTCAAAACATTGTGGAAGTCAGGCCAGGCATAGTGGCACACACCTGTAATCCCAGGAGCTCAGGAAGCTTAGGCAAGAGGATCTCAAGTTTGAGGCTAGCCTCAGCAATTTAGTGCGGCCTTGCCTCAAGGCTACTGGGGAAGTAGCTCAGGGGTGGAGTGCCCCTGGGTTCAATCCGCAGTACAGAAAAAAACTTTGTGCAAGTTAGAAGTCCTTTGTACCAGGAAAGATTGCTAAGAACTCCAAAAGAATAATTTAAATACTGATTCCATGTTAACATCAATTCCTCAAACCACCCCTACCCCATAGGTAGTATAGATAACTTGTGAAACCATGGGAACAAAAATCTCAATTGGACAGAAGTTTAGAAATGTTAGCCTTTGAAACAGCTTTGAAAGTGCTACACATATGGAGAGCCATTTTACCAGGAGTGATTGGGAGATCAGGGCCCTTACTCGTCACAGAGTTGATCATATTCATATGGCCCCTTTTCACTCTCCAAAGAACTCAAGAACGCCACCTACAGGGTGTCCATAAATTTGGAAACATAAGCCAAATATATATAATGCCATCAAGAACATCTTTAATCTGTTGAAAACATAAAATGGCATTACCTATGTTTCCAAACCTTAGGGCATCTATAAACATGTACACCATACATGCATCTATATGTTATAGGAGAGAAAGATGATGATTCTCATTTCAAGGATAAGGATCGAACGTGGTAGGATGTTTTGGAGCCTTCTATGCTGTCCTCCAGCTGGCTAATGGCCAATGTGGGAAAAGAATTCTGGCCTCCTGACATAATTTAATTCCCACTGGAGCAAGTTCAGCTAGAGTGGGTGCTAGAGCAGTCCTCAGGGACTCTCTTCCTTCACATATGCATCAGGGGAGTCCTTCTCAATTCTCCTTATCACAACTATTTGTCTGAAGGATCAGCATCAGCTGCATGGGTCAAACTCATCATTGTAGCAGCCTTTTGTTGGAGAGAACTCACCTGGTGACATGACAGATGCCTTCTGGGTTATCTCCCAATTGTGCTCAGGCCTTAGTCCCATAAGATGTCCAAAGAAAATCTGTAAGACTCCTTTCTTCTCTACTGCTGAGCCAGTAACTGTCTACAGTTGGCTGTTCCTCAGTTTCCATATTTACTTTAGCTCTTCTGCAACTCTGTCAACAAACTCCACAGTATTATTAGTTTTAGCAAATAACAGGATGTCAGAACTGTTGACCAGGATTCGGTAGTTTGCTGTTAGAGCCCTATCCCAGGACATAGGGGCTAGTGTTCCTCTTATTTTTTAAGGTGTATGAGCATTGGCAAGAAGCCTTTCCTGGTCAGGCCCACCATGCTCTGCTGTCCATAGGTCTTTAAGACCTCTCATGCTCACAAAGTTTCCACCCACAAAGACCTGGGAACTTCTGTCTTTACCTGAGGCATAAAGACATCTGTAAGTAGATTTTTCAAAAATAATCAGCACCGATACTTCGAATTTTCCATTTTTATGCTTTATCCTCACAGTCTTGTATGGCTTTTCAAAGAAGTTTGTACTTGGTAAGGTGACTTCAGTGCTTAGCATTCATGTCATCAGGGAGGGTTGGGGGATGGTACTTTAGGCTGGTACTAAGAATGTCCAGGCTTTTGACCCAACTCAAAATATCTTTTTTTTCCCAACCCTACCCTCAACATGAACTGACTCAAGAAGCAAGAGGTTAAAAGGGTCACTGTGCTGCTGGCAGGCAGCTAGGAAGTCCAGGCCTTGAGGGGAAGCATAGCCTTTGTTTATTTATAAGCCCCAAACCTAGCAGGCAGTGTAATTGAAACACAAAAATAAAATATCCAAACACAGTCTGGATGGTACCACAGAGAACAGTGAATTCCCTTCCCACTCCCCCTTGGCAGAGGGGAGTCAGTGAGCAGTAGAGGCAGTCTCATTGCCAGGGAGATGCTCACAAGCCATGGAAATGAGGTGATCATGGTAGAGGCAGGTGAGTTCCAGGCTTGGATCAGGGTGGTGATGGGTATGTTTTCAGTCAGCCCCAACAGGTTCCTGAGGGGGAATGAGTCACACCTCTTCAGCTAACTTGAGAATCAACCCATATTTGACTGGGTGGTAACAGTCCCTGGGCTACAGGAGAGCTAGCTTCTGCAGAAGGGAGGTAGGGCTGCTTCATTGACCAAATACAAGAAAATAATAGCCCCTTTCTGTTCTCTGGCCTGGGTTCTTTTCTCTTCCCCACTGTGATGTGTCCCCAAATCCCAACCACCCAGGTGGAGAGTTCCCACTGACAACTGTGAAGTGTCTTAGAAGGAACTTGTTCCTCATAAGAGAGAGGCAAATTTTGCCAAATAATTAGATATAAATCAGAGTAGGTTCAACAAAAAGTGTGTCCCCTGTGCTTCTCTTCCTTCTTGATGAGGTGTGTGTATTCATTATCAGCAGTTCTTTTATTTTTTTGGTGGTGGTGGTGGCGCTTGGAATTGAACCCAGTTGGCACTTTACCACTGAGCTACCACCATCTCTAGCTCTTTTTCTTATTTTGAGACAGGGTCTACACTAAGTTGCTGAGGCTGGCCATGAACTTGCAATCCTCCTGCCTCAGTCTGCCAAATTGCTGGGATTACAGGTGTGCACTGTCACACTTGGCTTTCTTTGTGTACAGGTGGGGGTAGGTTGCTGGAGATTGAACCCGGGCCATCACCACCCTGATCCAAGCCTGGAGCTCACCTGCCCCTACCATGATCACCTGGTTCGTGAGCGTCTCCCTGGCAATGAGACTGCCTCTACTGCTCACTGACTCCCCTCTGCCAAGGGGGAGTACACAATGGGCCACAGTGGGCAAGTGCTTTACCACTGAGCGACATCCCACCCCCTCTTGTCTGAAATTATTAAAAGGAGTTCTGTGGACTGGTGCAGAAGAGCTCTATCCAAATCACCTGAAAAATACCCTCCCCCAGCTCCAGACCCATCCCATAAGACTTGCTAGGGCTGGAGCGCAGTACAAACCCTCTCAGGTGATTCTAATTTTAAGAATCTCATCCAAACCCATTTCTTTCCCTCCCCAATCCACTGTCAAGTTTTACTTGCTGCATGTCCAGTTGTCTTCTGACTCTGATTGATCTCTCACTACCCTGTTGAAAGTAATACAGTAATTTAGTTCATACTGAAGTGCTTGAACTGTTAGTGGCTGAATGTGGAACCTTCTCAGGGCTTTTTGCATTGAAAAAGAAACTCTTCTTCCTCTTAGTGTGTAGAACTGCAGGAGAGATCACTGGAACCCAAAGGCATGACTCTATTGGTGACCTTTGTAGGTACCTAAGTAGCAAGTCTGGGAAACAGCTCCAACTGAGAGGAATTTTTTTTTTTTCTCGGTGCCCTTGAAATCACACTTCTGAGGTAGCCAGACACAAAGGGCACCTTTGCCAGGACTGGCTCTGGTTAGAATTGTCCTTAGGAGGAGTCTGTGGGAATCATTCTTTAGGCATCCATGTGATTGATTGTGTACAAATGGTGCCTGTCTTTTTTTTCTCCCTCATTTAAAAGAGTCCATTATAATGTATGATTGACGCCTTTGAAAACTGTGGTCCTGGCAGTTCCGGGACTTCCTGTTCACTGTGTGCAGTGTGACTGTTCAAGCTGGTTCTCCCTATGCCCACCTGATTGCCACCCCAAGTTTCCTTTTAACATCTTGCCACCTATGACCCCTGTACAACATGCAGCCAACTCTGGATGTCAGAGAGCAGAGGCCATGGCTTTCGACACTCTAGCTTCAACTAAAGTATCCTGCCTTGCCATCTTACTGCAGCTTGTAGCATTACTACCCCTTTGGGGTCATGGGGAAGCTGGCAACAGTAAAAAGAGAGAGAAAGAGATATGATGGCCTATCTGCCTCACTATCTCTGGGAATCAGACTGTGTGGAAGGCTGGAGAAGGTGTTTGCATAAATGTGAATATGCTTGGTGCTACCCTTTCTTCCTGATAAGGTGTATGTAATTCCTTGTCAGCAATTCTTAAACCAGGCAGGAGGCCTTCCTTAACCCCTCCCAGTACTCCTTTGAATTCCCTGGCACTGTTCCCATGGTTGGAGGGCCCTGCCCAGAGAGAAACTCACCCTGTTTCTCTCCTTTTTTTTTTTCCTGTTTTGGGAGTAGTGTGCCCCCTGCCCCCACCTGAGCTGGGCCGTCTTTTCTCATCCAGGAAGCCCAGGGGGCGGGGTGGTGGGGGAGGTGTCTGCAGAGCCAGACGCCCTTTGCAATCTGCAGAGCTCCTCTTCACAAGTCATAGAGTACTGCAACACAGGATCAAGGAGCCACCTCAAGTGAGCCCACAATGAAGAGCTCTACTGTGAGGTAAGCAAGGCCTCAAGAGCACAATGTGAGGGCCCTGGGAGGCTCATAATGCTTACCCATGGTGGCTGAGGAGCTGGAGCCACTGAAGAGGCCTGGCATTATTAACCATCCTTTTGTTCCTTAGTGAACCTGTACCACTTCAAAGGTCATGCATTCTACAGTAGGGCCCACAGTGGAGCCAGGTGCTCCAACTCAGGGCCCCTGCCCTCTTCACAGGCCCCTTGTCTGCCGGCTCTGCCTCCCTGACAAGATTCTCCTGGCTTCTTCCAAGCAATGCCCATAGCCCTAAGACCTTCGGGCACTACTCAAAGTAACCCTGGCAACTGCCGGAGAAAATTATGGGATGGCTCCACAGAGCAGAGGAGAAGGGGAGAGGCCCTGCTAGTGTCTCCTTGGTGAGGATAGGCTGGTGGAGGTCTTCTGCAGATAAGTAAATGTTGACAGTAGCCACGTTTTTGCTGCTTTCTTTCCCAGCCTCAGAAAGGCAGCAGTGTACCAGGATTTCCAGAAGGTGGTCTGTGAGGAGGGGGCCTTTTGCATACCTGATAATGCTTACTGGTCTGTAAGGAAGGGCAAAGAACTTTACCACCTGCTTCTGAGCTAGATGGCACGAGGGTAAGACAGCTGACCAAAGGAGGAAAGCCAAGAGGCCCTTCTCTGAAGAACAGGCTGGCAACTCAAAAAGCAAACACCTGGTACCTTATCCCCTTACTTTACAAACCCTTGGTGTCGAGCTGGATGCGGTGGCACATACCTGTAATCCCAGCGACTCAGGAGGCTGAGGTAGGAGGATCGAAAGTTCAAAGCCAGCCTCAGCAACTTAGCAAGGCCCTAGGCAACTCAGTGAGACCTTGTCTCTAAATTAAAAAAATATAAAGGCTGAGGATGTGGCTCCATGGTTAATCACCCCTGGGTTCAATCCTCAGCACGAAATAATAACAACAACAACAACAACAACAAACCCTTAGCCAGATGCAGTGCCACACGCCTGTAATCCCAGCACTTTGGGAGGCTGAGACAGGAGAATCGCAAGTTCAAAACCAGCCCAGCAATGGGGAGGCGCTAAGCAACTTAGTAAGACCCTGTCTCTACATAAAACACAAAATAGGGCTGGGATGTGGCTCAGTGGTCAAGTACCCCTGAGTTCAATCCCCAGTACCAAAAAAAACCCAAAAAAACAAAACCTTGGTGTAAAGGAAGGGAATCAAGGTGAGGGACCCTTCCTGGCAGTATTGGCCACAGTGTCAGAGGAGCTGTAGGTCCTACAGAAACCCTAACTTCATGGCTGCTGCTTTATCCCCAGCCAGAAAGGCACTGAGCGAAGTGCACAGTGGGAAGAAGAAAAACACACTCCATCATTTGGAGTGAAGTAGTGCTCAGGGATAGGAGTGGTGTAATCCTCCTAACCTCCAAGCTACCATACTGTGTGCCTCCAAGATCCAGATTATTTTTTCCTGAAGCAAACCTTTCACTGTGGTCTAACCAGTAGAGAAAACCTTCTGAATTTGCCGCAGAATCAGGATATTTTGGAAGGATGCACAATTTGGGGCTTGTATTACTGGTTTGCTTTTTAATGCTTTTCTGAAATGTGCCTTGGGATTTGAATACACATTCAGTCAACTTAATTGAATTGAATTGAATTGAATTGAATTTGAATTGAATTGAATGTTAATGGCAGCGAATGTGGGGAGAAGGGAATGTGATTTCATTTACCAAGTTTAATGTCATGAACCTCTTTTTCAGGAATACCTATTCATAATGGTAGCTGGATAACGGGGAGGGTAGAAAATGAGAAGATTTAGAAAAATTCTGGAGGTAAATTTTCCCAGCTGCAATGCATAAGAGGAAAGGAGACAGGCATAAAAATTGACACAGGTTCATGAAATTTAAGATCCACTGAGCTTTAAACTAAATTCCTGGATAAATCACTAATACTTCTAGTGCAAATGAGATGCCAGGACAGCCTCTCACCATAGTTAGCCATCAAAGTTGGGGCGATGAAGATGATTTGACAAGAGTAGTTCGGAGCTTATCTGAATATAGGCGAGTGGAGTAGAATCCCGTGCTAAAACAGGGTCTGGCTCTGCTGCCTGTCATCCTAGTGTCACTCAGAGATTGTTTGTGAAGCTTATATGGGACCCTGTCCAGGAGGGAGCTGAAAGGCACAATTCATTGCTCTTGCCATTATCTGGTGCCAGGGTGTGCCCCAAATCATTTGCTAGAGCTGCTTCTCCAACAGAATATCCATCTCTCCACAAGGATTCTCCTTGGGATCCCTCCCATCCCCCATCAGCATTTTCCTGCCCCATACAAATTCGGGACTCCCAGCCGTGTCCATGCAGGGCGCTTCACATGATCCACAGAGAACAAGGCACTTTTTCTGTCACCGTCTTTCCTTCTTGCTTCCCTCCATCTGGACTTTGGGGATTTTCCATGAAGACAAAATAACTATGTAAGTGGCAGTGGCCTTCCTGTCTGTAGTCTCCCACATTGGAGTGGAACCAGAGGGGAAGAGAGAAGATAAGAGAGAAGGAAGGAAAAATTAAACCATGGCATTTCAGCCTCCTTATTCCCCCAGCCTCTTCAGAAAAAGGGACAAGTAAGTAATCAGAACTAGACAGAGCCTCAGTTGGGAGGGGGCCGCATGGTGTGGGGGGCTGTTTTTCAACCTGTCTCATCAGCACTGTATGACACTCTAGGGCTCAATATCCTTTTTGTGTTTCCTTTTCCAGCTCCTAACCCAGTGTTTGCTTTGTGGCTTGTCCCGCACCTTTTGCATGGTGTCTTTTTCCGCTTCTCCTGACACAGGACCCTCTGTTTTGCTGGCAATGTTGCTGAATCCTTGGTTGGAACATTCCCTCTAAAAAATAAGGAAGACTTGCTTATAAATAATTTCCTTCTGGCTGTGTGGTATACAATGCTTCAAATGTGACAAAAAGGGAAGTGAGATGTTCCTCCTCACTGCCTCCACCATCCAACCGCACCCACCCTGAGCCTGCTCCCCAGCCCTCGTCAGCATGTTAAGAGTCTTTCTGAGGCTTCTGCTGCCCAGACTTCACCCAATCACCCTTTCCCTGTCCCGTGGGAACCTGAAGTAAGAAAGGATCTTGTCCTGGAGAGGGTGGTTTTTGAGGTAGAACAGATCGATGGGAATGCTAAAACTCTTCTTCCAGCTCAAAGAGAATAAGTTGGCTTCTAGGGTCTCCTGAAATGGGGGGAGTTGGCCCTATTCTCATTATGCTGCCCTCCGCTAGAAGGTTGCCGCTGAGAGAGAGTCAGCAGTGTCTGTTTCGTCACAAAGCTGCCTAACGTTAAAGCTAGAACTGAGAGACAGTGAAGGGCCTGGCTCATCAGTTAGGCACTGTTTGCTACGCAGACTCTGGATCTAGCCTATGTTGTAAGTTATGGGATGTAAGAAGGGAGAGTTTGACAATATTTATGAATGTTGCTGTTGCAGGGCTATTTTTTTGGTTTTTTTTTTTATTTTTTTGTTGGGGGAGTGTACCAGCGATTGAACCCAGGGGCATTGAACCACTGAACTGTATTCCAAGCCTTTTTGGGGAGGGGTACTGGGGATTGAACTCAGGGGCACTTGACCATTGAGCCACATCCCAGCCCTATTTTGTATTTTATTTAGAGACAGGATCTCACTGAGTTGCTCAGGGCTTCACTTTTGCTGAGGCTGGCTTTGAAGTCGAGATCCTCCTGCCTCAGCCCCCCGAAGCTGCTGGGATTACAGACATGCACCACCACGTCTGGCTGTTGCAGGGCTATTAAATTGCTAGGTCACTGCTTCTTGCCCACCTTCACAGGACACAAGGACACTGACAATCTCAAAGATCAGCACATTACTCAGAAATATTAGATCAGATAATGGATATCATGTATAACACAAACTTCTACCTACTGCAAGTTTTGGTGCAGCTGTTCTGGGCAGAGGAATTTTCTTTCCATTTCTTTTCTTTTACTACCAGTTATCGAACTCAAGGACGCTTAACCACTAAGCCACATCCCCAGCCCTTTCTTATTTTATTTCTCTTTATTTTGAAACAGGGTCTTGCTAAGTTGCTGAAGCTGTCTTTGAACTTGAAATCCTCCTGCTGGGCAGAGAAATTTTCTGATGTGCCGAGGGTTAAACAGAAAACCTTTTGGATTCCTCTTCCTCCTTCTTCTACCCCTACTACCTATCTCTATCTCCTGTGTCCTTGTTGTTAGAACATCTTCATACAGAGACAATGCAGTCCATTGTCTTCTATTGGATTCTGGGATCCAATCATTCTTTGGTAATAGGGGATCATAAGCCTTAGGGTGATCATTCCTCATACAACAGAACTAAAGGTATATATGGGGATAAGAGATTGGCCCGAGTTGGACTGGGACCAGGCTTCTTTTTCAAGTTTGTTTTCTTTACTAAATCCCTGATATGAGCTTATTTTCTTGTTGATCTCGTTCTCCTAAAAGCTGAGCATAGCAAGAAGTGGGGAGTGGGATCTGGGTGCAGTACCACATGCCTGTAATCCCAGCAGCTTGGGAGGCTGAGGCAGGAGAATTGCAAGCTTAAAGCCAGAGTCAGCAACTTAGTGAGGTCCTAAGTAACTTAAGGAGACCTTGTCTTTAAATGAAAAATAAAAATGGCTGGGGATGTGGCTTGGTGTGAAAAGCCCCTGGGTTTACTCTGGTACCAAAAAAGAAGAAG
Source organism: Xerus rutilus (assembly GCA_028644305.1). Classification (NCBI taxonomy): domain Eukaryota; kingdom Metazoa; phylum Chordata; class Mammalia; order Rodentia; family Sciuridae; genus Xerus; species Xerus rutilus. Next base: position 38,828,619 of record CM053417.1, read on the forward strand.
GGCAGGGAGGAGTTAATTAAGGGTGCCAGTGAATAGGGCACAAGGAACTTGAGGTTTGACTGGATTGTAGTTGTTATTCCAAGACTGCACACCTTATTTGGAATACTGGGTACTCACCCAAGACTATATATCCATCCTGGAATCCATCTGATTGGATGAATATTTCCTAGAGAGATAGCTTTCTTTGAGGACTATTTGACTGCCATTTGAACCAATGTGAGTGAACTTGGGCCTTTTCTAAAGCCCACTGGGACAGTTTGGATATTCTTCCAGTCCCCAACTATCAGAAAAATATCTGTACTTGCAGAATTCAAACAGCCTCTGGGCCTCTCAAATAGTAGTGCTGCCAACATCCTAGGGACACTTCCCCTTCCTCTCACCCTTTCTTCCTCCATGCCACTCTCTGACATCTCCAACCCAACCCCCAACTGTCTCTACTCATTCATTCAAATTTCCCCTCATTCAAAAAAAACCAATTCCCTGCCCTACTAGTACCTACAAGTGGGTGTAGTATAAAACAAACTTAGTTTCTAGATCAGGAAGACTTGAACTGGAATCCCACTTCTACAATTTATGAGCTCTGTGTGTGTGTGAGAGAGAGAGAGAAAGAGAGAGAGAGAGATAGAGAGATACTAGAGATTGAACCTAGAGGTGCTCTACCACTGAGCTATATCCCCAGCTCTTTTTATTATTGATTTTGAGATAGGGTCTCAGTAAGTTGCCTAGGCTGGTCTCAAACTTGTGATCCTCCTGTCTCAGCCTCCTGAGTTGATGAGATTACCGGCATATGCCACCACACCTGTCTGCAATTTATTAGCTCTGTCACCTTGGGCAAAGTAGCCTCTCAGACCCTGTTTCTTCATCAGTAAAATGATGGCACAGCCAGCACAGTGTCTGCCCATAACTGATGCTCCATTAATTATAGCAATTATGGTCAGTGTGTCTCAAACTCAGCTTGCTTTTTTTTTCTTTTTCTTTTTCTTATTTATTTATTTGGTACTGGGGGTTGAATCCAGGGGTACTTTACTACTAAGCTACATTCCCAGTCCTTTTTATTTTTTTTATGTTGAGACAAGGTCTTGCTAAGTTGCTTAGGGTCTCACTTAGTTGCTGAGGCTGGCTTCAAACTTATAATCCTCCTGCCTCAGCCTCCCGAGTTGCTGGGATTGTAGACGTGCACCACCGCACCCAGCTTCAGCTTTGTTTGTTTTTTGGTACCAGGGATTGAACCCAGAGGCACTTAACCACTGAGCCACATCCTCAGCCCTTTTTAAATATTTTGTTTAGGGACAGGATCTCGTGGAGTTGCTTAATGCCTTACTAAGTTGCTGAGGCTGGTTTTGAATTCGTGATCCTCCTGCTTCAGCCTCCAAAGCTGCTGGGATTACAGGCATGTGCCATCATGCCTGGCTTCAGCTTGTTTTTTTGTTTTGTTTTGTTCTTTTAAATTTTTTTAGTTATACGTGGACACAGTGTCTTTATTTTGTTTTTTTTTTTTTTATGTGGTGCTGAGGATTGAACCCAGTGCCTCACACATGCGAGGCAAGCACTCTGCCACTGAGCCACAACCCCAGCCCCTCGGCTTGTTTTTTAATTTAAGTATAATAAGTGAACAATTCAAACACAGCTCTGATAGTAATCTTAACCCCCTTTCCCATCCCTCCTCAAACTGCCTATACTTCTCTGCCTGTTTTCATGTAAGAGATTCCCCCATCAAAAGAGCTGTTTTACTTCTGTTTTCCTGGCAGTGTCCTCCCCACCCCTGCCAACCCAGCTTATTTCTCTCCTCCTTTTTTTCCTCACCCTCCCTTGGAATCTTGGGGTAGGTAACAATAGTTTAGGAAAAATTAACAAGGCAAGATCAACCCAAACTCTTTCTGGACCAAGAAAGCTCTGGGTGGCACAAAGAGAAGATTAATATGTCAGGGAATTCCAATACCAGTTAAGCCACTGATTCAAGTATTTTTTCTCAGATAACTTTCCTGATGACCTATAAATATAGTCTGTCCTTTGTTCTGTGTACTGCACACAGCTTAGTGCAAACACCAGGTTCAGAGAACCTGTGTCCTAAAGTGAACAATATGCTTTCATGAGGATCATCTCCCACCTAAACTAGGATGAAGTGGGCTAAGGCAGCCGGTTTGCTTGGATAACTTTATTGGTCAGCCCTTTGCAAATAATAATGACCACTGTATACATGTTACCATGGCTGAAATCCACCAGTGGAGCCCCATGCCATAGCCAGAGATGTTGGCTATTTGGTGGCATAACTGTACTGGAAGCCCAGATGCAATCAAGGCCTTCAGATTGGGTTTGGCTGGGGCCTTGGCTAGGGTATCGGTGCCAAGTACCTGGTTAAGAGAAATATCCTGAAGCAAATAATAATTACCTTCTTTGCTGATAAGAGGCCCCAGTACTTTTCCAGAAGCATGATTGCATTGGGATATTTCTTTGGACCACAGCCTGTGGAGCACTGATTCATGGGTATTGCCCTTAAATTTATCCAAACTATTGTATATGTGGTGGAACCCAGTGTTCTCCTTATGGTCCCCCGTTGGTATAAATAACATTTGCTCTTGCATCACCTGTCCCTTTTCCGGCCTAGGTGGCCCTTCTAGATGTAATTCTGCTTCTGTCCACCAGGTGGCCTTACTTAGGTAGGAGCCAAAGGAACTGGAGGAAAGGACCTCAAGCGTCCCATGCCTTTTTTTTTTTTTTGAAGTTTGAGACTGAAAAGAATGAAAATATATTTTGATGGAAACATGTATAACTTTTAAAAAATCTTCTTTGTAGTTGTAGATAGACAGAATGACTTTATTTTATTTGTTTATTTTTATGTGGTGCTAAGGATCAAACCCAGTACCTCACACATGCTAGGCAAGTGCTCTACCACTGAGCTACAGCCCATGCATAACTCTTATTAAGCAACAATCACATTATTTCCCTTGTGGCTTGGAGTCCTCTTGCCATGAAATATCTTCTACTGCTATATGCATGGCTGGACCCATTACAGAGCAGGTGTTTTCCTGGGGTGGTTTATATAGTAGTTTTCTTGTCCTTTGTGGTTCATAGGAAAGTAACAAATTTTTCTTATGTTTTTATTGTGCATTATAGTTATACATAATATTGAGGTTCATTTTGATACATGCGTAGAGGAAAGTAACAAAAATTTATTGTTTCTTTTTAGTTATCCATAACATTAAGATTCATTTTGACCTAATTACATAAGCATGGAATATAATTTGCTCTAATTCAGGGCTAGGATTGTGGTTCAGTGGTTGAGCTCTTGCCTTGCATGTGTGAGGCACTGGGTTTGATCCTCAGCACCACATAAAATAAATCAAGGTATTATGTTAATCTACAACTAAAACATATTTTAAAATAATAATAATTTGCTCTAATTCGGTCCCTAGTACTTCTCTCTTCTCCCCTGTTCCCTTCCCTACGTTCTCCCCCTGTTCCCTTCCCTCTACTGATCCTTCTCTATTTACTTAATTTTTTAATTTGTGCCTTGTGGATCTTCATAATGGTGAGATTCACTTTTTAAAAATAGGGACATGAGATCCCAGATTATGTTGAATGTATTTTATTTGCAGAGTAAGGTGTGGGAACCAAAGAGAAAAGGGCTGGTATCTGTGGTCATTCCTGTGCCCATTCCCATACCCTGTCTCCTTTGCACCTCTATTGCCAACCTAGCTGCCCCTCCATAGATGTTCATGCACTCCCGTACACCCTCTCCTCCATACAGTTGCATACACAGATTAATGCAGACCTCTGTGTGCATTTTGTCACCCATCAGTGAACCTGTCAGCACACAGGCAGGTACTCCCACACCTGTACATTCTAAGGAAGAAATGGGTAGGTGGGTTTTGGAGTCTGGGGCAGGCTGGTGGGTCGGCTATCCAAGTGAGGGGACAGCTGCATTATTTTTTTTTTTTTAAACATTTTTTTAGTTGTAGATGGACACAATGTCTTTATTTTATTGCTTTGTATGTGGTGCTGAGGATCGAACCCAGGGCCTCACGCATGCAAGGCAAGCGCTCTACCACTGAGCTACAAGCCCAGCCCGACAGCTGCATTATTAAGTGTGAGTGTGCAAGTGACAAAGTATATGTGCATGAGAGAGCAGCCAGACGAGAAAGTGAGGCTCCTGATGGGGAAGGTGGGCATCCATGGAGTGTGACATATGAGAGCATTGCAAAACCATCAGGGTACTCTGGCTAACATCTGGAGAAGCACTTTTAAAAGCAGCACCGCCCTCTACTGAGTGCTTTTTGCCTCCTGTTAGGCATTTTGTTTCTTATTTCTTTGCAAAACAGTTCCAGTTTGGTTTTTACCAATCTCCAGAGCCCTCTTTGGAGATGCCAGTTGGCACAAGAAAGTGCTGAACTGTTTACAGTCCCAGTCTAAGGTTCAGGGAGGGGATGTGGTTTTACTGGGCCACTAAGCCTGGTACAGAACTCATTTGCATGGCCCCTGACGCCATGTGACGCAGCCAGCTCCTCCTATATAAAGAAGCAGGAGCCGAAATATCTCTGAGTCTGGGTTGGACTGGCAGCAGTGGAGTTTGTGACACACTAGGTGACACCCCTCGAGGCACTTCCCTTCAACTCCAGCTGGAGTGCCTGTCTGGCTTTGGGTTCGCTCCGCAGCCTTCACCCCCCTCCCAGCTCCAGGGCCGCACTCCAGCGCGGAGCCCAGCCCGGTACAGCTTGCCAGCAGCTAGCGGCTGCCCAGCCCGCCCAGGCAGGCCCGAAGCACTGCCCGAGCTCTCCGGCAATCCCAGCCATGAACACCGAAATGTATCAGACCCCTATGGAGGTGGCGGTCTATCAGCTGCACAATTTCTCCATCTCCTTCTTCTCTTCCCTGCTTGGAGGGGATGTGGTTTCCGTTAAGCTGGATAACAGGTAACGACTGGCCCTAGCTCATGCGCCTGAGCCGAGCCGGGCGCCTGCGGGGGCTGGGCTGGGAGCTGGATCTCCGAGCAAGCCGTGCGCTGCTGGTCCCTGTTCCCTGCGGTGCAGCATCCTGGGAAGGGGCGGGGGTAGGGGACGCAGGAAGGGGGGTCACCGCCGCGCTGGGATCCGCCGTCGGAGCGTCCCTGCGGCTGCTGCGCCGTGAGAACCAGCTGCTGCAGCCACAGAAGCAGCCGGACGCAGAGGGATTGCGGGCGGGCAGGGGGCTGGTCGTGCACCACCCGGGGAGAAGGCCCGAAGCTTCCAAGGAGAGAAGAAATTCCTAGCTAGGTTCTCAGCCCGGTAGGTTTGCCTGGGACCTTCTGGGCCCGCAGCGCGGGCCTTCCTGGACCTCGTGCCCTCATTGTTTGCGTATCTCCCAGGCAGGCCACGCTGGCCCATGTGCCCCAGGACTCGCACTGCTCGGGTCGATAGGAACTCAGGGAACTCCGAGCGGCAGCGCTGAGCTAGCCTGGGTGGGGAGGTGCAGCTTCCTGCAAGGGCCAGAGAAAGATCTGAAGCCGAACTGTCTGGAACTCCAGGCCAGGGAGGCGAAGGGGAGGAAGACCTGGGGCAGATGGAAGGCTTTGGCCACAACTGCCAGGTACTCAGAGTGGAACCGAGTGGGTAACTGGTCGCTTTGCTTTTTGTCTTGGCAGTGCCTCCGGAGCCAGCGTGGTGGCCATAGACAACAAGATTGAGCAGGCCATGGTGAGTGGCATCACTGCGTCATTCCCATCCCCAGACTTAGCTGCTGCTTATGTAACTCTGGGCAGAACTGAGGGGGTGAGCACAAAAGCTGTTAGCCAAAAGCCTGAGAAAGCCAAAGGCTGATTCCTATCCTCCCTGGAGACATTAGGTAAAGTCTGGTTAGAGTGACACCAGTCTACCCTTGCTGGGCTCCCTTTCTTCCCACCTCCTCCATCCCAGGGCTTTGCAGAAGCCTCTGGCTCCCTCCTGGGCTGCTGCAGGGCAGGGAACTGAGACTCTTGCATTTGTATCCTGTACTTGGCAGGGGCCAGAGCTCATTGGAAGCAACTGCACTGCAGTGCCTCTGCAGAGACTGGGCTGGGGTCAGAAGTTGGGAGGAAACTGAAAGCAAAGCACCCCACCCCTTCTCCCTCTCCTTACCAGGTAGAGGTCAAACTCCTCTGAGCAACCAGAATGGCTGTAGGGGCTTGGAGCTTCTCACAACTAGAAGCCCCTTAATTGTGCTATGAAACCTAATGACACACTTCCTCACCCCTAATGCAATCATCAAATTCAGAGAGAAAGCAGCAATCTCTACACCTCCCCCCACCCAGAGCAAGTGCCTGTCCAACCAGGCTGCAGGCCAGCTGTGACTCTAGTGTACTGGGTCTTGTGGAGGGGAAGAGACTCCAAAATAGCCATTGTTTTGGTGAAGATTTGTAAAGGAGACCAACAATTTGGGGTGTGCTGCAGGTCCCCCTGGACCTCCAATTTGGACTAGCACCTGGGCCAACCAGCAACCAGCAAAATTCTCACTCCAAAAGTTCCTAAAACAGCCAGACTTGAAAAATCTAGAAACCTGCAGGAAGGTGGACCCATCTAGTTCAAAGCCTGGCTCCCAACTCTGGCAAGGCCCAAATCCTACAGCTCTCCTGAGTGAGGGTTTAAGTGCTTTGGAGAAGAGCATATGAGGAATTGGGCTACAGGAGTGGCATGCTGGGGGAAGGATTCAAGGCAGTGACATGAAGGCTAGGGCAGGCAGATCTGTGGCAGGGTGAACGTGCTGCAGAGGGGCCTCAATAGCTGAAGAATGTCTTTGTGTGATTTCCTCCATGGCAGGATCTGGTGAAGAATCATCTGATGTATGCTGTGAGAGAGGAGGTGGAGATCCTGAAGGAGCAGATCCGAGAGCTGGTGGAGAAGAATTCTCAGCTGGAGCGTGAGAATACCCTCCTGAAGACCCTGGCGAGCCCTGAGCAGCTGGAGAAGTTCCAGTCCCGGCTGAGTCCTGAAGAGCCAGCTGCCGAATCCCCACAAGCCCCTGAAGCCTCTGGTGGTTCTGCGGTGTAAGTGGCTCTGTCCTCAGGGTGGGCAGAGCCACGAAACTTGTTCTACCTAGTTCTTTCCAGTTTGTTTTTGGCTCCCCAAGCATCATCTCACGTGGAGAACTTTACACCTAGCATAGCTGGTGCCAAGAGATGTCCCAAGGACATGGCCACCTGGGTCCACTCCAGTGACAGACCCCTGACAAAGAGCAGGTCTCTGGAGGCTGAGTTGCATGGGGCTTAGAAACCCCAAGCCAGTGAGCCTCTAATGCCACTGCGCCCTGGGGGCTCCCAGGGCCTAGGCAACTTAGCTGCAACTGGCAAAGGAGAAAGGTAGTTTGACATGTGATGCCAGTTTGCTCCAGAATGTATAAGGGGTCTGTTTTTCATTTCCATGGACATCTTCAACAGCTTCACCTGACGACTGTTCTATGAAGAAGCCACTTGTGTAAACAGAGGCAACCTCTCCCTTCTGCCCTGCCTCGCCAAGGCAGGGGGCACAGATGGGAGAGATTGAGCCAAGTCAGCCTTCTGTCGGTTAATATGGTCTAATGCATGGCTTTGTGCACAGCCCTGTGTGGGATTACAGCTTTGGGATGAGCGCTTACAAAGTTCTGTTTGGTTAGTATTGGCATAGTTTTTCTATATAGCCATAAATGCGTATATATACCCATAGGGCTAGATCTATATCTTAGTGTAGCGATGTATCCATATACACATACACCTACATGTTGAAGGGCCTGACCAGCTTTGGGAGTATTGACTGGTCCCTTATCTCTTAAAGCTAATTCTTTGTGCTCATTTACCAAGTCGATCCAATTTGTCCTTTAGGTTAAGTAAAATTCAAGAGTAAAGGCAGGGAGAGAGGGGCCAGTCCTCAGAGAATGCGGCCACAGATGCCTTGCTGCTGCACCCCTTTCTTTCCCCATCTCTCCACTGAAGACATGTGAAGTCCTCTTTCGAATGCCAAACCCACCATTCACTGGTGCTGACTACATAGAATGGGGTTGAGAGAAGATCAGCTTGGACTTCACATTGTCATTTGAGAACTTTTTTTTTTTTTAAATTCTGGTGGAAAACTTTCAATTGAGCAGATAAATAGCATCCTGCTGTGGATGAGGGATGGATGAGGGAATGATTTTGATCCCACTGGGGCCTGGGGGATGTGCCCAGGGAATTTGTTTCCAAGGGGGTTCTGTGACAGTGAACTTTCCACTTTCTGACACCTTATCCTGATGTATGTCTCCAGGATTTGGATTTTGATTTTTCAAATGTAGCTTGAAGTTTCAATAAACTTTGCTCTTTTTTTTCTAAAAATAAACTTGGTGTCTGACTGAGTATAAAGAGATGGGGCAGTGGGGGCTGGGGAGGTTGTTTTTCTGATCCAGCAAATATTTCTTGAGCACCCCTAAGGACCAGGCCTATGCTACATTCATGGTCATGTGTCATCCACATAGCCTCCATATGAAGGACATGTTCTCACTGTTGGTAAGGAAGCTGAGACTTGGTGAGTTGAAGCAACTTGCCCAAAGTTAAAAGAGCTGCTATGCAAATTTGAATCCAACTCCCAGCTGTCCCTATGTCCTGCTCTAGCTTTCACATCAGAGCTTCAGAGTGAGTGTCCAGGTGACTATGAACACCCAAACTCAGCTTGAGGGAGTGATTTGGGAGGAAGGATATCCCCAAGAAGGCCTCAAAGAAAAGGGCAGGACATATGTGTGAAAGAGCAAGGAGAGAGAAACCAAATAAATAACAAGTGGGTTTTTTACTTCTAAAATCACACCACAAGGCAGACTCTTTAATATCAGTCCACACATGGCCTTTGATTTTCACTAAGAGGGTCTTAGAAAAAGATGGAGAATTAGGAGGTGACAAAGCCACATCACTCTTCCCTGCTCCCCCACCCTACCCAAAGAAAGATGCCTTCAATCCCTGCTTCTCCACTTCTGAAAGTTCACCCACCAAACCCACCTAACCCAAGAGTAGCTTCTGACCCCAGCTTCCCTCCTTCACCTTTTTTTGGGGTTCATGATCATCCACCACCCTTTCCTGGCCCCACTTGTCTGCCATTTCTTGCTGTTTCTCTAATTAGCTATTGATCAGCATTTAGTGTCTCCTCTACCATGCCCCAAAATGGACCGACTCTATCCCCTGAGCTTTGTAAGTCCACTGTGTTCCCAGGGGAGACAATCAACCCCATTAGTGACTCCCTTCAATCTCACCTTCCTGTAGCATGAGCCTGCTACCAAACTGTTGGCCAGTTGTGACTGATCACAACTCCTTAATTTTCCTCAAGCACAAACCTCAAGGTGATCAAGATTTCTTGGCCTCCCTTTCACCAGTCACTGCCTAAATGTAATCAAAATTACATGCTTCTTTCTCTGTCAGGTTCATATACATTGGCCTTTTCTTTTCCAATCACCAAGACTTTTTTTTTTTTTTTGGCACCGTGGATTGAACTCAGGGGTGCTCAACCACTGAGCCACATCCCCAGCCCTATTTTGTGTTTTATGTAGCGACAGGGTCTCACTGAGTTGCTTAGAGCCTCACCGTTGCTGTGTCTGGCTTTGAACTCGCGATTCTCCTGTCTCAGCCTCCCTAAGTGCTGGAATTACAGGCTTGGCGCCACCGCGCCCGGCTAAGACCCTTCTTTAGAACTTTGCAAAACCTTGGTTGCTGTCCTCCCAAACCCCAGTTTCCCTACCTGTTTCTAATCCTGCTACTCATGATGCCAAGTTCATTGTCTACACCTGCAAATTGGATCATGGCATGCAGATTGCACAGCTGCTGAAAGTTCACCAACTTTGGCCTAGTGCATTGGAATCCCCCAGGCAGCCACGCCCAACCTGCCCAGGTTCTCCCAATCCCCCACTTACTTCTAAACCCTCTCCTCTCCAACTAAGCTCAGGGATCTGTGGACTAGTCACACCTGGTTTCCAGCTGAACAAGAATGAACAGATGAAAAAGCAAACCCAGAAAATAGCTCAGCAATACTCCAAACCTCTCTGGACAAGTCCTTTCTGTACAAGAAAGGGGAAAAACATGTCCCATAGTTGCACAGTGGTAAAGAGAGAACAATTTTGTTTCCTAGGCAACCCCGACCAAACAGAGACAAACACTGCGACTTCTGAGGCCACAGCGGTTACTATACTAGATAAGAGGAACTTTAGATGTTTGTTGTTCACATATAGGAGCAAGTCCTTGTTGTTGTTTTTCCACACAAAATGACTAGGCGTGGAGAAAGGCCAAAAAAACATATTGTTCTTGGACTTTTGTGGCCTTTGGGGTTTTGGGCTCAGCTGGTTCTGCTGGACCCAGAACAAGAAAAAGAACAATGAAACCTGTAGCAGTAATCATCTCCTAACTTGGTATGCCACCTCACCTTGTGCCCTCCAATCTACTGCCTCATCAGATCTCAAAGGCAGCCCTCCAAGCATAGTGACAAGGGTCATAAGAGCAGCACTCTACAGCTCCCCCCCCCCGCCCCAAATGCAAAACATTCTCTTTCCTGCCCTTAGAAAGAGTCAGTTTTGCAGGGCACAGTGGTGCATGCCTGTAATCCCAGAGGCTCCGGAGGCTGAGACAGGAGGATCGTGATTTAAAAGCCAGCCTCAGCAGAAGTGAGGCACTCAGCAATTCAGTGAGACCCTATTTCTAAGTAAAATACAAAATAGGACTGGGATGTGGCTGAGTGGCTGAGTGCCCCTGAGTTCAATCCCTGGTACCAAAAGAAAAAAAAAAGAAAGGAAGAAAGAGGCAGTTATGGCTTACTTCCATTTAACAGACAAGAAAACTGAGAGCCAGAGAACTCGGTACTACTCCCATGGTTCCCCAGATCCCATGGGGCAGTGGTTCCTCTTCTGAATGTCAAAAATATCCTCAGACCTCCCCCAACTCCATGGTAGTAGAACTTTTAGTGTTTTTTGGGAAAGAGAGAGAGAATATAATGACAAAAAGTGACTGAATTCAGTGGGGCTTTTATTAGTTTTTCCATTGGGGCTTTTAAAAGAATTGATTGTATTTGTCACCGAAAATACAGACATGGGTTTGAAAACTAGAACAGTAATGCATATGTTAATCAGCTAGATTTAGCCATTCCACTATATGTGTGTATACACATACACAATTTCAAAACATCATGTTGTATACATGATGTTTTAAATAAATAAATACAATTTCATCTATTAATTTTTTAATTTTTTTAGTTGTAGATGTACACAATACCTTTGCTTTATTTTTATTTATTTTTAATGTGGTGCTGAGAATCAAACCCAGTGCCTCACATGTGCCAGACAAGCACTCTACCACTGATCCACAGCCCCAGCCCCTCATCTATTAATTTTTTAAAAGAGGAAACTAGAACAGAAATCTGGGGATAGAATAATTGTGTAAAAAAAAGAAAGGACCACGTGGGGCACAGGATGCAAGACTCTTAGGCTGGAGATATGCACAGGGAAAGATGCTCCTGAGAAGGAAGCCAGGGAGTGAGCAGATGAGGAGACAGGGCTATTGGGCCCAGGTGTGTAAGGAGAAGGGCTCTGGAAAGACCACATGAAAGAAGATGCATGACCCTTATGGTGTTTGGAAGTTGTCTTAACATCATCCTACTTAGTCTGAAAAATCTTGCTTTCAAATCTCACCTCTTCTCCTCCTAGTTGGTTAGAAATTAATGGGCTAATTAGAGCTTTGTAGACAGCTCAGGTCCTCAGGTTTTCTCATGCAGAGAAGCTTGTTGGAATACAAACACTTAATACTTAACCACCTCCACTAGATCAGGAAAGGATTAACAGAGAACCCCATCAGTTAGCTATTCCAAGCAGAATGGTTTCCAAAGAGGAGCTGGCAGGAAGGAACAATGATCACAATAATTAATTATGATAGCTATCTGGGCTGGAGCTGGAGCTCAGTGGTGGAGCCCTTGCCTAGCACGTATGAGGCCCTGGGTTCAATCCCCAGTAGCACAAAAAATTGTTTTGAATAATGCCAGCTATCACATGGCACTTAATTGGTGCCAGACATGGTTCTAAGCCTTTTACATCTCCTGACTCTTTTTTTAATAAATATGTTTCTTTAGTTGTAGATAGACACAATATCTTTATTATTTATTTATTTATTTTTATGATTTATTTATTTTTATAATTTATATATTTATTTTTATAATGGTGCTGAGGATCGAACCTAGCGCCTCACACATGCTAGGCAAGCACTCCACCACTGAGCCACAACCCCAGCCCCTACATCTCTTGACTCTCTTACTCCTCTCCACAAACATTTGAGGTATGTCCTATTAAGATCCCCATTTTTTAAAATATTTTTTTTAGTTGTTAATGGACCTTTATTTTATTTATTTGTATGTGCTGCTGAGAATCGAACTCAGTGCCTTGCACATGCCAGGCAAGCGCTCTGCCACTGAGCCACCACCCCAGCCCCAAGATCCCCATTTTTAAGCTGGGCATGGTGGCGCAAGCCTGTAATCCCAGCACTTAGGGAGGCTGAGACAGGAGAATCGCGAGTTCAAAGCCAGCCTCAGCAATGGCGAGGTGCTAAGCAACTCAGTGAGACCCTGTCTCTACATAAAACACAAAATAGGGCTGGGGATGTGGCTCAGTGGTCGAGTACCCCTGAGTTCAATCCCCAGTACCAAAAGAAAAGAAAAAAGAAAAAAAGAAAGGAGACCACTTCAAACAAGCAAAGGAACTAGCATAAGAAAAAGAAATGACCCATGTGTCTGGAAGAAGTCGGGGTGAACACAGATGAGGAAAGGGGAGAAGAGGAAGTCAACTTGAATGGCACCAAGCCAAATGACTTGAGATAGCATCTAATAGATTTCAGGGAGCCATGGTAGGATTCTGAGCAAGGAAATGATGTGATGTAAAAGATATTTGTAGAAGATGGGTCCTGGCAGCTGGAGAGGCTAGAACAGAAAAAAGCTAGCAGGCAACCAGCTGCTGCTGTAATCCAGGTGTGAGGTGATGAGGGCCAGCCGGGGCAGGAATAGGGGTCATGGAAAGGAAAGAACAAAGCCCAAAGACAGTGAACAGTGGTATTTCTCCAAGTGTGGTCTGCAATCCACCCGCATCAGGTTGACAGGAAGTTTAAAGTATAGATGCCAGCTCCTAAACCCATGCTACAGATGCGGGTAGGGCTCAGGAATCCATAACTCTAATATAGCCTTGGTGATGTGGGAATTTGGGAAAGTTGGAGGACCCTCCACAAAGTGAAAAATCAGCATGACCTGATGGCAAAGTGAGTCAGGAGGGAAAGAGAAAGCAAAATAGTCACAAGTCAAGGATGTCATGAAAGTTTGTGATATATATATATATATATATATATATATATATACATATATATATATGTATATATATGTATATATATACATTTAGAAAAAAGCCATCATTTTTCAGAAGGAAGATGAATTCCAATTTTGACATCTGGTTGAGCTAAGCATATTTACATATGGAAATATACCAGCTGTAGAAAAAGAAATGTGAAGTCAAGGGCTAGAGTGCAAGATGTATGTGTCTTTATGTCACTGGAACTGAAGTGATGTACAAGAACACGGGCCCCAGAGAAGTAGTTACAGAGCAGGATGAGCACAAGGCTAGGAAGCCAAGAAGAGCTGTGAAGAAAGAGCTAGGGAAAGCCCTGACACAACACTGAGGTTTGTTGATCTCCCTTTTTTTATCTTTTATCTTTTATTCCTGGTGTATTGTTTTCTATGTTTCCTCTTCAGAGGCCTTACCATAATCCCTACCATCTTATAAAATTAAACTATTCTCTAAATGTCACTTTGGAGCAAGGATGAGGTAACTGGGTATTCTAAGAAGAGGCAGTCAAGAGCACATATCTGTAATCCCAGCGACACTGGAAGCTGAGACAGGAGGATTGCAAGGTTGAGACCAGCCTCAGCAATTTAGTGAGAACTTCAGTTACTTGGTGAGATCCTATCTCAATTTTTTTAAAATAAAATAAAAAGGACTGGGGACTTAGTTCAGTGGTAAAGCACCCTGGGTTCAATCCCCAGTAGCAAAAAAAAAGAAAGTGAACTCAGTATATATTTTTAAAAGGACTGGTGGTTATTCAAAGTTGTCAAACCATCTTGTGAAACTATAGGGTTTTCTTTTCCTCCTACTTAAAAAATAAGACTTTTAGCAGGATGTAATGGCATACATCTGTAATCCAAAAGCTCTGGAGGCTGAAACAAGAGTATCCCAAGTTGCAGACCAGCCTCAGAATTTAGCAAGGCCCTAACTCAAAATTTTAAAAAAGGGGGCTGGGGATATAGCTCAGCTAGTAGAATGCCTGCCTTGCATACACAATGCCCTGAGTTCAATCCCCAGCACCACCACCAAAAATAAAAAAGAATACAAATTTTAAAAAAGGGTTTGAGATGTAGCTCAGTGGTAGAGCACCTCTGAGTTCAATCCCCAGTACTGGGGGTGGCTTCCTGGACTAGCTGGGCACGATAGCACAATGGCGAGTCACTAAGCAACTCAGTGAGACCCTGTCTCTACATAAAACACAAAATAGGGCTGGGGATGTGGCTCAGTGGTTGAGTGCCCCTGAGTTCAATCCCTAGTACAAAAAAAAGGACCTAGTCTTTGACTCGTAAATTATATGACCTTGGGTAAGTCATGTCATGTCTAGATATCAATTTTTCAAGTTGCCAAAGTGGTTCCATGGGATTGTTTCTAAGCCAGTGCTAAAGGAAGAGCCCTCTGGGCTTGTTTACATTACCTCATTGGTATAAGCCTCAGTTTCCCATCTGGACCTCAAATTCTATTGGTTCTCCTATCTAGATATTATCAAGTTGCCCTCTTAAGAGCAAGAAATGAATGCTCTTAAGAACTAATACATGGGCTGGGAATGGAACTCAGTGGTAGACTGCTTGGCTAGCATGCATGAGGCCCTGAGTTTGATTCTCAGTCCCAGTTTCTGTAATCTCAGTGACTCTGGAGTCTGAGGCAGGAGGATTGAAAGTTTGAGGCCAGTGACTTTGTGATTAATCAGTGTATGGTGATTTTGATTAATAAACCAATACATGGCTTAGTGTATACAAGGCTCCATGTCACTTTGTAGAGGAAGGAATCACATACAGCCTTATTTCTCATCTTTTTTCATTTCATAAGCCACTTTCAGTTGACTATATTGTGACAACACACTTTCAAGCTCTGGATCACCAAACTAGAATGAGAGGGAGAACTTCTCTCATAGGCAGAGGAAACAGGTTTGCAGTTGAATGATTTATGATCGCTAGGGATGTAGCTCAGTGGCACAGCACTTGCTTAGCATGTCCCAGGATCTAGATTCCAGTCCCTGCACAGAAAGAAAGACTTGTGATTGATACAGTTACATGGAGAGGAGAGGAAAAGGAACAAAAAAAAAGAGATCAAGTAGAGGAGACAGGCAGAGAAGAACTACAAGAGGAAGAGGAAGAGCAAAAAGGGTGGCCCCAGCCCATTGGAGCCTCCTTAGCTGGGCTCCCCTGCTATATCACTGCTGTTCCACTGGGGAACTTGCCGCCTCTATCTAAGAGAAAAAGGCATGAATTCACCACCAAAGACTGGATCTATAGGTCCTGAATTCTCCCAAACATCTCAACCTCACTGTTCATTGCAATCCAGGACCCAGTTGTTTACAAATATAAACTTAACCTGATCATATATGGAGCCATCTTTAGGCACAAGTGCATCAAGTCACACCTGGGATCAGAACACCGAGTACCCATGAGGTCTGGACAGGGCTCTAGAGATCATCTGTCCCAGCCTCCTCCCTTCCCAGATGACGCCACTGATGGCCAGAGGGAGAAACAGCTGTTCCAACCACTCACTCAGTTAGCAGGGACAGGACAAATTCCCTCCGGTGATGACCCTCTACAGATGAGCAGGCTCTAGGTCTCAGTGTTCACATTTATAAAATGAAGGGTTGGGCAAGAGCAGTTGGAAAACAGCAATAGTTTTTGTTAGCTGTTTGTTTGCTGGGGGTTGTGCCTGCTAGGCAAGTGCTCTCCCACTGAGCTACGCCCCAACCCTTTTCATTTTCTATTTTGAGGCTGAGTCTCACTAAGTTACTCAGGCTGGTCTTTAATTTATAATCCTTCTGCCTCAGCCTCCTGAGTAGCTGGAACACATAGCACCCAGGACAGAGCCACAGTTCTTAACTTTACCTGCACATGGAAATCACCTGGGGGAATTGAAAAAATCCTGATGCCCAATCTCCAGACATGTTCACAAAACTGGTCTGGTGTTGGGGCCTGGATATAAGTGATTCCTGGGTGATCTGCGAGGATTATTCCTTTTTTTTTTTTTTGGTACCAGGTATTGAACCCAGGGGTGCTTGACCACTGTGCCACATCTCCAGCCCTTTTGATGTTTTTATTTTGAGACAGAGTCTCACTGAGTTGATTAGAGTCTTGCTAAGTTCCTGAGGCTGGCTTTGAACTTGTGATCCTCCTGCTTCAGCCTCCTAAGCTTCTGGAATTATAGGCATGTGCCACCATGTCCAGCAATTATTTCAGTCTTAACATCCAAATTCATTCATTCAACAAACATTGGCATCTACTGCTTGCCAGGCAGTGTGAAAGACATGGGGATGCACCAGTGATCAGGTCAGTTGTGGCCTCTGTGCTCCTGGAGCTAGTATCATGTTTTCCGAAGAAGGAAACAGATGAGGCAGGATTCAGAGTTTGGAATGTGGAACAGGGCATACTGCCTCACCCCTTCTGTGTTCTCTCAGCCTGCAGAGTACATGGACTCTGACCTGCTCTTCCAGCCCAGGAGTAACTGTAGTGGCACAGGTTCTGCCCCTCAGAGGAGACCTGTGCTTGTCCACCTGTGGCAGGGACAGGGTGGCAGTCTATGTCATTGTGGAGGGGTTGCATATTAGCAAGCCTGTTTGGCTACAACTCAATTCCTCTTTTCCCAAATAGCTTTGTGATTAATAAAGGTGACATTTTTATCTCCTGCATAACTCGTGTGTGTCTCTCTTGACTGATTCTCATTTCAGGCAGAAGAAAAGAGATGCTATTTATCAGCCTCCTCAAACTCCATAACATTCTATTGGGCATGACAGGCAGTACACAAATAACCCTGCAGCCCCTTCTCAGTCACTTTAGTGGGCTTTTCCTCCTCTGTTTGGACTACCTCTGGCTCAGTTTTGCCTTTTCTGTCCTTTCTCTCCAGTTGGTTCCATCTATTCCCAAAGTCTTAAGTAACACCATATCAGTGAATCTATCCAGTCCTATTACCAGCTCCTATTACTGTGGGCTCCAGGCTCTCTTTGTATGTTTCACAAGTACATTAATACGTATGTGACTAAAATCAGTCTTTTTTTGTTTGTTTGTTTTTGATACTGGGGATTGAACCCAGAGGCACATAACCTCTGAGCCATATCCGCAGTCCCTTTTTAATGTTTTATTCAGAGACAGAGTCTCACTGAATTGCTTAGGGCCTCTTTAAGTTGCCAAAGCTGGCTTTGAACTCAGGATCCTCCTGCAGGTCCCTGGAATTACAGGCATGTACCTCCACTCCCAGCAAGATCAAAGTCTTGACCTCCACCTCCCACAATGGAGTCCACATAGCTGCTCAAACCAAAATCCTTGATACTCCATCACTACCCCCCCAACTCCCACACCTGATCCATCGTCAAGTTTCATCCACTCAACTTCCAGCATGTACCTCTGCACAGCTTCATTGCCACTAGCTGGTCTAAGTCACCTTCCATTCTCATGTGAAGGCAAAAGCTTCACACATTGGACACTCTTCTTCCACACAGGACTCTGACCAATTCTCCACAGCAGTCAGAGTGACCTTCTTATTGCAAAATCAGATCACAGCATTCCCTTGCTTTAAGCTTATCAACGGCTTATCATTGTACTTAGAACAAAGTCCAAACTACTTCCCCCGCTGAGCTTCTTTCATTCCTCAAATATTCCATAAAGCCTGGCTTGGGAGTCTGAAGCAGGAGGATCCTGAGTTCAAAGGTAGCCTCAGTAACAGCGAGGCTCCAAGCAACTCAGGAAAACTCTGTCTCTAAATAAAATACAAAAAAGGGCTGGGGATGTGGCTCAGTGGTTAAGAAGTCCTGGGTTCAATCCACAGGACCTTAAATAAAATAAAATACTCCATAGAGCCATTGTGCATATGGCTGCAAGCAGCACCCTCGCTCCTGGTGTCTGCTCTGTGGTTTATTCCTATCCATTGGCTCTTCCTTCCTCTTAGAGACCTTCACCCAGCACTCTGTCTAAAGAAACATCCCCTGTTATCATTTCTCTTTTTGCATTTCCAACATATTGCAAGGATTCATTCATTTTTGCTGTTGTTTGTTTCTGCCTTACCACTCTGGAAGCTCTCAGGTTGGGACCCATACCTGTTTCATGCACTGTGATGTCATCAGAACTAAACACAATACTCGATCATGCTGAACAACAAAGAAAATTCTGGAAGTTTCAGATACTGTTGCAGGTGATGGTGGGTTGGGAAAGAAATTTTTGGATGGGGAGAGAGTGAGGAGGGAGCTTTCTCAAAATCTTTCAAATTGCACAAGTAAACTGACCTGTTGATCATGTCAATTACAAATGCAATAAACTGTTTGTTCTGTCAACAACTTTTTTTTTTGGTACTGGGGATTGAACTCAGGGGTACTCGACCACTGAGCCACATCCCCAGCCCTATTTTGTGTTTTATGTAGAGACAGGTTCTCACTGACTTGCTTAGCACCTCACCGTTGCTGAGGCTGGCTTTGAACTCGCAATTCTCCTGTCTCAGCCCCCCTAAGTGCTGGGATTACAGGCTTGAGCCACCGTGCCCGGCTTGTTAACAACTTTTAATTGAGCCTTTTCTGTGTGTCAGGAACCAGGCTAGCATTGGGAATACTGGAGTGAACCTGAGAAACAGCATTCAGGGTCCTTAGAGGGCTTATTGTGAAGAGAAAATGCCTACGGCCTGTTGGTATTCCTGTGATTCTCACCTAGGGAAGTTCCTGCTGGTATCCTTAAGACCTTCTGTGTGCTTCCTCTTACCCATAGCCACATCTTAACCCATAAAATTCCAGCCCATTATCTGGAGCTGTTTATCAAGACACAGACTCATTTTAGAGAGGAGGTATAGTATTACCTAAGATTAGCTCTGGCTAACAGAAAAAATAACAGTTGCTTTTAAGACACAGTGTTACCAGGCACACTGCTGCACACCTGTAATCCCAGTGACTTGGGAAGCTGAGACAGGAGGATGGCAGTTTTGAGGCCAGCCTCAGCAATTTAGTAAGGCCCTAAGCAACCTAGTGAGACCCTGTCTCAAAATAAAACATTGAAAGGGCTGGGGATGTCATGTGGCTCAATGGTAAAGCACCCCTGGGTTAAATTTTCAGTACAAAAATAAAAAATAAAAACATAGTGTAGCTGGGCATCTTGGAACTTGTCTATAATCCCAGCAATTTAGGTGGCTGAGGCAGGAGGACTGCGAGTTCCAGGCCAGCCTCAGGAATTTAGCAACACTCTGTCTCAAAATTAAAATTAAAAGGGCTGGGGATGTAGCCTAATGGTAAAGCACCCCGGATTCAATCCTTAGTACCAGGGGAAAAAATAGTGTATTTATCTCTCATAAGAGAAGTCTGAAGGAAAGCAGTGCAGGCTTGATATGAAATCTCACCAGAGACTCTAACTACTTCCAAGTTGCTACCCAGCATATTTAGCATATTGCCTTACTGTCCAAGATAAGCGCTCAAGCTCCAGCCATTGTATCTACAATCTAGGTGGCACAAAGGAAGAAGAGGAAAGAAAATGGCTCCTTTTAAGAAGCCTCCCAGAAATACTACACAACACTTCTACTCACATCTCATTGGCCAGAACTTAATCTGCCCACTCCTAATTAAAAGAAAGGCTTTCTTTGAGTGAGGACATTGCACTTCCAAGCAAACACAAGTTCTATTAATCAGGAAGAGAAGAGTAGACGTTGGGATAAACAACCAGTAGTTTCTTCTGTGGGTATTTAGACATTTTGAGAGATAAGGAGGGGAAAGAAGAAATTGGAAAAAAGCAAAGAAAAGTGTTTTATAGGGCTGGGGATATTGCTCAGTTGGTAGAGTGCTTGCCTTCCATGCACAAGGCCCTGGGTTCAATCCGCAGCACCAAACAACAACAACAACAAAACCCTTCATTAAAAGGTCCAAGACCACTGACTTCCATATGAAAGGATGTGTCTGCTCCAGTAGGCCAGAGCTGGCTGGCAGTTGAGGCCATATATCTTGGAAACAGAGCAATCAGGGCAGAGTCTTGGGTATGAAAGTTTTCCCAGAATAACCCGGGCAGGAGGCCCTCAGGAAATAACCCAAGAGACCTCTCACCAGAGAAATTCCAAAAACTTAGATCCCAGGCTATTCTCTTACATATTTTTTTCTGGAAGCAAAGGGGATACCACTCCCTAAAATAGGCCCCAGGTCAAGATCCGGGGCCAGATATCAAAAGACACAAAGTTCCAGAAAAGATTCTCTTCATTTTTTTGTCGATGTAAATGGAGCATAAGTACATAATCTTAAAATCTTGGAACTGAAAGAGGCCTGAAGAGTCATGTAGTTCAGGGCTGAGGTTGTAGTCCAGTGGTAAAACACTTGCTTAGCATTTGCAAGGCACTGGGTTCGATCCTCAGCTTTACATATAAGTAAAGCTCCATTGATAACTAGGCCCTTTTAGAAAAAAAAACCTTTTCTTTTTTTTAAAAAAGAGTCATGCAGTCCAATCTACCCAGCAACTACACTTACTTCCACCCTGCAACTTCATGCTTAAGACAGGTAGGTTGTGTTGGGAAGATGTTAAGTTCAGAGGATTATTTTCAATCAGGATGTAGCTTTTTGCAAAGCTAATGGGTAAAAAAAAATTACCTAATATCATCTAGTTCCTCAAACCTAGGAGTACAGGAACTATTCCAACAGTCACCAACCTTGCTAAACAGCAGTCCCTAACCTACCATGTCAGAGAATGACAGACAACTCTCACCAAGAGTCAGATGGCTCCCTGCAATTCCATTCTACTTTCCCCTACAAAGGCATCAACATCATTTCAGCAGCTTCTGCCCAGCAGAGGGTCAAAACATATGTTTCTTTTGCTTTTGGAAAAAGCCATGGGGGTAGTGGCATTTGCCTGTAATCTCAATGGCTCAAGAGGCATAGGAAAATTGCAGGTTCAAAGCCAGCCTCAGCAATTTAGTGAGGCTGTAAGCAGCCTAATGAGACCCTGCCTCTAAATAAAAAAATAACAAGGGCTGGAGATGTTGCTCAGTGGTTAATCACCCTTGGATTAAATTAAAAATTAAACATTTTTTAAACATTTAAAAAAATTTTTTTTAGTTGTAGGTAGACACAAATATCTTTATTTTTTATGTATTTTTATGTGGTGCTAAGGATCGAACTCAGTGCCTCATGCATGCAAGGCAAGCACTCTTCCACTGAGCTACAATCCCAGTCCCCCTGGTACTGGGATTGTAAATACATGCACACACATACAGAGCAGTGGGCACAGTGGCACATGCCTGTAATTCCAGTAACACAGGTGGCTGAGGCAAGAGGAGCTCAAAAACTTAGTGAGACTCTATCTCAAAAAAAAAAAAAAAAAGGGCTGAGTGTGGTGGCGCACGCCTGTAATCCCAGCACTTAGGGAGGCTGAGACAGGAGAATCGCGAGTTCAAAGCCAGCCTCAGCAACGGTGAGGCAATAAGCAACTCAGTGAGACCCTGTCTCTACACAAAATCCAAAATAGGGCTGAGGATGTGGCTCAGTGGTGAAGTACCCCTGAGTTCAATCCCTGGTACCAAAAAAAAAAAAAATGAACTGCCTGGGAATGTAGCTCGGTTGTAGAGCAGTAGAACATCCATGGGTTCAATCTCCAGTACTACAAAAGAGAGAAAGAGAAAAAGGGGAGGGGGGCTCTTTAGAACTTCGATAGTGGGTCTGGCCAATAGAACTCTTAGACTTCCAGTTTCCTTTGAAGGCCCTACTGACTAATTATCCTCCATCTACCCCATGGAGTCTGGGAAATGGGACACCAGGGCATTGTTACCAAGTGCTGGGGAAACTAGGACTTAAAGAAAACACTTTTCCTCCCTCTGGGCAGGGTCCACTCTGGTGCCAAGCAGAGCTATGGAAGTTTGTCACCTGACCCTGCCCATCCAGTGAGCAAGAATTACTCAGGCAGAACACAACTACTGCCCCTCCCATGAATGCTGAACATTCTGTTTTTTGCCCTTAGGAAGAAACTGGTAAATAACTACATTCTCTTATTGCAGTCGCACACCCCCTTCTTTGCAAAACCAAAGAATTGGGTCACATTACATAAGTCTATGTGGTTTTGAAGAGCTGAACATCAAGCTTCAAATTGTTGTCCCACACACATTGGAACACAACCCCTTTTCTCCTGGGTAACACAAAGGAAAGCTGCTGACTTCCAAAGTTTGGTAAAGTTTGGTAAGTTGTTTTTCCACACACTTCTGATCATTTTAACCCATGTGACTTATTTGGGTTCCTCTCCTAGAAGGGCATTAGAAATCAAAGAATTATGAAATTATATTCAATTAGATATAATCACGACTATATTTTTAAAAGAAAGAAAAATAAGTACTTAAGAGCTTGGGATGTAGCTAAGTGGTAGAGGGCTTGCCTAGCATGGGTGAGGCCTGGAGTTCCATCCCCAGTAGAAAGAAAGAAAGAGAAGGAGGTAGGGGGATAAGGAAACAAAAGAAAAAGAGGGAAGGAAAGGAAAGAAGGGAAAGAAAGAAAGTAGGAACGCCTAAAACTAACCCAGACAGGCAGTCTATTGTTGTATGGGCAGGGGAAAGCTACTAGAAATTTCTGCCATCAAATGACCAAGGTCAATCCTCTCCTCCTGTAGGT
The DNA here is from genome assembly GCA_028644305.1 of Xerus rutilus. Taxonomy (NCBI): domain Eukaryota; kingdom Metazoa; phylum Chordata; class Mammalia; order Rodentia; family Sciuridae; genus Xerus; species Xerus rutilus. The sequence goes on from CM053417.1 coordinate 38,851,471, forward strand.
TCAACCATTTAGTTATTCATTTGTTGAGGCAACAAATATTTATGGAGAATCTCTTTGGTACCAAGCTGAAAGATGAGGTTCCTAATCTCATGGAGCTTACCTTCTAGTGGAGGGAGACAAACAGACAATAGAGAAACAAATAAGAATAAGATCCAGTACAGAGGAAACAGAGGCTGGAGAGAGGAAATGCCCAAAGTCACATGTCCAGCTCTTCTGACTCACAGTGTCTCCTTTTCTCATTGTATATATTCAGTGCCCCTACCATGTGCCAGGAATAACACTAGGCACTGAAGATGTAAAATAAATAAGACAGACAAGGGTTGTGGTCTTGCAGAACTTATAGTACAGTCCAGAAAATAGACTGTCAATGAACATGCACACAAAAACATCAAGACTTTTGGTTTCTAGTCCAGCATGTAAGGAAGGTTACAAATCTCCATACTGTCCTAACAACAAGTAAAAAGCTGAAAGAATTGAAAAATCAACAACACTCCTTAGATGTGTCAGAGAAATTAGGGCACAAGGCAAACTGCTACTCTCAAAATTGGAAAGGCAGATGCAGAGATTCACAACTGTGCAGAGCAAAACCTGCGGCAGGCACCAGGACCAGAGTAGATAAACCTGAACTGTAATTGACGAATTGCCTGAGGCTCAGTATAAACAAGCGGGAGAGTTAAAAACTCCAGGAGCAACCCAGCAGGAGGTGGGGAAGCAGTTTTGTGAGTTTTGCTTCCAGGAGCTCAACTTGGTCCTCACTGCTAATATCAGAAAAAACCTGCTCCTGCTTCTAGCAGCAGGAGGGGGGAAATATTTTGAAATATACCAGAGCATTCTGTTCTTAAAAAAGACTCAGGAAAAACAATTTTACCAGAGCTTAACCTGTTGAGGATATATCACAGCCTCACCACCTAGGACAAGGACATTCAACTCCAGTTCCCTCTAGCCTTCCACACAGGGGGAAGGAAAATACCCAACTCCAGCCTCCTGTAGCTATTCTGTCCCACCACAGGGGGATGGGGACTGAAAAGCACTGGTGAAAATCAAGGTCTGGGGGCACAAGGTCACCAAAAGAGGGACCTAAGTATAAGACCATAGAATCTGTGTATGGTGGCACATGCCTGCAATCTTAGCAACTCCAGTGGCTGAGGCAGAAGAATCACAAATTCAAGGTCAGGCTGAGCAATTTAACTAGATCCTATCTGAAAAAAAAAAATAAAAAGCAGGGGCTGAGGTAGGGGGCTGGTGTGAAATTGAGTGATGGAGCCCCACCCCCTTCAATCCCCAGTACTGCAAAAAAAAAAAAAAGAACAAGCTGTTTCCCCTCTCCCCACACCTTACCACCACATCCTTAAAAGTCTACTTACATCACTTTCTTTCATTCAGTATATCACATACACCTTTCCACTAAAATTACAAGACCTATTTAGAGGCAAATGCACAGTTTGAGGAGACTGAACAAGCATCAGAACCAGAATCAGATGTGGCAGCATATAGGATAATCAGAGCAGCATTTTTTTAAAGCTATGATGAATATGCTAAATGATTTAATGGAAAAAGAAGACAACATGCAAGAATGGATACATAGTATAAGGAAAGAAATGGAAATTCTCAGAAAGAATAAAACATGAGGGCTGTGGCTGTGGCTTAGTGGTAGAGCCCTTGCCTCGCATGCATGAGTGACTGGGTTCGATCCTCAGCACCACATAAAAATAAATAAATAAATAAATAAATAAATAAATAAATAAATAAATAAAATAAAGATATTGTGTCCATCTACAACTAAAAATATTTTTAAAAAGAATAAAACATGAATGCTAAAGATAAAAAACACTTGCCCAGTGTTTTTTGCAAAAACACAGGCACAGTGGTGCATACCTATAATCCCAGCTATTTGGGAGGTTGAGGTTTCAGAAGGATCCTAAATTTGAGGCCAACCTAGGCAATTTAGTGAGACCCTGTCTCAAGAGAAAAAATCAAAAAGGGCTCAGTAGTTGAGTGGCCCCGGTTCAATTTCCAGTTCAAAAAAAAAAACAACAGACACATAAAAAAATGTGAAAAAATACAAAAGTATAAATATATGTAATGGGACTACTCGAAGAAAGAGAGAAAGGAGCCAAAGAAATATGAAGCAATAATGACTGAGAATTTCCCTAAACTAATACTAGATACCAAATCACAGATCCAGGAAGCTCGGAGAACACCAAGCAGAGTAAATACCCTCAAAAAATGTATACCTAGGAATATCATCTTGAAACTTCAGAAAAATCAAAGATAAAGAAAAAAATCTTAAAGAAGTGAGAGGGGGAAAATACTTTACCTATAGAGGATAAAAGATAATAATTACATCTGACTTTCTCAGAAACCAAACGAGAGTGCTGTGAAATATGTAAAAAAGAAAAAAAGAAAGAAAGAAAAACTAAAATTCTATTCCCTGCAAAATAATTCTTGAGAGGTAATGGGGAGAAAGACTTTCCCAAACAAAAGTTGAGGAAATTTATTGCCAGTAGAACTACCTTGAGAGAAATGTTAAAAGGTCTTCAGAATGCAAGCAACAATAAATGTTGGCAAGGATATGGGGAAAAAGGTACATTGCTGGTGGAAATGCAAACTGGTGCAACCATTATGGAAAGCGGTATAGAGATTCCTCAGAAAACTTGGAATGGAACCACTATTTGACCCAGCTATCCCACAGTTTATACCCAAAGGACTAAAAATCAGCATACTATAGAGACGCAGCCACATCAATGTTTAGAGTAGCTCAACTCACAATACCTAAACTATGGGACCAACCTAGGTGCCCTTCAACTGAATGGATAAAGAAAATATGGTATATATATACACAATGGAATATTACTCAGCCTTAAAGAAGAATGAAATTATGTCATTTGCTGGTAAATGGATGGAGCTGGAGAATATCATGCTAAATGAAATAAGCCAATGCCAAAATACCACAAAGGCCAAATGTTTTCTCTGACATGTGGATGCTAACTCACAATAGGTGTGGGGGGCCTATGGAAGAATAGAGTTACTTTAGATTAGTAAAAGGAGGGGAGAGGGTATGAGGGTAGGAAGAATAGTAGAATGAATCAGACATTATTACCTGATGTACATATATGACTACACCTCTGGTGGGGTTCTACATCACGTACAAGAAAAAGAGTGCAAAATTATACTCCATTTATGTATGGTGTATCATGATGCATTCTACTGTCATGTATAACTAATTAGAACAAATAAAAAATAAGTTCAAGAAGTTATTCAGAGAGAAGGAAAATGATAAAGATCAGAAATTCAGATCAATATAAAGGAAATGCATTGGGGAATAAATAAGTCAGAGTAATATGAAAATTTTATTTTTCTTATTCTTGATTGACCTAACAGTTAAAAATGTGTCCAAAATAACAGTAACAATGGCCAGGTGTGATAGAGCATGCCTATAATCCCAGAGGCTTGGGAGGCTGAGGGAGGAGGATCACAAGTTCAAAGCCAGCCTCAGCAAATTACCAAGGCCCTAAGCAACTCAAGGAGACCCTTACTCTAAATAAAATACAAAAAAGGGCTGGGGATGTTGCTCAGTGGTTAAACACTCCTGGGTTCAATCCTTAGTACCAATAATAATAATAATAAAAACAACAACGTATTTGATTTTATATCTATAATAATAAAATGAATGATAGTAATGGTACAAGGGATGAAAGGAAGGAATTATGATTATTTTGTTATTATAAGGTACTCGCAACCTGTGGAGAAGTATAGTTTTAGTTATTTAAAAGTAACTTGAAACCAGGCATGGTGGGCAACACCTGTAATCCCAGCACTTAGGGAGGCTGAGACAGGAGAATCGCGAGTTCAAAGCCAGCCTCAGCAATGGCAAGGCACTAAGCAACTCAGTGAGACCCTGTCTCTACATAAAACACAAAATAGGGCTGGGGATGTGGCTCAGTGTTCAAGTGCCCCTGAGTTCAATCCCTGGTGCCAAAAAAAAAGTGACTTGATTAGTTGTAAATCTGTATTTCAAACTTTTGGGCAATCACTAAATAAATTTTTTAAAAAATAGAAAAAAAGATAATTGAAATGCTAAGAAAGGAGAGAAGGTAGAGTAACATAAAATGTTTAATTAAAGCCACAAAGCTGGGCGTGGTGGCTCAAGCCTGTAATCCCAGCACTTAGGGAGGCTGAGACAGGAGAATTGCGAGTTCAAAGCCAGCCTCAGCAACGGTGAGGCGCTAAGCAACTCAGTGAGACCCTGTCTCTACATAAAACACAAAATAGGGCTGGAGATGTGGCTCAGTGGTTGAGTGCTCCTGAGTTCAATCTCTAGTACCAAAAAATCAATAAATAAATAAAGCCACAAAAGGCAGAAAAGAGTGGAAGCCAAAAATAGGTACAAAGATATACTACCATGTGTCTTCTTGTCTTTAGTATATTTGGAAAACACAGCTCAATTGTTAGACTTTCATTGTCTACTCAGTCCATCCACATATATATTCACTGCCAAAAGGTATTAGAGCTGTCAAAGAATCTTCAGACTTGAAGATAATTTCTTCGAAGTTGAATGCAAAAATACTATCATTCATACTGTTGATATAAAATTACCAAGAATCTTCACTTTTGCTATCTTGGTATAGCATTGGGTTATTATGTTGCAACATTGAAGTACACTGATTTATTAAAAATACTTTTGTAAAAAAAGGCACAAAGAACAAAGGCAACAAATAGAAAATAATAACAAATATGATACATATTAATTCAACTATATCTATAATTACTTGAAATAAATAGGTGTAATCCAAACATACCAATTAAAAGACAAAGATTGATGGTACAGTGGCACATGCCTGTAATCCCAGTGGCTCAGGAGGCTGAGGCAGGAGGATCGTGAGTTCAAAGACAGCCTCAGAAAAGTGAGGCACTAAGGAATTCAATGAGACCCTGTCTCTAAATAAAATACAAAATAGGGCTGGGGATGTGGCTCGGTGGTTGAGTGCCCCTAAATTCAATCCCTGCTATGCCCCCAAAAATAAGTAAAATAAAACAAGAGACAAAGATTATCAGAGTAAATCAAAAACCAAAACCCAAATATATGTTGTCTACAAGAATCCCACTTGAAATATAGACATATATAGCCTGTAATCCTGGCTACTCAGGAAATTGAAGTGGGGGGATTGCAAGTTCAAGTCCAGCCTGGGCAACTTAGATGCTGTCTCAAAATAAAAAATGAAAAGAATGGCTGAGGATGTAGCTTAGTGGTAAAGTGCCATCAGTTTTAATCCCCAGTACCACAAGGAAAAAAAAAGAGAAATATATATAGATATAAAGTAAAGACATGGGAGAAAAGATATACTATGCTAACACTAATCAAGAGAAAGTGGGAGTAGCTATATTAATTTCAAACAGAGCAAAAATCAGAGCAAGGGAATTTATCAGATATAAAGAGAGGCATTACTTAATGATAAAGGGGTTAATTTATCATTAACCCCTTTATCATAAAGGGGTGCAGTGGTGCATGCCTGTAATCCCAGCACTTTGGGAGGCTGAGACAGGAGAATCGCAAGTTCAAAGCCAGCCTCAGCAACAGCGAGGCGCTAAGCAACTCAGTGAGACCCTGTCTATACATAAAACACAAAATAGGGCTGAGGATGTGGCTCAGTGGTCGAGTGCCCCTGAGTTCAATCTCCAGTATCAAGGGGGAAAAAAGAGTCCAAATACATGAGGCAAAGTATAATAAAACTGCAAATAGAAATAGACGAATCCACTATTATATTTGGAGACTTCAACACCACTCTATCAGAAATGGAAAGATCCAGCAGGCAGAAAATCAGTTAGAATATAGTTGAAGACAATAGCACCATCAATCAACTGGATATAATTGACATCTATAGACTACTTCATCCAATGGCAGCAAAGTGCACATTCTTCTCAAGCTCACGTGGAACATTCACAAAGATAGATCACACTCTGGGTCATAAAACACACCTTAAAAATTTAAAAGACTAGAAATCATACAATGTCTGCTCCCAGATCATAAGAAAATTAAGCTAGAAATCAATAACAGATGTACAATATGTCAAAATACACTCTACTGTCATGTATATCTAAAAAGAACAAATAAAAAAAGAAATCAGTAACAGAAAAATAGTAGGAAAGCCCCAAATATTTGAAGATTGGACAATGCACAGGTCAAAGAAAAATCTTGAAAACACTCAAAATATTTCAAACTAAATAACAATGAAAATACAACTTAGCAAAATTTTGGGGATGCAGCAAAAGCAGTGCACACAGCAAAGTTTATACTACTAAGTGCATGTATTAGAAAAGAAGAAACTTCTAATAATCAATCCTCTAAGCTTCCTCCTTAGGGAACTGGTGAGGAGCAATATATATCCAAAGTAAGCATAAAAATGAGTAAGAAAAGTTACAGCACAAATCAATGAAATTGAAAACAGAAAATCAATAGAGAAAATCAAAAAAACTAACAGCTGGTTCTTTGAAAAAAATCAATAAAATCAATAAACCTCTTGCTAGACTAAGAAAAAAATATAAAGACACAAACTACTCATATCAGAAATTAAAGAAAGGATATTAGTACGGATCTTATGGATATTAAAAGGATAATAAAATATGGTAGTTATCTCTATGCCCTCGAATATGATAACCTAGATGAAATGGACCAATTTCTTGCAAGACACAATCTGCCAAGAGGACATAGGAGAGAAGAACTATTCATTCAACTAATAAATTCAAAATATTCAAGAGAGATTTTATTATGGAAACATCCACAAAAAAATCAATCTAGAGGGCTGAGGTTGCTGTTCAGTGGTAGAGCACTTGCAAAGAATGTGTGAGGAACTAGGTTTGATTCTCGGTACATATAAATAAATAAATTAATTAATTAATTAAAAGGTCAATTGACAACCAAAAAAGATTTTTAAAAAATGAATCTAGACACAAACCTTACACCCTTCACAAAAATTAGTTCAAACTGAATCATAAATATAATGTAAAACACAAACTACAAAACCCTGTATGATGATATAGAAAACACCTTGAGCTGGGTGTAGTGGCACATGCCTGTGATCCCAGCACTTTGGGAGGCTGAGACAGGAGAATCGCGAGTTCATAGCCAGCCTCAGCAATGGCAAGGCGCTAAGCAACTCAGTGAGACCCTGTCTCTACATAAAACACAAAATAGGGCTGGGGATGTGGCAGTGATTGAGTGCCCCTGAGTTCAATCCCTGGTACCAAAAAAAAAAAACCAGAAACACCTTGGATGACCTTGGATATAGTGATGACTTTTCAAATCCAACACTAAATGCATGATCCATGAGAGAAATAATTGATATATTGATATACCAGATTTCATTAAAATTAGACACTTCTCTACAAAGGACACTGTGAAGAGATATGAGAACATAAACCACAGAAAAAATATTTACAAAAGACATATTTGATTAGGAATAGCTAACCAAAATATTCCAAGAACTCTTAAAAGTGAACAATAAGAAAATATACAACCTAACTAAAAAATGGGCACAAGACCTAAATAGAAGTCTCACCCAAAAATATATAGAAAAAAATAAGCATATGAAAAGATGGTCATCATCATATGTCTATAGGGAATTTCAAATCAAATAACAATGACACACCCATTAAAACACACTGGCAAAACCAAAAGCTGCCAAAGATGTGGAACAACAGAAACTTACATTCTTTGCTGGTGGGAATGCAAAATGGTACAGTCGCTTTTGGAAGACAGTTGAGTAGTTTCTTATAAAATTAAACGTTCTCATATCACATAATCCAGCAATAGCACCCCTTGGTTTTTACCCAAATGACTTGAAAACATGTATGCACAAAAACTTGCACACACAGTTTGACTCATAATTGCCCAAACCTGGAAACAACTAAGAAACCCTTAAATAGATGAATGCACAAATAAACTGTGGTACATCCAGAGAGTAAAATATTTTTTTCAGTGCTATAAATATTAGATATCCAATCATGAAAAGAAACAGAGGAACTTTAAATGTATGTTACTAAGTGAAGGAAGCCAAACTGAAAAGGCTATAGACTATGATTTAAGTATATGTCATTCTGCAAAAAGCAAAATTGGAGAGACAGAAAAAAGATCAGGGCTTGCCAAGAGTTAATAAGGAGGGAGAGAGGAATAGGTGGAACACAAGGGATTCTTAGGGCAGTGAGACTCTTCTGTATAATACTGTAATGGTGAAGACATACCATTATCATACACCAAACTTATAAAGTCAGATGCAGTAGTGCCGCCTATAATCCCAGTGATTCGGGAGGCCGGAGCAAGAAGATCACAAGTTCAAGGCCAGCCTCAGCAACTTAGCAACACCCTGTCTTCAAATATAAAGGGCTAGGGATGTATCTCAGTCATAGAACCCCCCAGAGTTCAATTCTCAATGCCAAAAAAACATAGTTTGTACAAAACCAAGAGTGAACCCTAAGGTAAGTTATGGACATTGGGTGACAATGAGCATTGTTGTAATATATATACCACTCTGGTAATGGATATGGATAGTCAGGGAGGGAGTCTTTGTATATGTGGGGGACATGGGTATCTGACCACTTTCTGTATTTTCTGCCCAACTTTGTTGTGAACCTAATACAGCTCTAAAATAGTTTATTCATTTTTTAAATGTAGACAGTTGGGGTCTCAGGTCTCTGGGAGATCATCTGTCCACTCCACTTATTTGGCAGATGGAGCAGCTGAGGAACAGCAAGTAGAAGGTACTTGCCCAAAGTCACAGAGCAAGCTCCTAGCAGAGCCTGGGTTAAAACTAGGGATCTTGCCTCTCTGTCCATTATGGCTCATGCTGCCAAATATCAAGGGCTAGCCCATTATTTGTTTGTTTGTTTTAGCACCAAAGATTGAACTCAGGGCACTTTACCACTGAGCTACATTCCCTGTCCTTTTTATTTTTTATTTTGAGACAGGGTCTTCCTGAGTTGCTTAGGCCCTCGCTAAGTTGCTGAGGCTGTTTTTGAACTCTTTCCTCCTGCCTCAGCCTTCTAAGCCGCTGGGATTATACACATGCACCATTGCGCCTGGAAGCCCATTATTTTTTAGTTAGTGTTTTGCATGAACCCTTCTGAAGCAACATACAGGCTCTGTTGTCTACAAAGGGACAGAACATCTTAGTCCAAATCTCTTCTTACCGAGAGGACAAACTCTGTGATCAGTGGGCCTTTCTGCTTCATAAAAGATCCCACTGTTGCAGGGCACAGTGGCACATGCTTGTAATCCCAGAAGCTCGAGAGGCTGAGACAGGATCATGAGTTCAAAGCCAGCCTCAGCAACTGTGAGGTGCAAAGTAACTCAGTGAGACCCTGTCTCTAAATAAAACACAAAATAGGGCTGGGGGTATGGTTCAGTGGTTGAGTACCCCTGAGTTCAATCCCTGGTACCCCGCTCCCCCAAAAAAGATCCCACTGTTACACAACCAAACCTCCTTGCTGCCCTAAGTTCTGCTGAAACTTTAGGACTAGGGGTGCCCTCAGATGTAAGAACCAGCAATGTAGCCTAAGGTCTTTGTCCTTGTTCTCAGCCTTCTTGATCCTGGTCAAAGTCCAAAGCAGGATGGAACAATCAGCAAACCCATTCATTAGGTCCTATTTATTCCTCGTAAAGGCTCATAATTTTTTTAAAGGAGACTTTGTACCTTGATTAACACCATAGGCTCCATGCATACATTAAGATGTGTTTGAATTGTGAGCACATTTGATATAGGCACTGTTTTACACTTCCCAGAGGACAGCCAGCATTTGTGTCGGCTCTGTCCTTTCCAGATACCTAGAAGCCAGGCCCAGGGTTCTGTTTGAACCAAGTAGGATGATATCCAGCACTATCCAAGTTAGCAAAGAGCCCAGATTCCCAGTGATTCAATCTTCACTGCTTCCTTCCCATTGAAAATGATTTCATGGGAAATGAAATCATGGCCCATGCCTGTAATCTCAGCAACTCAGGATGCTGAGGCAGGAGGACTGCAAGAGGCCACTTTTTTTTTGGTACTGGGGATTGAACCCAGGGGCACTCGACCACTGAGCCACATCCCCAGCCCTATTTTGTGTTTTATGTAGAGACAGGGTCTCACTGAGTTGCTTAGCGCCTCACCTTTGCTGAGGCTGGCTTTGAACTCCCAATTCTCCTGTCTCAGCCTCCCTAAGTGCCCAGCCCTTTTTTATATTTTCTTTTTAGACAGGGTCTCACTGAGTTGTTTAGGCCCTCTCTAAATTCCTGAGGTTGGCTTTGAACTTGTGATCCTCCTGTCTTAGCCTCCCAAGTTATTGGGATTACAGGTGTGTGCCACCCAGCAAGAAGTCACTTTTGAAAAGTATTTTTGGCTGGAAAAAATCTAAAAATCAATGTTTTTAATTGAGACATAAAAATCATGCATATTTCTGGGGTACAGTGTAGCATTTCAATACATGTATATAATATGTAATGATTAGATCAGGGTAATTGGCATGTTCATTATCTCACATGTTTATCATATTTTTGTATTGAAGACATTGAAAATCTTCTCTACTAGCTATTTTGAAATATGCAATTAATCAGAATGCCTCCTCTTATCTTCATAGTCCAAGCTACCATCTGCTTGTACCAGAGTGCTTGCAATAGCCTCCTAAGAGGCCTCCCTGTTCCCACTCTCACCTCCTTCAATCCATACCCCTCCCTAGAGCCAGAGGGATTTGCAGCAGCATGAACTGGCCTGTATTGCTCCTCTGCTCAAAATCTTCCCATGGCCTCTCATATCATTTAGAATAAAATTCAGACTCCATATCATTGTATAACAGTCAGTCCACATTCTGGTTCCTGTGTGCCCTCTCCGGACTTCTGTCACAATAGACCTCTCCCACTGAATGTTCCTGTCACCTTACAGAGTGTACTGTTCACTCTTTTGGACTTTTGCTCATAACAGTTCCCTCTGCCTGAAATAATCTCCCATTCCAGTCAGCCAACCTAGTGACCGCATACTTATCTTTTAAGACAGCAATAGAAACCTTTCCCAGTAGTCTCAGGCTGAATCAACCACTTCCTCCATGGTGTCCTGGAATTTGTCACCAATAAATATTTCTTCAGCACCTAGTATAGTGCTGTTTTCACCCATTCTTGTCAATGATCAATTCTATTCATTTCTAGTTTATTCTTCTGTTACTTTATGTACAAATGAGCAGATGTATTTATACTTTTCCCCCTTATTTCTTTCTTTTCTTGTTTTCCTTTTTTAAAACTTAACAATATATCCTGGAAATCCCTCCCTATCACTTTTTTCACAGCAACATAATATTCCTCCTGTGGCTATGCTGTAGTTTCTACTATTTTACAATTATAAACAAAGATGTATTGAATAACCTTGTGCATATGCATTTCCATATTGTTGGAAGTCATTCCTCAAAATGAGATTTGTGAGTCAAAAGATTACACTGATACTTTTGGGAGATATTGTCAAATTCCCCTCAAAAGAATTATATCAGTTTTCTTTCATATGAGTGTTACCTCAGACATTTTGGGAAGATGGTATTCTCAGAACATTAACTAGCTCCATTTCCTAGCTGGCCTTTTTCGACCAATTCATACTGGTGCACAAGAAAGCCTCAGACTCAGCACACAACCCTGCCTCTTGAGCACCCACATCCCTCAGAGGTGGGGGGCAAGCCCTACATTGCCAGAAATGCACCTGCATCTTCTGTCTTTCACATTCTTTGTGGAGGAAAAACAATAAGCAAATTCCACTGGCTTCAAGTGCCCAAGGCTACAGGCCAATGGGAAGGTACTTAAACCACTATCAATTAGCTTGAAGGACACAGGAAGAAGTACAAGGAAAGTTTAATACTTTTCCAGGCTCAACAAGTACCAATTTGGTTCGTTTGAAGGCCTCTAATAAGAACTGGCATCCATCTTGTAAATAAATAAGCCAACCTATTGAGAAAAATAATAATAGATTTAATTTACTGCGCTTCAAGGATCACACAGTACTTTCACACACATATATTATCTCATTTGATCCTTACAATGGAAGTATCCATGCTGGAACAATTGCTTCGCTGGCCAATCTTTGATGTACATTAAGTGGTTCATGGACTTTAACTGTGATTTATCTGCCCAGACTTCAAAGGGTTAACTAGAGTTGAACTCTAAACAACCTGGACTTATTAGAGGCACAGGGTTGGTGGAAGCCTGGGAGCAGGAAGTGGTCAGGAAGCCAAGTCGGCCCCAGGCTCAAATTTCCCTGACCAAGAGCCTCAGATGAATTATAGTGGAAAACCCCCAACTGCACTGTATCCTCTCCCTTTAATTTAGGCATTTAATAAACAGATTGCATCGTTCTCCAGAAATGAGGAAGGTTAATAATTTCCTTGGATAAAGAATTTCAAGCAGCCCTTGCGGCTTTGCCTGGGCCTTCAAAAGAACTTCTGCAGACAGAGTCTGTGAATTTTTTTATACTTGTCTATTAAATGTTTACTTGGCTGCCCTGCCCTCATTAATATCATTAGAGTACAGTACTAAGAACCCATCCAGGATTGGTCAGACATCCAAGAACCTAAAGGAGGCATCGGAAGACTGCACTCCTGCTACTTTTTTCCAGCTGCCAGTGCCCTTCTGCTTCTCCCTGGATGCCCAGGACTCCCCACCCCCTGCATGAAAGCAGATAATTGCCAGGAGATCCTTAAAAGAGGGCTTCTCTTGACAATTCAGCTCACAGATAGCATCAAAGTGTCCACCTGCTTTCACCAACATGTAGGCTGGCACTCAAAATGTAAAATGGGGAGGAAGGGCAACTTTCTGATAGGCAGTCCTAGCTTGTCTGAGCTTCAGGAACAATCTGGAACAACACAGCCTGTACAAGTTGTTGCATAGGAAAGCAATTATGAGTGTAGGGTGTGGGATCAGGATCAGGCAGAACCAAGTCCAGACCAGAACTGTGTGTTCCTTGCTAAGTCACTTAACCCCTCTGAAACATGTTTTCCTCATCTGTAAAATGTGTTGTGGTGGAAGGGCATAATAGTATCTACTTGACAGGAAGTGTGGCGGGAATTAAATGAGACAATAATGTAAAATGCATAGCCTGGCATCTGGTGCTAAAGAACTGTTAGACACTTAGCATATCACAACTAGAAGAGGTTTTGGAGAACATTTACTTTGACCTTCTCATTTTCCAGATGGTAAAAATGGGGAGAGAGGGTGTACAACTCATTAACAAAAGAATCAGGATTCGAAAAGGTTTCCTGACCCTTTTCAATTTCCACAGCTTTTCTCTTGTCCAAAGCAAATGAGTAGGCAGTGAAGAGAGTGCCTGACCAGCTAAAGGCCAGGATGGGGAGATGATAAATGCCTGTTTGGCTGGTACAGTGTAAGTGGGCACCTATGCCAATTTGAAGGTGAGGCCTTAAGAGATGAGGAATTTTCCTCTGTAGGATTGTTTTCATGATTATCTATACCTCAGACAATTTCAGCAAAGTGTAGATTGAAAATTCATTTGGTGGGGCTGGGATTGTAGCTCAGTGGCAGAGCACTTCCTTAGCAAGTGTGAGGCACTCTCAGCACCATATAAAATTAATTAATTAATTAAAGGTATTGTGTTCATCTATAGCTAAAAAAAAAATTAAAAAAGAAAACCCATTTGGTGTCATTTCTCCCTAACTGGTCCTCAATCTAGTCCTCCCCAGAAAACAAATGCTTCTCCCAAGCTTTGGGAAGGCTGAACATTTATCCTCATTTGGCTGGGAGCAGGAACGTCTCCGCAAAACCTTTTGGACCGGGTGTGGCTGGAGGAGGGAAGGAACTTCTTCCCCTAGATCACTATGTGGTGGGAAGTTCTGTGGTTTTTGCAAGGACAAGTGAAGGGGGGGCGGTGTGTGTGGGGGGAGCAAAATGCTGTAGCTCTTGTGATTGGCCACCCACGGGAGTGGTGTGTCAAAGAGCAGCCAATCCCATACACGCTCAAGCATCACTGGCCCACCCACCTGACCTCACGTGGCCCTTCATGAGGTTTCTGTTTGCTTGCTCTGGGACCCAGGGAGCACTGGGAGTTCTGCCCAGCTCAGCATTTTGCTATACTATGCAAGCAGGAAGGAACTGGCCCGCCCTGTAACTACTTAGCTCCTGTCTGAGCAATGGCCAGACTAAACAGAGTTGGGATGTGTAACTGAGGGATGATGCTGGCTTCACTGCACCTCCATGCAGTGGGAGCACAGAGCCTTTTAAATCACAGATACCACCATGGCTTCTTTTCCTTCCCACTCTGAGCATCAGCTTCCAAAACTCCAAATTTGCCACAGTACACCAAGGAATTCATTTTCCCAGAATCTAATCCTTCTTGCTTGGTCTTTGGTTAACTTCCCTCTTAATGGGAGAATAGGATCAAGGAAGCAGGGTGACCTTCAACAAGTCACTTCCCATCTCTGTGCCTGTTTCTTTATCTGTAAAATGTGTGAGCTGAACTCTCATTGAGGTCTCCATAACCACTGCCTTAGGCCAAGGAACTATCATAACCTCCCAACTTATCTCCCTTGTTCCACTCTTGTCCCCCTTCAATCCATTACTAACACAGTAGCCAAGGGACTGTCTTTGAAACACAAGACAGTAGTATGAATCGGACATAACTTTCCTATGTTCATATATGAATACACAACCAGTGAAACTCCACATCATGTATAACCACAAGAATGAGAAATTATACTCCATGTATGTATGATATGTCAAAATACACTCTACTGTCATGTATATCTAAAAAGAACAAATTTTAAAAATAAGACCCCCCCCTTAAAAAAACTCAAATTAGACAGCAGTACCCACCCCAGCTTAAAACCTTCCCATTCCACTCTTGGAAAAATGAAATCTCCTTATCAATATCCACAAGGCACTCTGCAATCCGGCCCCTAGCTGGCTGCATAGTCTCATCTCCACTCTTTTACTCTCTCACTCCCACATCAGCTTTCTTGAACATTCCACACATGTGCCACACTTGCAATTGCCTTGAGTCTTCAGGCAGCTGTCCTCTCCAACCTATTTAACTCCTGTTCATGTTTACAGTCTCAGTTCAAGGCCACTTCCCCAGGTAAATCCTCCTTGAACAGCCCTACTCCCCTCCCATCAGGCTAAGGATTCCTGTTATACACTCTTTGACTAGATGTTATTCTTTTCCTTCATGGCACATTTTACAACTATAGTTGTTTCTACAATTATTTAACATCCACCTTCCTTGCTATGTGAGGGCAGGAACTTTATTGGTCTTGCTCATTATTTACCTTTGGTACCTAGCACTTAGGAGGAGCTCAGTAAAAAAATTGGTTAAATGAATGAATGATGCACACTGGCAGCTCAGGCAGCTCACAGTGCCAGCTGCACATTCTCCACTATGGCTGTGAAAGTCTCTGTGTTCCCACCTCTCTAGGACTATAAAGCAATGATGTTAACCAATTTATCCCACTGTCAGGCAAGCTGAAAGGGCAAATCTGTCCTTAGAAGAGACTCAGAATGCAGTCACTCGTAAGGCCAAATGAAAAAGACTAGTTCATGTTATTCAGGCCTTATGCTCCTCATGAGTGATTCAGTTCCTCAAATATCTATTGGGTATATATCTATATGTCTGGCCCTGTCTGAAATACTGTTAGTCTAAAGGCATTAGTCTTCCCAGACTTGGTCTGGGCACTTCAAGAACTCATATGTAAACAATTCCCATACGAACCAAACTGTGATAAGTGCCTGGGAGGACAGAGGAAAGAGCAACTGAGTACTGATTGTCCTGTGGAAATTTAATGGGGAAGGAATGGCAGAAGATTGTGCAAGAGGGTAATCATATTAGTGATGGAGCATGGATGTGTTTCCTGATAAAGGTATGACTATCAGGGAAGGATGCCCACTTTGGAGGAGCAACTCAAGACAGACTCTCTGTCCACTGAGTGGCCACTGAGGGCTGAATGCTAGGGTGACAGAACCACAAGCACACCTAATGTACATTAACACTCTTCACCAGAGCAGCTCTTGAATGATTGGGTATTGGCACCATCCAAAGAACCTCTGAAACATGCAAAATCCACACTTTTCTCCTTCCCAGGCCTGTAGATTCTGATTTAGTTGGTAAGGTATGGAGCCTAGTCAATTCCATGTTTAATAAATCCCCCCTCCACATGGTTTGGAGGCAAGTGATCCAAGAGAACACTCAGAAAACCACAGGTTCCATGGTTTGGCAGGTGGCTGTTGCAAGTGAGAACTTCATTGGAAGCCTAGGACCACAGTGGGTTCTGAGAACTTCAGCTGCATCGTGAATTGATGGCAGGGGGCGGGTATGTGGCGAATGTCAGGGTCCAGGTAAGGGTGGAAGTTAATGGTGGAAGAAAGGAATGCTGAGTCCATGACAAGAGTCCTCAGGACTTTGGTGAACACCCATTCTGAAGTATACTCCTCTAAGGCCAGGGATACCTGTTGGATGCCTGTACAGTACGATCTCCAGGCTTCTCTGAACAGGCAGTGCTGGAAACAAGTACACTGGGGCCCGTGGGCCTAGCCTATGGGTGGGAAGGAGCATTAGAACAGGAAGTGGGAACATTCTGTTCTTTCATTCAGTCATGTATTCTTTCTGCAAATTGGCGCTCAGGGCCAGGAGATGCCACCATCTGCCCACTGGTCAAAACCAGAAACCAGAGTTTCATCCTAGACTCTTTCATCTCTCTTATTCACTCCCCCTGGAAATCTGTTTATCTGCTTTCACTGATTCAACCTTCTAAGTAGCTTTTGATTCCTACCCCTCCTTCTCAGCCATTCTGTCATTGGCCTTAGTGCCAGGACTTGCTAACTCTTGCCTGGACCATTGCAGAAGTTTCTTTACTGCTGTCTTCACATCCAGGCTAGCCTCACTACAATCCATTTCCCAAACTGTAGCCAGACTGATTTTATGATATCTTATTTATTTATTTTTCTACCAGGGATTGAACCCAGGGGTGCTTAACCACTAATTCACACTCCCAGCCCTTTTATGTCTTATTTTGACACTGGGTCTTGCTAAGTTGCTTAAGGCCTAAGTTGCTGAGGCTAGCTTTGAATGAGTGATCCCCTGTCTCAGCCTCCCAAGCCCCTGGGATTACAGGTGTACATCACCATGCCTTGCCAATCATATATATATATATATATATATATATATATATATATATATATATATATATATTTTTTTTTTTTTTTTTGGTACTGGGGATTGAACTCAGGGGTACTCAACCACTGAGCCACATCCCCAGCCCTATTTTGTGTTTTATGTAGAGACAAGGTCTCACTGAGTTGCTTAGCACCTCGCCATTGCTGAGGCTGGCTTTGAACTCGCGATTCTCCTGTCTCAGCCTCCCAAAGTGCTGGGATTACAGGCTTGAGCCACCGCACCCAGCTCCAATCACTTATATTTAAACAGCTTTATTGAGGTATAGTTTACACAGAATTCACTCATTTTAACTATACAATTCAATGATTTAGCATATTGACAGAGCTGTGTAACCATCACCACAATTCAATTTAAAAACATTTTCTGGCCGGGCGCAGTGGCTCAAGCCTGTAATCCCAGCACTTAGGGTGGCTGAGACAGGAGAATCGCGAGTTCAAAGCCAGCCTCAGCAATGGCGAGGTGCTAAGCAACTCAGTGAGACCCTGTCTCTACATAAAACACAAAATGGGGCTGGGGATGTGGCTCAGTGGTTGAGTACCCCTGAGTTCAATCCCCAGTACCCCCCAAAAAACCAAAAAAACATTTTCTGGCTGGAGGTAGAGCTCAGCAGTAGAGCACTTGCTTAGTATATACAAGGCCTTGAATTTGAACCCCCAGCACAGCAAATAATTTTTTTCATCATCCTCAAAAGACCACTGGACCTGGGTGCATTAGCGCATGCCTGTAATCCCAGCATTTTGGGAGGCTAAGGCAGGAGGATTGTGAGTTCAAAGCCAGCCTCAGCAACGACCAGGCACTAAGCAATTCAATGAAACCCTGTCTCTACATAAAACACAAAATTGGGCTGGGGATGTGGCTCAGTGGTCGAGTAATCCTGAGTTCAATCCCTGGTACCAAAAAAAAAAACAAAAACAAAAAAAAAACGAGGTGCCAAGCAACTCAGTGAGAGCCTGTCTCTAAATAAAATACAAAATAGGCTGGGGATGTGGCTCACTAGTTGAGTGTTGCTGAGTTTAATCCCTGTTACCAAAAAAAAAAAATCCACTAGAAATCACTCCCCCTTCCCACCCCTCACTTCAGGCAGCCACTAAGCTACTAAGGTAGTTTCTGTCTCCATGGAGCTGCCTTTTTTGAACATCTCATATAAATGGAGTCATACAATATGTAGTCTTTTGTGTTTGACTTTGATTGCCTCTCTTAATGCAAAGTCTGCTCAGTTAAAACCCTTGAACAGTTTCCATCATTCACTATCCAAACATCTCACATTAGTATTCAAGTTCCTTCATACTTGACTCTGCTCTTGAACTTCCTATGGTACCCTAAAACATTCTTTCTTGCCTCCATGCCCTTGTGCCTGCAGTTCCCTGGCTCAGAATGTCCTTCCCTTCTCCCTAGACAGGTATTGCCTTTGCTACATCTTCAACATCCCATTCCCCAAATTCTGTTTACCACTTCTATCAGTGCAAGTACTTTTCACCTTGTATATGTGCTATTCAAGACACACCTTACTTTGCATTGCAATTATCCATATGCATTGGTTTCCTAGCTGAGGGTTCCTGGAGGACAGAAACTTACACTTGTCTTCTCTGTAGACAACTGACCCTGATGCTATAGATATTTAGCCCAACAGAACTGTACAAGACTCAATCTAGAAATTGCCCTAGAGAAGCTCACAGTCTTAGGAAGAAAAAAACCTCACTCATCAGCCAACCTAAACTACATCTACTCAGACCCCCTTATGCAGTGGTGGGAGGAGGGAGAGAATTAAGTGGATGAGGCATTGCACCTGCCCTCTTGGAGATTACAATACAGTCAAGAAGGCAAACTCCACAGATGAACAAGCTGCAATACAAAATATTACATAATCAAATGTTAAGTGCAAAACTGGGTGTGTCAAAAATCTAGGAAAAGAGTCAAGTGAGTGGTGTCAGGATGCTCAGAGCAAGCCTCAAGGAGGAGGAATTGGAGGGTAGGCAAGGTCAGGAAGGATATGAACAGGAGTGGTAAATGTCCAGTGATGAGTGGCCTGAGCAACATCTTGGGGCAGAGTGAAGGATGGTTTGGAAGACACAGAACCTGGGCACCAAGAAATCAGTTTGGAAGCTAGTAACTCCATCCAAGACAGTGATGATAAGGGCCTGAACTAAAGCTCTATAGGTAGAAATGGACATGAGGCTGGAGTAGAACTTCCAGATTTATCAATGAACACCACAGGACACAACACAAGAAACACACTGAAACAAACAAAAAATTGCCATGTTTCTGAAATCCATGTAACTAGGCATCCCTACATTTTATCTACATCCCTATACTGATGGAGAACAAGGTTGGGCCAAACTAAACATCTTGAATGTCATGATATAATGTTTACCTGTATCTTGATGGTAATGAAAAGGTACTGAGAACTTTTACCTAGGGGTACTGATGCATCTGATAAGCCTTTCAGAGAGAGCTCAGGCAGTGGTGAGGAAAATAGCAGCTTGGGGGGACAAGTCTGGAGACTGGGGATGAGGTCCAGGGGCCAGAGGATCAGGGCCTGAGTCACAGCAGAGGCAAGGGCATAGAAAGGAAGGTGGGATGTGGGAGCAGTGCAGATCAAATCAGATGGGGCCGCCTCAAAGACAAACTCATGCTGGAGGAGAAAGGCACGGGGTTGCTTCTCAGGGGAGCAGCCTCCAAATAGGACTGGGCCAGCAGCCTTGGATTTCCCCCACAAACTCCTGCTGCCCTAGGGAAGAAGATGAGGATTAGGTAGAAACACCTAGCAGTTGCCATAGCCAAAACCCTCCCAGACGTTCTCCCGGCCAGTTAGTCCTGCACACTTCCCTTTTCCCTCGGGCTCCGGCACTCGTCCAGAGCACATAGTGTTCTCCAGAGCAGATGCAAGCATTCTGGGTTGGGTGAATCACTGTCCCTGGCCAGAAGGGCCAAGGAAGAGACTAGACAATCCCAAAGAACACTCCAAAAGGCCTCCTGTGCAAACCCAAACAGAAAGGTTAACATAGGGGAAAACAACAGATGTCAAAACAGTGCTGGCCTTTTTTGGGGTGACTTTCAGCACAGCTGATGAAAGCAACCCCCCATCTCAGCCCTGCTGGCTAGGAGTACCGAGAATACTCTCCTAGCCCAAGCCTCACACTCCTTGGAGATACAAGAGCCAAGAAGGCAAAGCCTGCTTCTGTGTATTGATTTGCTGTGCTCTAGAGCAGGCCTCCAAGCTAACCTTGAGTCCCTCCCCTATCCCATGATCTTCAGGGCTGCACATGGATCTGCACGTGGCTTGGGCAGGGACAAGAGGCTGACAACAAGAAAGGGCTCTTCCCCATAGGCTGCAGAGGGAAGGCAACAATTTCCCTAAGATCCTTGCTGACTTTCTCTAGGATCTGTAGTCCCTCTCAGAGTTGCCAGCACCTTCCTTGGAAACCTCTGAGAGCATTATGCAGTCAGTGGGGAGGTTGCCTAATATAGTGGTTAAGGGCAGAGGCTCTGAACTCAAATGGATCTGAATCATAGGCCTCATTCTCCCTGTATTAACTGTAGACCTTGGACAAGTTACTCAGCCTCTCTGAGCCTGAATTTCCATTACCAAAGTGTAAATTGGTGATAATAAGTGTACTTAGGATTAAATGAAATCATGTTAAGTATTTGGCCTTAAATCTGGTGCTTAGTAAGCATTTAATACATGTTTGCTATTATAATTATCTTCCTTTGATTATCCTTCATCAGATTCTTTTCCTCAAGGTCACACAGTTCAGGACCACCCCTTAGGTCACCATTGTCTGGCCACAGAGCTCTCCCCAAGGCTCCTTCTCTGAAGCTCTCAGTTCTTGCTCCACAGATGGTGATTCTCTTGGGACCTTTCATCCTAATTCAGACGCACTTGCTTCCGTACTGCCACCTTTTACCTTTTCTCTCTGGTGTCATTATTGGAGAAGGAAAACACAGAAAGGGCAAAGGGCAGGGACACAGAACAAGCTGGTAGTGGCTGTGCTGGGCAGGTAGTGGAGATGCTAAGTATCTGTCCTGTCAGCATTTTTTTTTTGGTAGTGGGGATTGAACTCAGGGGCACTTGACCACTGAGCCACATCCCCAGCCCAATTTTGTGTTTTATGTAGAGATAGGGTCTCACTGAGTTGCTTAGCACCTCGCCGTTGCTGAGGCTGGCTTTGAACTCGCGATTCTCCTGCTTCAGCCTCCCTAAGTGCTGGGATTACAAGCGTGAGCCACCGCACCCGGCTTGTCCTGTTAGCATTTTTAAAAATACTTTATTATTTGTCAATGTTTATTTATTTATTTATTTATTTATACATGGTGCTGAGAATCAAACCCAGTGCCTCACACATACTAGGCAAGTGCGCTACCACTGAGCCACAACCCCAGTCCCTTGTCAGCATTTTATTCCTTGTGGGGAGATAGTTGCATAGGGCCAGAATTTTCTGAGAATTTCCAACCCCAATCATGCCCAAATCTGGGCTGCCTCAGGGTCATGGCCCCCTCCCCAGGAGGCTCACTGGCCTTTGGGTGGAAGGAAGAAGCAGCTCAAAGAACTCAAAAGATCACTTCCCACATAGCCCTCCCTCTGGCTCCCCTCCATCCAGCCCTGCAATGCCACACTCCATTGCTCTCTTGCAGGCACCCATGTGCCCCAATTCACACCACACACCCAAAACTCAAGAGACAAATCTGGGCTTGAAAAGTGAAGGAGGTCCTGGGGTAGAGACATTTGTTTACTCTTCAAACTTTACACAGGTCTCCATGGGCTCTGCTAGCTCTTGCCCTGACACCTCAGAGGAGTTATCAAGATTAAGTGTGACACTGTCCCTAGTGCTAAATTAGGATGGCCTCCGCAATCAAGCCCTTGATTTAATGCTAGCTTCATTTCCCAACTTTTACTCCACCTTCTAGGTAGAATCTCATTAGCTCCTGTCCAATCTCTAGGAAATGAGACAAGCAAGCTCTTGAGAAAAAAAAGGCACAAATAGCTGCATTTAAGCCTACTTCGTGGAAAAAAAAACAGGTAGTAAATGGAGGGGGAAAAAAGAGATGTTACGCTTAAAACATCTGGGAAATGGTATCAGTCCTTTCAAAGCAGGGCTGGCTGGGGGGCCTTTCCATTGGCCTTGCCCAGCTGCCTCCCTCCCACTCAGAACGAAATGTTCTGTCTTTTTGTGGTTATAACCTCTTTTCCCCTGGAATGACTTGCCCATGTCTGGACCTCGATCAGTGCTGCTGCACTAAGACGCTCTCACGCAATAATAAATTACCCAGGCGGCCTTGGTGCAAAATCTCCTCCCCCGCCCCGCCCCCGCCCCCTCTCTTCCCCTCCCTCTGTGCTCCTCGCCCCACCCGAGAAGTCACTGGAGTTGCTCGCTAGGCGGCTTCCGAGCTCGTGCACGTCAGCGTCGCTTGCCTCTGGCTCCCCCTCCCTGGTGACGGGCAGCACATGTCTCCCCACGCGGTCGCCGGCTGGGGAAGCAGAGGCATGTGGGCCTCCATGCTGCTGCCACACGCCGGCGGGCGGGGCTCCAGGCAGCGAGTTCCGGGTGACTGCAGTGAGGACAAGAGGCACTAGAGAGGCAGGGAGTTCTTTAGATTTTTCCGAACGCCTCTGACACATGGCCTCACACAGAGCTGCGCCAAGAAAACAAAACAAGCTTCACTAACATCAGAGGAGTGGGGGAGGAAGTTTTTGGCCCCAGAATACCAGAACTAGAGTGGTAGGAGGCCAGGAGCAGGGCGCGGTGGAGGGGCAGGCAGAGCCTCAGAAACCAAGCTGAGGGACACCAAGCTGAGGGATATGGAGCAGCACTAGGGTCAAATGCCTCCCGGCCGCCCAAGCAGTTACTGGGAAAGGAGAAAGTAGTCAGGCAGAAACGCGGTGGTTCCCAAGTTTGGCTGCAAATTAGAATCTCCCCCCCCCCAGCCTCTACAATCCTGATGCCCAGGTCTCACTTTGCACCAATGATCAGTATCCCCAGTCCCACAAAACAAAAGGACTCTCTAGGGGTGGGACCTAGGCACAAGTAGTTTTTGAAACTTCCAGGTGGTTCTAATGTGTCCAAAGTTTGAAAATCAGACTTTTGAGGGCTTGCACAGAGCAGGTTCCGGGACCAGCAGGGAGGATTGTACCTGGAAGCAGGTCAGAAATGCTGTATATCACAAGTACTTGGCCCTGGATTTGATCCCTAGGACCTCAAAAAAACAAAAATAAAAACAAAAACATGCACAATCTGAAGTCCCAACCTGCTGAATCAGCACCTGCATTTCTTAAATAACAGCTTTATTAAAATAATTCACAGCATAAAATTCACCCCTTAAAGTACACAATCCAGCACGTTTTAGTATATTCATGATTTGTGTAACCAACATCCATATCTGATTCCATTTTCATCACTCCAAAAAGGAACCCCAAACCCTTTAGCAGTCACTCCCCATTTCCCTCCTCCTCTCAACCATGGGCAACCACTATTATACTTACTGTCACTATGGATTTGCCTGTTCTGGACATGAGCATTTACACACTATGTTTTAGCAACACCAGCATGAAAGACCACCTCACTCCCCTCCCACAATCATTGTCATGTGGACATGAGGGTACTGAGTTGCTAGATGTTGGGCTTAAAGCCCAAAATCTAGATTTTATGTGAAATCTTCCACTTTTTAAAAGCTTGGCAACTAATTCAAATTTTTGAGAAACACTGAGCCAAATAAAACCTGCCTGGGGCTGGATTCCACCTGTTAGCTACCAGTTTGCAACTTCTGATGTTTACCAGGTTCTCACCCATGCCCACCAAAGTCCTTCCCTACTCCAGCCATAGTCTTTTTCCTTATTCTAGTTTCTGAAAATGTGGGGAAATAACTGCTGAGTAGCCTCCTTCTAAAATCTTGCATCTTATTCCTCCCTTCTCCAAAAGGTAGCCATGCATTTTTTAATGACCTACTATGTCCTTGGTGTTTTGTTTTGTAAATCTTTGCAATAGCCTTTATGGCAGATATCATCACCCCAGTTTTAAAGACAAGTAAACTAGAACTTAGAAAGGTTGAGTAACTTTCCTGATGTTGCACAGTCACTAAGTGACAAAGCCTGATCTCCTTTTACCTTACCACACTGTCTCTACTTCAATCTTTGTCCAGAGGCTCCATATTTCCTCTCCCTACCACCTTTCTTTCTTTCTTTCTTTCTTTCTTTCTGTACTGGGGATTGAACCCAGGGGCACTTAACCACTGAGCCACATCCCCAGCCCTTTTAGTTTCTTTTTTTTAAAATTTTTTTTTAGTTGTTGATGGATCTTTATTTTTTATTTATTTATATGTGGTGCTGAGGATCGAATCCAGTGCCTCAGCATGCAAGACAAGCACTCTACCACTGAGCCACCACCCCAGGCCCTTTTAGTTTCTATTTTGAGACAGGGTCTCACTAAGTTGCTTAGGGCCTATGCTAAATTGCAAAGGCTGACTTTGAACTTGAGATTGTCTGGAGTCAGCCTCCTGAGTTGCTGGGATTATAGGCATGGGCCACCATGCCTGGCCTCTTTCTTTCTATTCTAAACCTTCTTTGTTTTCCCCATTTTCTAGCCATAGTTCTCTGAAGAGGACTAGACTTTCAGAGTGTGGTCTCACAAAGCCTAGGATCTATGTTTGCTGTGGAGTCTCAATTTGAAACGCTTAGGCTTGTTTCCCTGTAAGTATACTCATCCTTGTCAAATATGTGTCCTGATCTATGGTTTGGAAAATGTGGTCCACATAAATGAGCTGTGCTCTATTTTGAGGCTGATTCATATTCAGTTGTGGTCAGCTCCCTCCTTTGCATGGTGTTTTTCTTGCTTATTTGTGTTGAGCCAAATTATGTTGTTAGGTTTTGTCATTAACAAACCTCTTGCACTTGTCCTCACTGAGTTTCATTCTGGTTTCACAGAACCTTCTTCCTCTGACCTGCTCCACTGGAAGTCCCTCTTCTATCTCATGTAGGTTTGCCCCCCCAACCTTCCCTCAGTGGCAAGTCACTTCAAACTTTGGGAAACTCATTTCCATCCTCCACAAAGGTCCCATTTGGTACTCTCCTGTCACTGCTCTGGAAACCCTAGTGAGGCCTCCTGGGAGATGGTAGAGACAGATGAAGGGAAGCAGAATTTATTCCCCTAAAGAGGTATATCTGGCTATGCCTAGGGAATGTCCCCTCATGGTGGCCTTAGACGGTAAGCTCTTCTAGG
Organism: Xerus rutilus; assembly: GCA_028644305.1. NCBI lineage: Eukaryota > Metazoa > Chordata > Mammalia > Rodentia > Sciuridae > Xerus > Xerus rutilus. The sequence continues at coordinate 38,876,858 of CM053417.1, forward strand.
CCAGCTCCAGAGCTAATCTGGTCCCAAGGAGGTGTCAAGGCCCATGGACTTCTTTACCAGTGAGAGGGGTCTTTGGTGTTGGAAGATCCTTTGGCAAGACATCCTATTTAAGCAACTCAGGAGGCTGAGGCAGGGGGACCAGAGTTTGAGGCCAGCCTGGGTGACTTTGTGAGCTGCTGTCTCTAAATGAACAAGGATTGGGGAGGGAGCTCAGTGGTAGAGTGTTTCTAGGTTCTGTTCCCAGTATGGCAAAAAAAAAGTCATTTAACTCAGGCCTGTCCCCTTGGGACATCCCATTGTTTGAGCTGCTGAGCTGCTGCTGCTGCTGCGGAATCCCAGGCGGGTTGCTAAGCACAGGACTCTCAAACAATGTGGTGCCACAGTTCCTCAGCCTGCCCCAGGGGCCTCCCCAAGCCACAAGGGTGTGGTTTGCAGTCTGGGTACATTGTGTACCCTAGCTGGGGGGCGGGTTTGTGGTTCCTGGTGCTGTGCAGCAGAGCCCCGCCCATGCCTTTCCTCTTCAGCCACAAAAACAAGCTTAGACACCAAGGGGGAGGAATTGAAACAGAACCTGTTACTGTACAGCTGGCCCCTGGAGACTACATCGTGGAACCTCCCCTCCCTCTTCTGAAGGTGTCCCACATGTGGAACAGCGTCAGCGGCTTTCCCCTCCTGTTTCTTTCCCTCCCCATGCCTTCCAGGTGCCTAAGCCACAGAGCAATGGCCTACTCAGTATACCAAGCTGTATTCCCTGGAGACCCCCAAACATGGCCTTCACTTATCTTTCAGCACTCGGGGTCTCCACAGTTTTCTGGATGTTACTCTGCTAAGTTCCTGGTTCTCTCTGTGTCTTGATTGTTATTTACATCATTATTATTAGCTACCACTGATTAAAGACCCTTATGATACTGGGTGCTTTCAACCTTTAATCCTCAAAGCCACTTTGCCACTTTGTAAGGTAATCCTGGGTGGTACTGATTTCATATTCACAACGTGCAGGCCCTGTGGTAAATACTTCACGTATCTCATTTAATCCTCTCAATTTTGAGATAGGCCCCTGTACTGTTATTAACCCATTTTACAGACAAGGAAACTGCAGCACAGAGAGGTTAAATACTGTGCCCAAGGTCATAAACTACCAGTTGGGAGAATTAGGATTCGAACCCAAGTCTGCTGCTGCCCTGAGTCCATGATCTTTCCACTGCACTGAACTGCCTGCTTTTCCCTCGGGGCAAATCTTCACTGGCAAACAGACTGGGCCTCAGAGAGGAGGACGTGCTCCGTAGAGAAGCTAGGAGAGGTAGAAGCAACCTTTGCTCAGTGACAGGGATTCCCCAGGACTCCCTGAGAGTCAGACCACACCCAACTGCTTCTGCCCGGCTGGCGGTCACTGTCTGGGATGTGGGCTTGCGCATGTGCACAGGCGGGTACGCAGAGAAGGAGGGGGAAGAAGGCACCTGACTGTCCCAGAGCTCTCTTGCACCCTCTTCAGGCAATTCACGCACATTGCCACTCTTGCCCAAGTGACCAGTTTCTGCCATCTAAGGCTGGGTCCCTGGACCTAAAAACCTACCACAATTCCCTGTGGGCTGCGAGTACAGTGGTTCAGGCTGCTGCTTGAACTATTTTGTTTGTAGTGTTTCTTTTTTTACCATTTTAATGATTATAATTGTATAATTCAGTGGCATTAAGTGGTTGGCTCTCTGCATCTATGGACTAAACCAATATTGGAAAATATCTGGAAAATAACTGCATGTTCACCAAACACATACAGACATTTTTCTTGTAACATTCCCTAAACAATACAGTATAATGCATATTTACAAAGCATTTACATTGTATTAGGTATTACAAGTAATCTAGAGATTATTTAAATTGTCTGGGAGGACATGAGTATGTTATAAGCAAATAGTATGCCATTTTATTTGTTTGTTTGTTTGGTACCAGGAATCAAACCCTGGGGTGCTTAACCACTTAGCCACATCCCCAGCTTTTTTTTTGTATTTTGTTATAGACAGGGTCTTGCTGAGTTGCATAGGGCCTTGCTAATTTGCTGAGGCTGGGTTTGAACTCATGATCCTCCTACCTCGGCCTCCCAAGCTGCTGGGATTACAGGCATGTGCCACCATGCCCAGCTTACTATGCCATTTTACAGAAGGCACTTGAGAATCTGTGGATGCTGGGGTTCCTGGAACCAATCTCAAGGAGATTCTGAGGGACAGTGGTACATGCACATCATTGTGCAAACGCTGTAACCATCCATCACCAGAATACTTTTCCTCTTTTTTTTTTTTTTACATTTTTTAATTGTTGATTGACCTTTATTTATTCATTTATTTATATGCACTGCTGAGGATCGACCCCAATGCCTCCCACATGTGAGAAAAGTGCTCTACCACTGAGCCACAATCTCAGCCCTCTTTTCCTCTTATAAAACTAAAACACTGCACCTACTTAATAATAGTTCCTTATTCACCCTGTAACCACCGTTCTGTCTCTATTAATTGTACTACTACAGGTATCATATATAAGTGGAATCATAAAATATTTGTCCTTTATGTCTGGTCCTTTCACTCGGCATAGCCTTCAGTGTTTGTCCGAGTTGTAGCATGTGTCAGAATGCCATTTCTTTTTCTTATCTGCTTTTTTTGAAGTACTGTGATTGAACCCCATGATGTGATTGAACCACTGCACGAAGCTACACCTTCAGCCCTTTTATTTTAATTAAATTAAGTTTTTCATAGAGTTTTGCTCCATTGCCCAGGTTGGCCTTGAACTTGCAATCCTCCTGCCTCAGCCTCTGGAGTACCTGGGATTACAGAGGTAATGCCACAGAACTCTTTTTCTTTATAAGGCTGAGTAATATTTCATTATGTTGATATAACACATTTTATTTATTCTTTCAACAGTTGATGGATATTTGAGTTATTGTAAAGAATATTGCTATGAACAATGGTATATAAGTATATTTCTGAGTGACTGTTTTCAATTCTTTTGGATACATACCTGGGGGTAGATATTGGAGCTACTGGCCCATTCTCTGAAGCAGCCTAGTGACCTGGCCTTCACAGCTTTCTACTCTGATTCTGCTTTGTCTGCACTTACATGGCAGCACCTCTAGATAAAGCACCTCACTCCACCCCATTCTACCCCTACCCATTGCCAATGATTTCTAAACGTCTACTGACTGACAAGCCTCTTTTGGCTTCTGTATCCATATCCATGTTCAGCCCCATGAGCTGATGGTCACATTCTTCTGCTTGAAGACCATGTTAGTCCCTGGTTGACCTCTTTGTCAACTCCCCAAGGTCCAGGAGCAGAGATGGGATGGCCTTTGTCCAAGTAGGAGACCATGTGGTACACTGGCTGAAGGTGTGGGCTCTGGAGCCAGTCTGCCAGGAATTAAATCCTGGCTTGCTCCTTTTGTAACCCTGGGAAAGCTATTTGACTTCATCATCCTTCGTTTCTCCATCTGGAAAATGGAGATAATAATATCTATTTTAAGTGGTTATGAGGAATTAAATGATATACATAAAGCCATGAATACAATGCCTAGAGCAGAGTAAACCATAAAGAAATTGGAGGGAGCTGGGTGTAGTGATATCATCCCAGCTACTCAAGAGAGTTCGAGGTCAGCCTGGGCAAATTAGTGAGATCCTGTCTCAAAAGAAAAGGAAAAAGGGTATCTGGGATTGTGGCTCAGTGGTAGAGCACTTGCCTTGCATGTGTGAGGCACTGGGTTCAATCCTTAACATCACATAAAAATAAATAAAATAAAGATATTTTTAAAATCCCTTTAACAAAAAAGAAAAGGAAAAAGGGCTGGGACTCTAGTTAAGTGTTAGAGTGTGTCTAGCATGCACTAGTCCCTAGGTTCAATTTCCCAGTACTGTGTAAAAGGAAAAAAAAAAAAAGAAATAGAAGCTGTTATTTGTAAGTGAATTCTCCCTCTTACTCCTGTTTAACAAAAACCAAGAGAGTGATAGTGGGGGCTGCCTCAGTAGTTATCCAAGGAGGATTGGTGGTCAACTGATGGACTTCCCTCTCCACTGACCCCTCATTCCCTGTGTTGATGGTCTTCTCAGGCCAGGGGCCCTCCGCTAGAGTGAAATGCTTTTGTTATGTCATTGTAAACAATGTAGAGAATATAGAGCTTCTTGTCTGCGTTCCTGTAGCCCAGTACATTGTAGCCATTGTACACTCAATAATCTGGCTAAACTGGGCGCAGTGGCACACGCCTGTAATCCCAGCACTTTGAGAGGTAGAGACAGGAGGATCATGAGTTCAAAGCCAGCCTCAGCAACGGCGAGGTGCCAAGCAACTCAGTGAGACCCTGTCTCTACATAAAACACAAAATAGGTCTGGGGATGTGGCTCAATGGTTGATGCCCCTGGGTTCAATCCCTGGTACCAAACCAAAGCAAACAAAACAAAACAAACTGGCTAAGCTGTTGGGCTCCCAGTCTGGCCAAATATGGCTCAGAAAATCTGCCAACAGGCAGCTGGCTTTGAGAAATCTTTTTCTCCTCAGGAACTTGTCACTGAGGGGATGCATTGTTTATATCTTCCAGGAGGGGAAAGGAGAAATCAGGCTCAGTGTGTTTCATGCTTATCAGTAAAGATAGCCATATCTAGTTTGTCCTGGTGGTTAAAGCACCATATTAATAGGGTCTATTAATAGGGTCAAGACCATCACTTCAGTCTACTGGGCTGTTCTCCAAAATTGATTGGGCATCTATTACAAACCAGGCACTGTGGCATACAGAGATAAGCAAAGTAAGATGGCTACCCTCAAGGCACCCAGTTCAAGATAGTGCATGTTCTGCATTCCCTGAGAATTTGAAGAATTCCTCACCCCACAACACACACGCACACACACAAATCCCCACAGAAGAGGTGGCGCTGACTTTTGTGTTGACTCTTAAAAGAGCGGTTTGTGGGACTAAGGCCTGTTAGGGAGGACAGGGCATTCCCCTAGGGAACAGGGAATTTGCACACTGATAGCTGAAACTATTGGGGATGCTGAGGGGAGAGGCCAGTGACTGGTGGCCATTTCTGAAACATAAGAAGAAAGGCACGGGTGGTGAAACGTGAGGTAGCCAAGGAGCAGGGCCCAGAGCATGTGGAAATGACCCTTTGTTGTTGTTGTTTTCTGTGTTTTGTAAGAGTTTGGAATTTACCTTGCAGATTTTCAAAGCGAGTTTCCAAGAGCACTAAAGTTCCACCAAGCTGCCTTGTGGAGCTATCTGAGTAGCTGCTGGTAGTGAGTGCAGGAAGGAGCAAGGGGACACTAAGTGGATGGGGCTCTAAGATCCATACACATCTTCAACTAGAATAGCACCACTTTTACCTATATCCAATATTTTTTGTTTTAGGGATATTTTTAACTTAAAAAAAAAGTTGTACTGTTAAAAAAAAATGCTACCCACACACAAGTTTGAAAACTATTATTGTGGACAGTGTATGTATATTAAAGGGTTTAGAGTAGGGGAGTTGATGTATTTTACATACATGACTACTATATGGAGAATGGATTATAGGAGGGCAAGAATGGAGGCAGAGAAACCACTTAAGTGTCCAGGAAGGAGGATATGGAGACTTACAGTGGGGAAGGGGAAAGCTGTAGCATTGGTGAGAAGTGGTGGAAATAGGGCTATGTTTAGGAAGCAGAACTGGCAGGACTTGGAGATGGATCTGGTACGTGAGGTAGTGGAAATAATATCAAGGATGAACTCTAGATTTCTGCTTTGGGACATTTGTTGAGTGCTATTTCCTGATTTGGACAAAACCTTGAGTTCAGTGGTAACTCTTAGCTTAAGAAACTCCATTTTGTCTGGGCTGTCAGCCACCTTAACTTTAGCCCAAACATCAACATACTTCATTTTTGCAAAGAGTCACGGTCATCTTGACTTAGGTTTCAGATAAAAAACAATTCCAGGATGCTTGCCTAACCCAGGATGCTTACTAAACAGTGTTACAATCTATTTCCCAAACGTAGGATGGGCGTAGGGTGGGCTTAGCTAACTGCAATTTCTGCTTCTGTATCGTTGGCTTGTTTGCATTGGCTAAAAGGAGAAAACGTCATAGTGCCTGACTCACAGTTTTCTTTTGCTATATAATCTGTGAGTTAAACCAAGTCGGGGGCTGCAACTTTGAATTGGCTCTAATTGGCTTTGCTGTCCTGCCGGCTGAAAAATAAACCTTTAATGAATGAATCTATGAATTTATTGTTCCTCGCTGATTGGGTATAACATCTTGGTGCGTTGGCTGGGAAATCCAGTGGGATTCTTTCATCTCAGCGATTCACTTATCTGGCTAAATTTTGGTCTTGGCTGGAACTGAAAGTAGGGAAGAGCTCCCAAGAGAAGTGCCTTGGGCTCACTCTTGAATTTGCCCAGATCTCATCAGGAATCAGGAATCAGGTGGGTCAGACTGGACACAGTTGCTTACACTGAGTCCCGAGACCCTGCGAGACGTCGCTGCGGTCTTCTTGTTGGCCTTCAGTGGTGACCAAATCGGTTCTTTTTTGTCTTTTGGTTTGTCTTTTTGTTACATGTGTCATAATTTTGTCTGTGCACACTGCCTTCTTTCCATAGGTCAATATGGGACAGCACTCTTCCTCTTGTTCATCATCTCTGCTTGACTGCTTTCTAACTAATTTTCAGGAATTCCAGAAATTGGCTGCTGATTATGGAGCCCTAGTAACTTCTTCTGATCTCAGAAAATTATGTGCTGTATATACAAGTCTGGATTGACATAATTATAGATCCCCGCTAAGATTCTTGCTTTTTGTAAGTTCTATATGATTTTTTAAGCTCATGATTTTAATTCTTCACATCTAGGTTAATGTTTTGCTGATCAGTCCTATTTTTATTCAACAGTGGAGTTTTTAAACATCTAACATTGCAATGGAAATCCATCTGTAGGAAGTTACAAGGCTTTTATTATTGTATTATGTGTGCACACTTGTGTTATGTGCTGTATGTCTACTTATGTATGTACCATGTACATGATATCAAAAGTGACACAGATAATGAGCACTCATAAGTTAAAACCTAAAAAATGGATCCAAATACCTTTAATTCATGTGATTTAAAAGGTTTGATTTAAATTATGTAAACAGATAAAAGTAAGGATGTCTTTAAAATTACTTAACTCACAAGTTTTTCTAGGTGGTCAAAGGACTTTTCTTCAACAAGGGAAAAATGGCTAATGCTGTTAACTTAAACATTGTGTTTTCATAAATGGTAAACAAATGTAATTCTCTAACACAGCCTAATTCTATCTTAAGATTGAAAGCCAGTTCGACAAGAGGTCATAAAGATTTATTTTTTGTTTTACTTGCTTAGACCATGTTTGGCTTTGATTAGGTAATTGCCCTCCTTAAAATCTAAGTGGCAACCCCATGCTGGAACCTGAGTTTGCTCTCTATCTAGGATGTTAAGCCATGTAAGTCATTGATTTGCTATCTGCCTCTGTATTGCTACTGCCAGAACCTTGTCAGTCGTATACCTACCTTTATGATTCTCTGTGTTGCAGAGACTTCCCTGCTCCTGGACAGAGCTGCTGCCCCCGCTGCTTAAAGGGGACAGCCACTGTACACCTGATTTGTGTACATAGTATAGGTTTGCTTAATTTGATTTAAAAATTGGAGTCAGTTATCCTTTCTTTGTGTCTTGGGTTCAATACAAAAGTTTATAGATTTCTATATATTTCAATTATAGTACTGTAAATAACATGAAATATTTTTTATTATTAAAATGGAGTAATTTGTCTTAATTCAGAAATTTACCAAGATTGTTTTGGGATGTGAACAGAAGAAGGAATTAATAGATGGGGAAATAGAAATTGAAGATTCCAGATATGGTATTTAGTAGAAGGAAAAAGAAAGTGTTTCTGGGTAAGAAAGTCTTTGTATGATAAAAGAAACAAGAAGATTTAAAGTAAGTGATAAAGAAAGTTTAGAGTAAGTGATAAAAAAGATCAGAGTGACAAGAGGGTTTAAATAAGGGGTAAATTTCAAAAAGTTTGTGATGAAATTGATTCTAATTAGTACAATTTTAATGTACTGGTATAAAACAAAGTTTAAAACATTGTTCTGCTCTTATCAATATAATTTTCTTGTATTGGTCAGGTTTTATAACTTGGGGAAACTAAGTCTCAAAGAAATTAAGGTTCATACAACTGTGGTTAAAAAACAACTGTTATTTTAAAGTACTGTATTATGTCACAGTCTAGATTTTTCTTTAAAAGCTAAACTTGATTAATATAATAACATCCGTGTAATTATGGTACTATTAGTCCTATATTTATATCAAATATGTTAAATATGTTCCCTTGCTCCTTTGCTCCCCATGAGACAAACGCCCTCCCAGCAGGGTCCCTTTATGATTTATGTCCCCTTTACCACTAGTGATCTTTATAACTGGAAAAATCAGAATCCTTCTTTCTCAGAAGAAGCCCTAGTTCTCATTTCTCTTTTAGAGTCAGTCTTTTATACCCACCAGCCCACCTGGGATGATTGCCAACAACTACTCCAGACCCTTTTTACTTCAGAAGAATGCAAATGCATCCATCATGAGTCCCAAAGAACTATCCTGGGACCTAATGGCCTCCCCACCGATGATCCTATTCAGATCTCCTGCATTTTCCCTCAAAATCCAAATTTGGAAGAAGATAAGGGGGCCCTAAACCAGTTTTGCCAGATTCTTATGAGAGGAATCCATGCAGCTGCTCACAAAACCAACTAATCTTTCCAAGGTAAGCGAGCTGATCCAGAAGCCAGATGAATCCCCAAGTGCTTTCCTTGAGTGCCTCCTACAGGCCTATAGACTATATACTCCAACTGATCCAGAAGCACCTGAGAACAGGCAAGCTGCTAATTTGGCCTTTGTGTCTCAGTTGGCTGAGCTCTTCCCTACTTTCAGTTTCAGCCAAGACCAAAATTTAGCCAGACAAGTGAATCACTGAGATGAAAGAATCTCACTGGGTTTCCCGGCCAACACATCAAAATGTTATACCCAATGTGTAAATGCCATGTAACCCTTTGGCTATATGAGTTTGGAGTTGAGAGAGCACGTGAAGAGTGATGTGGTTTTTTTTAATATATTTATTTTTATGTGGTGCTGAAGATTGAACTCAGTGCCTCACGCATGCAAGGCAAGCGCTCTACCACTGAGCCACAATCCCAGCCCCTAGGAGTGATGTTTTTGACTTGGGATTCCCAGGGATGAGACTGACTGAGATCATAAAGGATTGAGTACAGGGTGAGGAGAAGAGAGTGTCTAAGGACTAGCCCTGGAGCACTCCAGTGTTTGTGGAACAGAAAGATTAGAAGTAGGATCTGGGATGCAGCTCACTAGTAGAGCACTTGCCTAACATGTGCAAGGCCCTGGATTCTATAGCTAGCACTGTGAACAAGACAAACAAAAAATCCTCTCAATGATTAGAAAGTCCAACAAAGAAGACTGAGTGGGAAAACCAGGGAAGTGGAGAGGAGTCCCTGAAACCAAATGAGGAAAGAATCTCAAGGAGTGAGTGATCAGCAGGACAAATGGTGTCAGGAAGCCCAGTAAATTAATTCTTACATTGCTGATGGGACTGCAAATTGGTGCAACCAATCTGGAAAGCAGTATGGAGATTCCTTAGAAAAGATTCCTTAGAAAACTTGGAATGGAAATACCATCTGACCCAGCTATCCCACTCCTCAGTCTATACCCAAAGGACTTAAAAACAGCATACTACAGTGATACAGCCACCTCAATGTTTGTAGCAGTTCAACTCACAATCGCTAAACTGTGGAACCAACCTAGATGCCCTTCAATAGATGAATGAATAAAGAAACTGTGGTTTCTATATAAACAATGAAAAATCACTCAGCATTAAAAGAGAATAAAGTTATGGCATTTTCAGGTAAATGGATGGAGCTGGAGAATATCATGCTAAGTGAAGTAAGCCAATCCCCCAAAAACCAAAGGCCGAATGTTGTTTCTGATAAGTGGATGCTGATCCATAAAGGGGGTGGGGGGAGCATAGGAGAAATGGAGGATTTTGGCTAGGGCAAAGGGAAAGGAGGGGAAGGGAGGGGGGATGGTGGTAGGAATGATGGTGGAATGAGATGGACATCACTACCCTAGGTACATGTATGAAGATATGAATGGTGTGACTCTACTTTGTGTACAACTAGAGAAATGAAAAATTCTACTCCATGTGTATTATGAATTGAAATGCATTCTGCTGTTTAAAAAGAAAAAGAAAAAAATAACATAGTAAAAAAAATAAGCCCAGTAAATTAAGGACAATTAACCATTGGAGTTGGTAAACTGGAGGAACTTTGACAAGAATAGTTTTGGGGAAGTGGTGGGGATGGAGACTAGATTGAATGGGCTGAAAAATAAATGGATTCAAATAAAAGAACAAATGGGAGATGAGAAATGGAAAACATATGTATAGACAGTTCCTTTAAGAATTGTGTTTTGATTGTGTGGTTTCTTTCTGCTGCATTTGTTAAGTTTTCAAATAGGCCTACACACATGCATTATATTGGAGCTGGCAAAAATTTGAAAACAGAAAGATATGTTTTTTTTGTATCAGGGATTGAACTCAGGGGCACTCAACCACTGAGCCACATCCTCAGCCCTATTTTGTATTTTACTTAGAGACAAGGTCTCACTGAGTTGCTTAGTGCCTTTCCATTGCTGAGTCTGGCTTTGAACTTATGATCCTCCTGTCTCAGCCTCCCAAGTTGCTAGGATTACAGGCATGCACCACCATGCCTGGCTAGAAAGATCTATCTTGAGCTTTTCCTGCATCAGAGATTGGATCCCACATGTGAAAATAAAAGTTGTATCTCATTTTAGAAAGAAGGGTGGAAATATATTGAGCTTGAGGCAAGTAGAATCTGAGGTGTCTATGACACATCCAAATAGTATACATTGAGGCAGATGGATATGCAGACCTGGAGCTCAGGAAAAAAATCTGGGCTATGTATATAGATTTGTGAGTCAATAACTCATTGGAGCCTGGGAATTGATGAGCTGAAATAAGATAGTTGAGGTGTTGAATAAAGATACCAATAATTTGATATGTTGGGAGGGTATGTATGATTCAGAAGTTGAGGAAATTTCTGGTTGATGGCCTGAAAAGAGATGGTTAGCTTGGTTTCTGTTCCAAAGGACATAAAGTTGGTCCATAAAAGGCTAGTGAGAAGACTTCCTGAGATCCAAGGTTGTGAGGGAATTTAGAATTTTATAGTAAAAGTGAGTCTAGATGGGGCCTATCTGTTGACATTTTGTCTTCTGGAAACTCCAAATGAAGCTGTCCAGTATAACAATACAAAAAATTAATCTTTCCCATTTTTAAAGAAAATGTACATTATGACACCATTTGTGTAAAATTCTATAGATCTCCAAAATTCAATATTATACAATATTCATGAACATACACTCTGTGGTCAAGGCCCCAAAACATAAATAGGAAGGACCCTTGTTAACTGCCAACTTCAGGGTAATGGTTACCAACAGGGAAGGAAGGAGGGGAATGGAGCAGGGAGAAAATTAATTGTTTCTGCAATGCTTTCTTTCTTTTTTAAAGAACTGATCTAGGATAAATATAGAAAATGTGAACACATGTTAAATACAGACAGTAACTACCTGAGTTATAATGGTACCAACCTCACTGAGTCATTGTGAAGAATAAGTTAATCTGTCTAAAGTACTTCTAACAGGACTGACACATTACTGCACCCAATAAGTATGAACTATTAGAACCCACTTGTATTGTTTCTGTGCTTTCCTTTATGTTTGAAGACTTCCTGAATGTCTAGATATGTGTTTGAAAAACAAAATCAGTCACTCCGTGGAAAAAGGCCACTATTCATTTCCAAGCAATTTTTGTTCCAGCAGGCTGATTGCTGTTATAAGGACAGTAGTGAAAAGGCATCCATTGCAAGTCATTCCATCTAACTGCTACACCCCCATAGGAGTGGGACTGGGAAGATACTGCAAATGCCTCCAAAGGAAAATACAACCAGCTAAGCAGTAGGTTTATTGGAAGTTCCTGATAGGTTTCCCTGGAACTTCTTACAATGTTAAACTTGAACTTGATATGGAGCATCTTTGCCAGTTTGGATGATTAGTAATTTCAGGAACCTCCCCTTTATGGCTAAGGAGTAAGAGCAACAGTGGTGAGAACATCCATGCACCCTCCAGCAGTAGCAGAACCAGCTAAACTACTTAGAGTCCTAGGCTGGCTGACAGAGAACTCTGGGAAGCAGCCCCTCCCTGGGAGACGGCACAGGCACAGTGCATAGAAACCATAAAAGAAGTGGTAGGGAGCACCCAGGTGTGGTGGTACATGTCTGTAATCCAGCAGCTGTGGACACTGAGGCAGAAGGATCACAGGTTCAATGCCAGCCTCAGCATTTCTGAACAAAACAAAACAGCCATTGGAAAGTCAAGCTACCCTCTCTGAATCAAGTCTGGCAAAGCTTCAGAGGACATTGGTGAGACAATGACATACTCCATAGAGGAGATGGATTTCTTTGAAGAGAGCTGCATCCCAGGGCAGCCATCCTTGCTTCCCAGGTGAGGGCTTAGAATCAGAAGGGTCAGGAAGGCAGAGTAGCCTTTGGAAAAGAGCATGAAGACCCTACAGAAAACTAGATCTGAGTTTTGTTTATTCTCAGACCTGCCATTAAGGGGCTAGGAGATGTCAGACAAGTCATCTGGTTTGCTTGCCTACCTACCTGCCTTCCCCTTCTTCACTCTCTCCCTCCCATTTCCATAAGGATAGAAAGTTAGGGGGTTGGGGTTGTGGCTCAGTTGTAGAGCACTTGCCTTGCATGTGTGAGGCACTAGGTTTGATCCTCAGCATCACATTAAAAATAAATATATAAAATAAAAGTATTGTGTCCATCTACAACTAAAAAAATTTTAAAAAGCTTTGACTCTTCATGGTTATATACTCCTCAACATTTCTTTTCTTGTGGTATTGGGGGAATTAAACCCAGGGGTTCTCAACCACCAAGCCACACTCTCAGCTTTTTTTTTTATTTTGAGACAGGGTCTTGCTAAGGTGCTGAGGCTGGCCTCAAACTTTTGATCTTCCTGCCTCAGTTTCCCAAATCACCAGGATTAAAGGAGTGGGCCATGGTGCCCAGCCTTATTGCTCTGTTCTTGCAGCACACACTGCTCACTCTATCCATTGTAGCCTAGCTGAGAACTTAAACCTTGGGTGGATGGTAAATGGTCCTAATATGTAGCCAAGCATCTGTTTTTTCCTTTCCTTTCTTTTCTTTTCTTGGTACTGGAGATTGAACCCAGGGGTACTTAACCACTGAGCCACATCCCCAGCCCTTTTTATTTTTTATTTACGGACAGGGTCTCACTAAGTTGCTTAGGGCCTCACTAAGTTGCTAAGGCTGGCTTTGAACTCATGATCTTCCTGCCTTAGATTCCCAGGCTTCTGGGATTACAGGTGTGTTCCATCATGCCCTGCTCCAAGCATCTGTTTCTTCAGCCCTAGAATAATCAAAGCAAACATGTAAACAGTAAACACAATGAAAATGGAGGTAAGGACAAGATAGGGGACAGTGACAAGCAAGAGAAGCCCCCTCAAGGCCCAAGAGCCATGAGAGCTTGCTCAGTTAAAATTTTGTAGGGGAAATCAAATTACCAAGCTTCCCAGAGAGGGAAATGGGAAAACTTCTGGAAGGATATGATGCAGTTAAAAAGGGATAGGTGGAGACTGGAGAGAGTGGGTAAACAGAGTCAGGCAGTTATTTCATTATTCCAACTTCACTTTCTCTCAGAAACGATTCAGGTACTTTATAAGGGCACACAAAATCTGTCAAAATGGCATAGATTAAAGATAGAAAAACAAGGGAGGTGGGTGCAAAGTGTAGCTAAGCATAAGGCTACCAATGCATATGATAAAAACCTCAGCTACCACAAAGGGTGGGCCCAAAAGTTGTCTCTAAGCTTTCTAGCAGCCAACAGGAAAGGGGAAACTTTGTCATTACACAATTCACAATGTCCAGGAGATAAAAACAAACTAATTGCTCAGAAGGGCAACTGTTTTCAGTACTAAGATCAGACAGGAATTCCTCTCAGGGTCCTCGGAGAGGATGCTGTGGGATACAATGAACAACATCCTTGACAACATTCTTATAATAGCGGTAGCAACAAGTTTCAAAGGGCTGTTTTTCATTAGGACCCTCAGGATCAACTGCCTGTATCCCACCACAACCAAGCAATTAGAAGCTAAAAATAGTGTGTGAAGGTGCAGAGCTCTATGCGTAGTATGTTTACATGGGTGGGAAAAAAGAAGGTTATATATAGGCATGCATATGCATAGAACCTCTCTGGAAGAATAAATTGGTAATAGTGGTTGTCCCTAGGGAGAGGAAGTGGAGGAGTGTGGCTTGGGAGAGCAGAGAGAGAGACTTCCTTTCATCATATACCATTTTTGTACTGCATGGATTTTGGTTAACCAGGGCTTATTTCTTAAAATAAGAGCATTGATTACCAAAATAATAATGACATTAGAGTTTCAGAAGATCCGTGGGGTCTGAACTCTGAGCCACAGCCAGGCTCAGGATGTCCAAAATTTATCCTTGATGTTTAAGAAAAGAAGGAAAATAACATTTTTGAGCAACTCCTGGATGCTAAATGGCTTTTGTTTATATTATTTGACTTAATTCACACAATAATCCTACAAGAGAAATCTACCTCATAGACAATCAACTCCTTTTCCTTATAAAAGCCTTATGAGTTAAACTGCTTATTTTTTTTCCTTGTGATTGACTTTTTGGAAGAAATGAGCAACTGGGAGGAAAATAAGCAGCTATAGAGAATTTAAGAAAAAGGGCACCTACCCATGAACTACTCACTTCGCTTAGGCTCTAGAACTTTCTACCTTCTCCTTGCCTGGGCTTGGGTGGTGACCAGAGGTATTCAGCATGAAAATCCTGATGGTTTGCCAGACTTCAGTCAGAAAATTAAGATTCACTCAAAATTAAGGTAGCCCAATAAAAACAAGGATGCTAAGTTAAATTTCAATCTCAGAAAAAAATTAGCATATATGTGTCCCAAATGTTGCTTGGTGGCAATGAAAATCCCAGGTTGCTTCTAGGCCTTTTCTGAAACATACTGGGAGTTATATGGGGACACCTCCTTACAGCCTGGCTAGAGAGGAATTCTAGCTTTCCCACTCCATCCTCACTGGTGTGGGTAGGGTGGAGCCGGTTTTCTTTGTGATGTTTGGCTATAGTAGAGCAGTATTGTCTAAAAGTTTTATGTCTTGCTAGGCTGCCTCTTTCCTGGTCCTTTGCCTAGAGAGAGTTTGAATTTTTCTAGGGCTTTTTAAAAATCTGTGCCCATTGGCATTTCTGGGTTGGCAGATTCTCTACTGCCATGTTGTTTCTCAGGTTCTGAAGTCCCTAGTTGCCCTATTTTTTCTCCATCTTAAAAAGTCTTATTGTTTTAAAACATATGATGCCTAAGGTTGTTATCTGACATCCTGCATTTTTATTTTCTAAATCTAGCCCAGAATCCCTATTACCATCCACAGCAGTAAAGACTACTGGGAATTTTAGAGAAATTTTCAACCATAAAGAGTGCAGCAATAAGAGAATTTTGTTAAATCTCTATTATCTCAAAAAATCAATTTTTAAATGGAATTAAGGTGATCAGCCAATTTTCTTGTCCATTTCTCTTAATCAAAGTTTTACTATTGTTTCTAGAACCTTGGCTAAATTCCCTTCCCAAATATTTTCCAGTGACATTGAATTTGTGCTAATGAGGCCCTCTGCCGTCTGTAGAGAGAAGGGCAATTCCATAAATCTACAGGCTGTAGCAAATTTCTCTGCAGTAGAACAAGGCGGATCAGGAGAACATGAATTACATTCAATTATTAGACTACCTGATCTCCAAATTATGGGGATCTTTAATGCCATAGCTGTGTTTAATTTTAAGATATTCTTTCCTTCTGTCCTCACATAAATGTGTAGTAACATAGTTTGAAAATGAAGGTTATCTCAAACTGCATTTTGGACATTTAGTGATAAGCTCTTCCTATAACTCTCCAATTGGGGTACTGGGAGCCACTTGGGACCTCATTGAGGCACGCCTGGGCATGACAGCCAGTACTATTTGCCAAAGAGAGGGAAAAAATCGCAGAGACAAAGATAGATAGGACATAGAGCTGTATTAGTCTGGAAGCTTCCGAGGCCTTTACTCTACCAAAGCAATAAGGAAGTAGAATAGTGTTCCAGGCCAGGGACCAAGCAGACCCCAATTTATGGAAAGTAGCTGGCTTTCTAATTAACATTTAGTTTCTGCTCTATATAGGCATTCACTGAGAGTCTTGAGCAGGAGCAGAGAGGAAGGCAGTGGCAGATGACACACTACAGAGTCCTGAGAGGCACTGAAAAGGACACAGACACCATGAGTACAGCTACTCTCCCCACTAAAGGAAACGAAGTTACAATTGGTGCTGATTCTGTGTTGTTCCAGAAAGGAAGGAAACTAAGAGTTGCTATTACTGCCATCAGGCACTCTATATGAGTTATATCATTTAATAGTCACAACAGCCCTGACAATAACAACATCTACCATTGACTGAGGGCTGGCACAGAAGTGACAAGCGATGATCCAAGTACTTCATGTGACTTGTTTCATTTAATCCTCACAATGCCACCACCACAAAATCAGTACTGCTGTTACTATTTTATAGATCACACAGCTAAGAAGTTGAATAGTTGGGATTTGAACTCAGGTTTGATGCCACAGCTCATGCTCTGAACCAGTACAGAACTTTTGGGAACTAAGGAACTCAAATTTGAACTAGGGTCTGTGAAGAACTTTCAAATCTCAGGGCCCAGGTGAAAGAGTCACACTGAGGGTTGAGTCTGGAGAGAGCTTTGAGCTGGTCAGAGTGGCTCTTGAGCTGTTGGTATCTTCTGGTAAGCCCACCAGGTGCAGTGGTTGTGAGGGGTGCAGTGGCTGACAGGGGGCAAGAAAGGATTTCCAGCTGCCATTAATGTTTTGAGTTTTGTTTTGTTTTGTTTTTTGGGTACTGGAGATCTAACCGCAGGGTGCTTTACCACTAAACTACACTCCCAGCTCTTTTTATTTTTATTATTTTGAGACAGGGTCTCACTAAGTTGCCGAAGCTGGCCTTGAACTTGTGATCCTCCTCTCTCAGCCTCCTGAGCTTCTGGGATTCTAGGTGTGTGCCACCATGCCCAGCAATGTTTTGGGTTTTGATATGGTTGACAGATATGTCAAGTGTGGAAAACTCTTTGAGATATAAATTTATAAAATTGTGTACTTTCCAATTTTGTTAAGGCAACAAGAGTTCTGGGAAGATGGAGTAGACATAATTCTGTACTTACGTATAATTAAAAACTCTGGACATTATCCATAAAATAACCATAAGAAAGCTCAAAGGTGGAAAGAAGGCAGCTAGGGTGTGCGCTCTCTCTCTCTCTCTCTTTCTCTCTCTCTCTCTTCCCCCCGCCCCTCTCCTCTAACCTCTTCTTCCTGGCTCCCATGAGCTGAGCAGCTTTATTCCACCATGTCCTCCTGTCAGAGCAATGCAGTCAGCCAACCATGCACAGAACCTCTGAAACTGTGAACCCAAAATCTCTCCTCTACAAAGGAGCCCTGAACAATTTTGCAAGACTTTGTCTCAAAATAAAAAATAAAAAAGGGCCGGTTGCTGGTGGAATTACAAAATGGTGCAACCAATCCGGAAAGCAGTATGGAGATTCCTTAAAAAACTTGGAATGGAACCACCATCTGACCCAGCTATCCCACTCCTCCATTTATACCCAAAGGATTTAAAATCCCCATACTACAGTGACGCAGCCACCTCAATGTTTGTAGCAGCTCAATTCACAATCACTAAACTGTGGAAGCAACCTAGATGCCCTTCGATAGATGAATGCATAAAGAATGTATATAGACACAATGGAATATTACTCAGCAATAAAAGAGAATAAAATTATGGCATTTGCAGGTAAATGGATGGGAGTTGGAGAATATCATGCTAAGTGAAGTAAGCTAATCTCAAAAAACCAAAGGCCAAATGTTCTTTCTGATAAATGGATGCTGATCCATAATGGGAGAGGGGCACAAGGGAAGAATGGAGGAACTTTAGATTGGGCAGAGGGAAGGGAAGGGAGGGAAGATGGTGGAATGAGATGGACATTATTATCCTATGTACGAGTATGGTTGCACAAATGGTGTGACTCTACATCATGTACAACCAGAGAAATGAAAAGCTGTGCTCCATTTGTATAAAAAAATTAATTAATAAAAAGGGCCAGGTGCAGTGGTACATAACTATAATCCCAGTGGAGTTGAGACAGGAGGATCATGAGTTCAAAGCCAGCCTCAGCGAATGTGAGGCACTGAGCAACTCACATTCTGAGCAACTCGAGACCCTGCCACTAAATAAAACACAAAATAGGGCTGGGATGTGGCTCAGGGGTCAAGTACCCCTGAGTTCAATCCCAGGTACCTCCCCCAAACTAAAATAAAAATAAATAGAAAGGGCTGAGGTTTTGACTCAGTGATTGTTTTAGTCAGCTTTCTCACTGCTGTGATTGAAATACTCAACCAGAACAATTATAGAGGAGGAATATTTATTTGTGGGCTCATAGTTTCAGAGGTCTCAATCCATAGACAGCAAGCTCCATTCCTCGGGGCTCATGGTGAGGCTGAATACCATGGTGGAAGAGTGTGGTGGAGAGAAGCAGCTCACATGATGATCAGCAAGCAGAGAGAGACTACACTCCAAATACAAAATATATACCCCATAGCCACACCCAAATGAATCACTTCTTCCAGCCACACCACACCTGCCTGCAATTACCACTCAGTTAATCCCATGAGGGATTGATTTGCTCATTAGGTTAAGGCTATGATGCAATCATTTCTCCTCCAATCCTTGCATTGTCTCACATGTGAGCTTTTGGGGACACCACATCTAAACCATAATATTCCACCCCCAGCCCCCAAAATCTCACACTCATCTGACAATGCAAAATACATTTACTCCATTTTCAAGAGTCCCCATAGTCTCAATAGTTCTGAGGTTGCTCAAAGTTCAAGTCCAAAGTCTTCTCTAAGGCTCAAGGCAATCCAACACTGTGAGCTCCTGTAAAATTAAAAGCAATTTAAAAGTATCCAATATATAATGGTACACAGTAAATATTTCCATTCATAAAATTAGGGACATAGAAATAAGGGATAGGACCAGAGCAAAATCCAGCTTGGCAAACAAGTCCTGTAGCTCCACTTCCAGCATCTGGGGCCATGATGTTCTCTCCAAAGAGCTTGTGTAGTTCCTGAGATGCCCTCAAGCCATCTTTCTTATGGTCTCTGGGCAAAGTCTTTAGCATTTCTTCAATGGCAGTAATGCCTTTAACAACTGCAACTTCTTTAGCCCCAGTTTTACTCCCAAATTTTAAGTCCAAGTTTTTAAAATCTTTCTGCTCTGCTTTTTGCTCCTGATTATTACAATAAATTTAGCTAAAAGCTGCAGCAATATCCATGCCTCGACCTGAATGCTATGCTGCCTAGACATTTCTCCTGCCAGATTAATAAATCCACCACTCTTAAAATAAGCCTCACAGAAAGTCTCAGGACACAGGCAAGATGCAGACAACTTCTCAGCCAGAACATAACACAAATGGCCTCTAGTCCAATTACCAATAGAGTCCCCCTTTTCCTCTAAACCCTCTAGAGTCCTATTTTCACTGTCCAGAGTCCTCTTGGCATTCTGGTCTTCTGAGATCCCACCGGAATTGGCCATTAAACTCCTCTTACAACAACCTAAAGCATTTCCAGCTTGCACTCCTAAGCATCTTAATTCCTTCCACCAATTCCAAAATGCTCCACAATTTCTGAACCACACGGTCAGGTTAGTCACAGCAATGACTCCACTTCTTGGTACCAATTCTGGTAGCTAGTCAGCTTTTTTGCTGCTGTGATTAAAAGATCTAACCAGAAATATTGTAGAGGAAGAAAGGTATATTTAGGGGCTCACTGTTTCAGAGGTCTCAATCCATAGGCAGCAGGCTCCATTCCTCAGGGCTTGAGGCGAGGCAGGACATCATGGCAGAAGAGTGTGGCGAAGGGTAGCAGCTCACATCATGGTGATCAGGAAGCAGAGACTCCACTCTCCAGATACAAATATATACCCCCCAAACCACGCCCTCAATTCCCACCTCCTCCAGCCACAACTTATCCCTTCAGTGACCAGTCAGTTAATCCCTTCAGGGTTTAATTCACTGATAAGGTTAAGGCTTTTATAACCCAATCATTTCTCCTCCAAACCTTTTTGCATTGTCTAACACCTGAGCTTTTGGGGGACACCACATCTAAACCATAACAGTTAAGCACCCCTGGGTTCAATCTCTGGTGCCAAAAGAAAAAAAAATTAAAAAGGAAGAAGCTAGGAATCTCAGGACTCAAGAAAAGACATGATGGTAATTTCCCTGGGTTTTCTTTTTGCCTCTCATATCCCAGATTTGGAGCTGAAGAAGCTGACCGCATGGAAATGCCAATGGATGCAGACCAAAAAGTGTTCTATCTCTAGGCAAAAAAGAAAACAAAAAAAAAACCCAAACAAACAAAAAACAGGAAAGGAGCAGCCTAGGAAGAAAGAAAATTTTAGATGTTGATCACTCCAGTAGCTACATACCACAGGATGAATTATGATTCCATTCCACCTGTGAAACCTGAATAGAAAGCAGAGACTTCAACACTTGCCAGGCTGCAACCAGGGACTCCAAGCCCATGAGGACAGTCTCTACCAAGGCAGTTGTCTGAGAAGGCACAGGGGGAAGCTGAGACTTTCATCTCGAAAGAATGGTGATGAGGTGCTCTCCCCAACAGTAATTATGGGCACCACATGGGCATCCCATATTCCCACCTCTATTAGTCAGCAAAATGCGGCCCCTCCCTTCCTTGTTGGGGTAGTGTCAGAAATTCTAGTAGAGAGTTAAAATTTTCACTATCATGCAGCTGTAGACCACCACCCACCCTACCATGTGATGTCATTGGAGGCCATGTAGTGAGTAGTAATGAGGAAGTCCTACCCTTCCTAGACAGGAGGTATCAACGGAGGCCTAGTTCTGGAACTCCCACCCCCCAACAGTAACAGAGTCTCCCTATGTGATTGTCAGTGGAGTCTGAGTGGGGATCTGTACTTCTACCACCAGCTGGTAATAATGGGGTGTTACTCCACACCCACTTCTCATGCTGAACTAATATCAAAGGAAATCACTTAAAATTGAAGACTTACATAAGATCCAAAAAGATTTTACTGGGCACTTCAGCAGAGGGCATAAGAATGGCAAATAAAGCTGGGCACGGGGGCACACGCCTACAATCCCAGCACTTTGGGAGGCTGAGACAGGAGAATCGCGAGTTCAAAGCCAGCCTCAGCAATGTCGAGGCACTAAGCAACTCAGTGAGACCCTGTCTCTACATAAAACACAAAATAGGGCTGGGGATGTGGCTCAGTGGTCGAGTGCCCCTGAGTTCAATCTCCAGTACCAAAAGAAAAAAATGGCAAATAAGCACATGAAAAGATGTTGAACATCATTAGTCATTAAGGAAATGCAAATTAAAACTACAATAAATCATCACCACACACCTATCAGAAGGAATAAAATAAAATAGTGATAAGATCAAATGCTGGTGAGGATATGGAGAAACTGGATCAATCATACATCACTGGTAGGAATGTAAAATGGCACAGCTACTCTGGAAAACAGTCCTGCAGTTTTTTTAGAAAACTAGATATGTAACTACCACATAGTTTACCAACTGCATTGCTGGGCATTAGTCCCAGGTAAATTCACACAAAAATGTGTCAATGAATGTTCCTAGCAGTTTTTATTTGTAATAGCCTCATATTGCAAACACATGTTCATTAACGGGTGTTTTGGTTTGGATCTATAATGTTCCCAAAAGACTCATATATTGAAAGTTTAGTCCCCAATGCAGCAATGCTCAAAAAGTGAGGTTTTCAGGAAATGATTGGATCTAAGAGCTCCAAACTTTTCAGTGGGTTAATCCATTTGATGGATTAATAATTTGAATGTATGGGAGGTGGTGGGAACTGTAGGTAGGTGGGATATGGCTGAAGGAAGTAGGTTACTGGGAGCATACTCTTGGGGCTATATCTTCTCCCTCCTTTTCCCAAGTTCCATGAGCTGAGCAGCTTTCCTCTTCCATGCCCTTCCACCACGATGTTCTGACTCACCTTAGACCCAAAGCAATGGAGCCAGCCAACCACTGGCTGAAACCTCTGAAACTGTGAGCCCAAATAAATCTTTCCTCCTCTAAGTTGTTTGTGTCAGGCATTTTGGTTACAGTGATGAAAAACTGAGTAGCACAGTGGGTAAATGGTAAAACAGACTATTGCACATCCATACTATGGAATTCTACTCAGGATTAAAAAGGAACAGACTATTGCAACATGCAACAGCTTGAATGAAGCTCCAGAGAATTAGGCAGGGTTAAAAAAGCCAACCCCCAAAAGTTATGTACTGTATGATTCAATGTATGTGATAAGATTATGGAAATGGAGAATAGATTTGTTGTTGCCAAGGGATAAGGTTAGGAAGGTAGTGTGGGTGGCTATAAAAGGGCAAGATAGGGATTCTTGTTCTGAATCTTGTATCTTTCCTGTATATCTTACCAATTCTGGTTGCATACTGCACCACAATTTTTCAAGAAGTTACCACTGGGAGAAAATGGGTAAAGAGTATATGGAATTATTTTGTATGTATTGTTTTTCAAAACTGCATGTGAATTTATAATTATCTCAAAGTAATGATTTAGTCAAAAAGTGCATACAAAACAGAGTATGGTGACACACACTTCTAATCCCAGCAGTTCAGGAGGCTGAGACAGGAGGATTGCAAGTTTTAAGCCAGCCCCAGCAATTTAGCAAGGCCCTAAGCAACTTTGCAACACCCTGTCTCAAAATAAAAAATAGAGGCTGAGGTTATGGCGCAGTGGTAGCATGCCCGCCTAGTGTGTGTGAGGCACTGGGTTCGATCCTCAGCACCACACAAAAATAAAATAAAGATATTCTGTCCACCTACAACTAAAAAATAAATATTAAAAAAAATAAAAAATAAAAATAAAAAATAAAAAGGGCTGGGGATGTGGCTCAGTGGGTAAGCACCCCTTGTTTCAATCTCTGGTATGAACAGGAACAAAGAAAAAAAAAGAAAGTGCATAGGAAATCAAAACCACAATGAAATGTCATCTTACTCCCATTAGTATGGCTTTTATTAAATGAATAAATAATAGATACATAAATAAATAAATACTGGTTGATGTGAGTATGTAGCTCACTGGTACAGTGCCTGCCTAGTATGTGCAAGGATATGGGTTCAATCCTATTACCATAAAAACAAAGATAAATAAATACTGGTGAGTATGTGGAGAATGAGAAATTCATAAATTATTGGTAGATATGTTAGTTGGCTTTTCATTTCTGTGATCAAAATACATAACAAGAGCCACTTAGAAAAGGAAAAGTTTAGCCAGGTGCAGCCAGGTGCAGTGGACCATGCCTGTAATCCCAGCAATTTAGGTGGCTGAGGCAGGAGAATCACAAGTTCAAACCTAGCCTCAGCAACTTAGGGAGGCCCTAAGGAACTCAGTGAGAACCTGTCTCTAATAAAATATAAAAATGGGCTGGGGATGTGGTTCAGGTTAATTTATGCTGGGTCCAATCCCCAGTATCCAAAAAAAAAAAAAAAGAAAAGAAAAGAAAGAAAGAAAAAAAGAAAAGGCAAAGTTTATTTTGGGTAATGGTTTCACAGGTTTGAGGTGGTTATTTTTTTCTTGGTTCTCTTTAGTTAAACACGACACTCAAATCCATTTTGATATAATTATTCTATTTTTTGGTACTGTGGATCGAACTCAGGAATACTTGACCACTGAGCCACATACCCAGCCCTATTTTTTTGTGTATGTTTTATGTAGAGACAGCATCTCACTGAGTTGCTTAGCACCTCACTCTTGCTGAGGCTGGCTTTGAACTCGCGATTCTCCTGTCTCAGCCTCCCAAAGTGCAGGGATTATAGGTATGCACCACCATGCCCAGCTTGATATAATTATACAAGCATGGAATAAATTTTATTCTAGATAGGACCCCATTCTTGTGGATCTACACCAACTCCATTGCTGTGGGCACAAGGTGAGGCAGAACATCATGGTGGAAGAGTATGGTGGAGGAGCATTGCTCCACTTATGGTAGCCAGGAAGCAGAGAAAGAGAGGAGGAGGGACCACAAGGAAGATGCACCCTTTTAGGGCACACGCCCAGTGAGTGCCTGCTCCAGTCACTCCCCACCTGCCCAGTTAACACCCAACCAGTCGATTCAAACTAGGATGGACTGATTAGCTTACAGCTCTCACAATCCAATCATTTCATCTCTGAATATCCCTGCATTAACACAGGAGCTTTTGGAGGACACCTTATGTCCAAATCATAAGAGTGAAAATGTAAATTAATGCAGCCATTATGGAAAAGAGTATGGAGTTTCATCAGAAATCTAGAAAAAGAACTACTTACTATAAACCAGAAATCCCACTCCTGGGTATACATACAAAAGAAATGAAATCAGTATGCTCAAGAGACATCTGCACTCCCATATTTATTGCACAGCTATTCACACTAGCCAGGATATGGAATCAACTGAGGTGTCTCAAGCCCTTTTTTAAAAAATATATTTTTAGTTGTCAATGGACCTTTATTTTATTTATTTATATGTGGTGCTAAGAATTGAACCCAGTGCCTCACACATGCTAGGCAAGTGCTCTACCACTGAGCTACAACCCCAGCTCGCTTTTTTGTTTTTTATTTAGAGATAAGGTCTAGCTAAATTGCTAAGTCTGGCTATGAACATTCAATCCTTCTGCCTAAGCCTCCTGAGTCACTGAGATTAGAGGGATGTGCCACCATGCAGGCTCAGTGGCTCTCTTTGATCCGGGGATAAAGTTCAAATTTCTCAGTATTTCTTACAGGTAAGGTTCACATATAATTTATCACCATTTACTTTTTTAGGGAGGGTACTAGGGATTGAACTCAGGAGCATTCAACAATGAGCCACATCCACAGCACTACTCTGCATTTTCATTTAGACAAAGTGTCTCAACAAGTTGCCTACTGCCTCATTGTTGCTTGAGGCTGGCTTTGAACTCGTGATCCTCCTATCTCAGCCTCCTGAGCCACTGGGATTACAGGCATGCGCCACTGGACCTGGCTTACCCATTTACTTTTTTTTAAATTATTTTACCTTTATTTTATTTGTTTATTTTTTATATGGTGCTGAGGATCGAACCTCATGCCTCACACTTGCTAGGCAAGCACTGCACAACTGAGCCACAACCCCAGCCCCATTTACTTTTGAGAACGAAATGGGGTGTGGTCAGGTATATACACTGCAACTACAAGAATATGGTCCCTCTACTTATGCAATCCTTCATGATCTAGTCTCACCAGCTCCACCCCTCGTCACAGCTCCCCAGTGCACTCCAATACAAAAACCCTAACACACATATGCAAATGCATGAGCGTGCACACAATACACACAAACACACATACACAGAGCTACTTTGTTTCCTGGGTCCAGAGAAATGTGGGGTATTCTGTCTGCCTGAAACACCCTTCTTCTCACTGTCTCTGGCCGACTTCTTATCAACTCCTTCAATCTAACTACCTACTACAAGAGTGAAAATGGCAGTGTCCGGAATATAATGGTGGAGTGCTTATCCCACCAAGTGTGAGGCCCTGAGTTTGATTCCTAGCACAGCAAGATTCTTATTTTCTTGGGAGGCTGAGCAGGAGGATCACAGGTTTGAGGCCAACTTCCTGTCATTGAGCCAGACCCTTTCTCAAAATAAAAAGGGCTGGGGATGGAGCTCAGTAGTGGAGTGCCACTGGGTTCAATCCCCAGTACTGCAAAAATAAATAAATAAAAGAACAGCCTCCAGCAAGTCCTTCCTTAGGCCCAGCACTGGCTTAGGTGCTCTCTCCCATGCTCCCATAGCACCTTGTTCTTCCCTCTTCGTAGTACTTATCATGCCAAATCCTAATTATCGGGTTTCTTATCCAATTCCTCCTCTAGACTGAGTGCACCTCAGGGTTGATGCTCTTGCTTGTTTATATTGAATTTAAGAGCTCTTTGCCGCTGAGCCACATCCCCTGTCCTTTTTATTTTTTATTATTTTTTAAATATTTATTTATTTTAGTTGTAGGTGGACAGAATATCTTTATTTTATTTTTATGTGGTGCTGAGGATCGAACCCAGTGTTTCACGCATGCTAGGCGAGCACGCTACCACTGCGCCATAACCCCAGCTCCCCTGTCCTTTTTATTTACTTATTTTTTACTTTGAGACAGGGTCTCGCTTAGTTGCTTGGGGCCTGCTAAGTTACTGAGGCTGAATTTGAACTTGCCATCCTCCTGCCTCAGTTTCCCAAGTCACTAGGATTACAGGCCTGCGCCAGCACACCTGGCGACTATGTCATATTGGTGCCTATAGCCCTAGGGACTGGCAGAGCTTCGCTTCTGAAAATGTGCTGATGATACACTTGGGTGCATGCACTTGCCTGTCTGCCAAGTGAGTGTGAACTGGCTACTGTGTCGTCACCCTGGCTGATGGGGGACACAGGGGAAGAGGGGACCTGAAAGACTGACATGGGCTCAAGCTGCTGTGCAGCCAACCAATAAAGCTGGAACCTTCCTTGCTCCACAGGTGTCCCTTCCCGCAGGCCGCTGTTTGGCTCCCCCTAGTGGCATCTGGGCAGCAGTAAGAGACCTCATGTGCCAGGTGGTGGCTGCAGGAAATGAACTGGGTATGGTGTTTGTGTATAGGGGCTCTCCTCAGGTAGGAAGCAGCTAAGCAGCCATAGTGTGGGGAAGGCTGGGATCAGGCTTCAGGTATTTGGTGTCCCCTCATCGTGTTCCTCCTGCCTTGCTGCCACCCCTCTCCCAGAATAAAGTCCCAAGAGATCATATCCTTTGAGTCCTACTCCATGATCTTTGACAGCTACGATTAAAACTGTGCAGTGTGACTTTATGCTGCTTCCATGCTAGGATAGAAAACCTCTGCTCAGTGTGCTGTTTCAGATGAAATGTATTGGTCATGCCTGGTTGGCCTGTTTTATTTTATATTCAGACCTGGAATCAAACTGCAAGGTGTGAGTGAGCTCATGGCAACTATATGGGTAGTGTAATGAGAACGCAGATACAGTAGTTAGTGGACATGCCAAGTGTTGGGGTTGGGCTTTGGAGAAAAAAATAAGAACTGGAGCCAGTTAGAATAATGGTGCTGAGCAGAATGAGAGTAGGGCCCATTCTCACTCTGTATGGTTTCAGCTATTTTCGCTTCAAAATGAGTTTCCTCTTCTCAGTTTTACCATTGGCAGCTGAAATTTTGGAAGAATATAATGGGGAAAAAAGCTCTGGAATGGGAAAAGGTGGAGAGAGAAGTCTGACTGTTGGCCATTGGAGAATTTCTTATCTCCCCCAGGGAATGGGGTGTTTCACAGTAAAACATTATGGAAGGACATTGTATTAATCTAGTTTTCATTTCTATAACAAAATGCCCAAGGCTGGATATTGTAAAGAAAAAAGGTTTATTTATGTCACAGTTTTTAAGGCTGAAAGTCCACACAGTATCTTGTGAGATCTTTCTTGTCTGTATCACTTTATGATGGATGGCACCACAGTGATGGAGCATGCAAGATCTCCCCCTAGAGACCATGTGAACTGACTGGCAGCCAAAGAACAATTCCAGGGTCAAGCTGAGGCTTTTGTAACAACTTACTCTTAGAAGAACTCACATCAGGAGACCAGCACTTCCTTTCAAGGCCAGGGTCCCAGTGACCTAAGGACCTCTCAGTAGGCCCCAGCTCTTAAAGGTTCCATCACCTCCCACATCACCACACTGGGGACCAAGCTTCTCACACTTGAAAGCCTGGAGGAAAATCACATCCGAACCATAACAAGCACACAATATTTCATCAGCTGACTAGGTAAGGAGGATCACACCAACATCACCAACATGGATAGGTTTCTGAGTCTCTAGTCCTGGTAAGGTTACCAAAAACTGTGATGGAGAAAGCTACTCTGCCCCTTTCTATTTCTCTTTCACTCTGCAAGCAAAGCAAAACAAAGTTCTCCTCACCAAGAATGAAGGGCATTAAGAAGCTTCATAGGAAGATCTCTTTAGGTTTCTCAAAGGCCAAATCCAGTGAGACTTCCAGGAGGGAACAGAGCCAGGCATTCCAGAGTAGGGAATGCAGAGTGGAAGGTAGCAGTTAGGAAGGAATGTCGATGGTCTACTTTCTCATGGACCCTAAATGTTTTTCCCCTACTACTGAGGATTGATGCTAGGCAAGTGCTATACCAGAGCTACATCCCCATCCCACCCCCTTTTTTTTGAGACAGGGTCTTGCTGTGTTGCTGAGGCTGGCCTCAAACTTGTGATCCTCCTGCCTCAGGAGTCTCAGACCAGCAAAAAAGATCTCTGAGAAAAATAGGTGTCAAACATGGAAGTAACGATAAAACTGAAGGCCCTGTTAGGGTTTATATATGAAATATCCCCCAAAATCTCACATGTGAGACAATGGGAGAGGGTTCAGAGGGGTAATGATTGGATTATAAAAGTCTTAACCCAATCAGTGAATACCCTGATGGGATTGAGTGGTAAGTGGAGGCAGGTGGGGCACTGGGGGCATGGCTTTGGGTATATATTTGTATTTGGCAAGTGAAGATCTGCTTTTTGATCATGTGAGCTGCTTGCCTCCACCACAATCTTCTGCCTCACTGGAGCCCCCAAGAATGGAGCCTGCTGTCTATGCACTGAGACCTCTGAAACCATGAAAATTCAAACTTTTCTTCCTCTCAAACTGTTCTGGTTAGGTCTTTTAGTCACAGCAGCAAAAAAAGCTGACTAAAACAGGTCTCTTGCTCTTAAACTGTCTTGTCTTGAGCCACTTTCAAGTAGCAGTGTCTCGGAGTCAATGAATACACAGGGATACCACAAAATGTATTTTTGGGCAATCAGCTGCAAGTAGAGCCAGCAGTTGAGAGCAGGTGGCAAATACCTAATAGGCACAAGACTGACTGGTCAATCCTTGGCCTGGAAATGAGACATGAATAAACTTCAGAGTGTCCACCTGCCCTATTGCTGTTAATTCTATCCCTCCCTTCTTCCATTTGTAGCTACAAGAGGACATCATTGATGACCCTGGTGACATGTTATCAGGCGATTGGGGGATGGGATGCTTGGACATCCCTAAAGAGGACTCTGAAGACACATGGCCGTGCTGTCCCCAGACCTCTTTTGGTCATGTTATGCACAGGTTTCAAAAGGCCTTATTGGCAAAAAAGTGAATCTTCTGTAAAGACAAACATGGGGTTTGGGGCTCCAGGAAGCCAACCAACAGAAGCTTCTAATGACTGGAAGAACAGATCAAAGCAATAGCAGGAGGCTGACTCCATTTCCTGACCTGATGTAATGGCTGTTTTTCCACAGAACACTTAAGTCTCCCATTGGTCTCTGCTCAAACCACACCTCCACATAAGAAGCAGTGGGCCCTGGGGCAACAGTACAAGCTTATCTTCTCTCAGTCTCAATTTTAAAAAGTTTTTTTCTGTGGGGGGAGACAACCATTGCTGGTGTCCCTTCTGAGGGCTTCTCTCCCCCTTCACACCTGGGAGCTAATAAGACATGGTAGGAGAGCCATGTGCAGTGGTTCATGACTGTTAATTGCAGTGTCTCGGGAGAATGAGGCAGGGAGATTCAAAGTTCAAGGCCAGCCTGGACAACTTAAGAAGATCCTGTCTCAATAATAAAATGTGTATAAGTATGTAATAATTAATCCAACTACTATGTATAATTATAATGCACTAATTTAAAAATTTTAAAAATAAAAAGGGCTGGGGATGTAGCTTAGAGGTAGAGCGTCCTGCCCCTCTCCTTCAAAACCTAGTACCAGGAAGAAAAAAAAAAAAAGATCAGGCCAATGGGAGAGACTGATTCTTTTTTGGCATTTCAGGCTTTTTATAATTCTAGTAACTCTCAGGTCTAACATGCTACTAATATACAAGTTAGCATTTGTAGAAAACACCTGGTGTCCAAATCTGGGAAGGAGACTCAAATTTAGCAGCACCCTTTTGAGATGCAACAGATCTTATATAGAAGCATTAGCTTTGGGAGTTGCCAAGTTTGGCCTTGGTCCAGGGAATCTCCTATTCTCTGGTTCTGGAGATGGGGGGAGGTAAAGGGTTGTGAAACAGAACCTAGTGGTGCCTTCTGCTCAGAGGCAATCACATGGCATCCACATAATTTCCTGTCAACTGTACTCTCCTGCATCTGAGTTCAGCTTTGGTGCTGTCACCTCCTCATGCCCTAATGGGTCTGTTCCTGCCAGTTTCTCAGTCAGGAACCCATCACTGCTGGGTGTGGTGGTGGACACCAGTAATCTCAGTGCCATCAGGAGTCTGAGGCAGGAGGATTCTGAGTTCAAAGCCAGCCTCAGCAACTTAGCAAGGTCCTAGGCAACTGTGTCTAAATAAACCCTCTCTCAAAGATGTAAAAAAGGGCTGGGGATGTGGCTCAGTGGCTAAGCCTCCTTAGGTTCAATCCCCAGTACCACAAAAGGGGAGGCTTGTGGTTGTTTGTCCTTAGGGCCCTTCTGTCAGGCCCTCTGTTGAGTACAAGGGTTCCATCTCTACAAGGCTGGCCCTGTCACCAATCTGGAAAAAGACCATCTGCCAACGAAGTAAGCTGCCCAGCCTAATAAGCAGAGCCTCCCAACTGATTTTTAAATAAATCATCAATTTTTTAAAAGGGGCCAGACGGGACCTGGGGCTATAACTCAATGATAGGATTCCTGGGTTCAATGCCTAGTAAAAAAAAAATATAGCCCCAAAACAAAATAGTAGTGATGCTGGCAATTTTATTACAGTATAGTTATAATTGTTGTAGTTTATTACTAGTTGCTGTTCTTACAGTTCCTGATTTGAAGATGACACTTTATCACAGGTATGTATGCATAGGAAAAAACAATGTATACACATAATTTAGTACTATGCACGGTTTTAGGTATCCTCTGGGGTTGGGGTGGGGAGCTTGGATCATTATCTATGGAGAGGTAGGTAACTACTACTGTATTCTATAATAGTGAACCCAGACCAACTCATTCAATACTTCAGGAAATAATATCATCAGCAATGGAAAGTATCAATGCTCCATGTCAGCTTCTTCCAGAGAAAATATTTGAGACTGAAGTAGGCAAGGGAATCATGGTCCCTTCAGTCCCTCAACTTGTAGGAAGAGAGGGTAGTTGTAACATAGATATTCAACAAAAGGAAAAAGAATAAAAGCAAGCCAAGCTTCAAAAACCAAGGCTTCCACCAAGTTCCAGAATCATAGAGCTTCCCAAAGGAAAAGAGCACCCTTAATTAATGATATACAACGAAATGCACTTAAAATTCTGGAATGCATTATGTATTCTTATATTTTGCACACTTACCTTCTCAAAACAGTTTTTATGTAAAAGGGCTGAAATTAAATGCCAAACATCTGTCACCACTGATGAACAGAGGGAAATTACCACATTTAGCAAAATTGGTTCAAAATGAATAAATCATAAAACACTCCTCCTATAAGCAAATACCTAATTTGGGTCCCCAGGAATAAGAACCAGAGATCCAGCATGTAATTCATGGTCACTACACAAAATTAGACTCTATCTAGCTCTCCATAAGCCCTGAATATCTTAAGTCTTACAGTTGAATAAAACTGTTGCCTGTTTTCTCTTGGCTTAAAAAGGTAGCAAAAAATAGTTTGGAAACAAAGAAATAGGAGGTATCATTGGACAGCAAGACATCTAGATCAAAACATCAGCAGAGAATCAGGACAGAAGACATAGACCCAAAAATCACACACACAGACACTTTATTAGTTTCCTCTACAAGAGACAATTAACATCAAACTTTTAACAGAAATGTCAGGTCATCTGAGAGGCCAAACAGATTCCAGGAAGGAAGATGAAAATTAAATACTTAAATTAAAAGGCACTATGATACCACCTAAAACCCACGACCACAGTGGAAGTAGGCTAAGGAAGGTTGAGCTACAGCAAATTATCTAATGTGAATGTTAGCAATTACATAGCAGGAAGCAAGTTTGTGTCCCAGAAGACTATGGAACAATGATTGTTTGGGCTCAAAAGGATATCTGGCCAGGAAAAGGTCAAGATGGCTGAAGGTAAAGCCATAGAAAGGAATTGGTTCAAAGGGAATACAAGCTACAAGGTCAAGCAGATGACAATGAATCAGGCTTCTTCCTCCCAAGAAACATTTGCTGCACTGTGCTACTCCCTCCCCCCTCATGATCCCACCCAACAGTTTTTCAGGCTGAGCTGTCTGCTCCTGCCTTAACAGGGTGCTTGCTCAGTTATGGAGAATAGGTTTGGGGTTGCCCAGGGCTCCCGTTTGTTAATTAGGGTAGATCTTGGAAAACTTGTCACATGGGCTGCTTTGTTGCTAGTTGTTCCAAAAAAGAAAAATCCCCAAAGCATTCACATGCAGAGTCTGAGTGTCCCCAACCATTCAAACAGCCTTATTCAACACCCTCAGAAGTCTAAAACCTTGCAGCAGCTGAACTCCAGTTCAAGCTGCAAGATTCACAAAATCATTAAGGAAGCCAGAATGAGACAATGCAGTTAAGAAATCCCAGCAGTTAATCTCAATCTGTCTTTCCCCAATTTACAATAAACTCTCATGTACACGATGTGGGATGTAGAAAGCTACACTGGAGCAAGCTGGGTCTTCTGCTGAATTTGTCATCAAATACCAAGGGAAAACAAGAGGTGGGGTTGATTTCATTTTTAAAAAAGCCAAGTTATTCTATTATAAAGGAACATGGCTGAATAGGTAGGAAACAGATTCCCCGTTATGAGTTCTCCTGATGGCTTCTGCAAGGATCATAGAGATGTCAATCACCTAGAAAGAAAGACAAAAAAGACGACACCAGGTTAGTAGACATACAGAGCTGACTGGCTAGTTTGAAGCCTCCACTGTTGAGTAACCTAGTGAGCACCCCTCCTCATGAGCCCACACTCAGCTATTATTCAGAACAATATTTTTACTAACTTAGGAAAGAGACAAAATGTTTGTAATGGAGGAAAAGCTCTCACTGGGCTCATCAAAATGGTGGTGGGTTGCCTTTTTAAAATCCAAAATGGGGGCTGAGGCTGTAGCTCAGTGGCAGAGCACTTGCCTAGCATGCGTGAGGCACTGGGTTTGATCCTTGGCACCACTTAAATATAAACAAATAAAATAAAGGTGCCATGAAAATAAATAAATATAAATAAAATAAATAAATAAATATAAATAAATAAAATAATATAAATATTATTAAATATTTTAAATATAAATATTATTAAATATAAATAAATAAAATAAAGCATGCCACTGGGAATGCTGAGTATGGCAGTGCCTGCCTGTAATCCCCAGCAACTAGGGTGGCTCAGGCAGGAGGATCACAAATTTGAGGTCAGCCTCAGTCCTGAGTCAAAATGAAAAATACAAGGACTGGAGATGTTGCTCAGTAGTTAAGTGTTCCTGGGTTTAATCTCTAGTACCAAAAAAACCAAAAAAACAAAAAAAAACAACAACAACAAACAAAAAAACAAACCACTGGGAGTGCCAGGTGCAGTGGCACATACCTATAATCCCAGCGACTCAGGAGGCTGAGGTAGGAGGATCACATGCTCCAGGCTAACTTCAGCAACTCAGTGGGTCTTTGTTTCAAAAATAAAACAGGCAAGGGCATAGCTCAGTGTTAAGAGTATACGTGGGTTTAATCCACAGTACTAAAAAAAAAAAACAAAAAACAAAAAACAAAACCACTGGAAGAGCCTTTTAAAATGTAGAATCCTAGGCTCCATCCTCTAGGTTTTGAGGTCTGGCAATTTGAATTTTTAAACAGATGTTTTTTGATCACAGGTCCTGATAACAGAATAAACCTCAAGATCAAAGAAGGAAGCTGGGTACAGTGGTGCACGCCTGTAATCCCCGTGGCTTGGGAGGCTGAGACAAGAGGATCACAAGCTCAAAGCCAGCCTCAGCAAAAGTGAGGCACTAAGCAACTCAGTGAGACCCTGTCTCTAAATAAAATATAAAATAGGGCTGGGGATGGTGGCTCAGTGGTCAAGTGCCCCTGCGTTCAATCCCCCAATACACCCCCACCAAAAAAAGATCAAATAAGGAAATCTTCCAAATTCAGAGACCTAATTCAACATATGTAACCACCCTCTAAACACTCAGATGAAGTCTTGTTTTGCAAGAATCTTATTCTCACCTGTATTTTGGAGCAATGCTTCATCTTATCCTCCTGAGGTATGGTATTAGTGACCACTACTGCTTCAAAACATGCATTATTGATACGAGAAATGGCTGGGCCAGAAAAGATTCCGTGAGTCAAGATAGCATAAACTCTGGTCGCTCCCGCTGAGAGAAGTCTAATGGAAAAAAAAGACTTGATTTGGATTAATCCTATTCACCATTATAGAATCTGAGTTAGGAAGAAAGAGTGTATTAGTCTGCCATAACAAAACTTCACGGACTGGGTGGCTCAAGTAGAAACATAATTCTTACAGTTCTAGAAGCTGGCAAGTACAAGATCAAGGTACAGACATGGTAGGTTTCATTCTAAAATTTCTTCTCTTGGCTTATAAGAGGCTGCCACCCTGCTGTGTGTTCACATGACCTCTTCTCGTGCACATGCACAGAGAGAGTGCCAGAAAACTTTTCAGTATTTTCTTCTTGTAAGAACACTAATTCTATCATGAGGGCTCTGCACTTGAGACCTCAGCTAAACCTAAAATACCAACCAAAGGTAATCTTCAAATACCATCACATTTGGGGTTATGATTTAACATGTGAATTTTAGGAACACACAATTCTGTCCATATCAACAAGAGAAATCTGCAGTAAGTCACTTCTTGGCTAGACTTAATAAATCGCTCAAGGGTAATCCCCTGTGCTCCTTTTCCTTTCTAGCTAGGCAAAATGGAAATGTCTCCCAACATAATCTTGGAAGCCACATGTTAAAATATACAGTCACAAGTTTGAAATGAGTCCCTGAAAATGAGTCTAATCAGGAATACCTGCATTGGAATGTGCCACAGACAAGAATGAAACTATCATATTAAGCCATCGAGATTTCAGGAAGTTGATCTGTTACACAAATTAGTAGTATCTTACTAATACAAGGATAACGTGGGTTTTATAAATGTAAACTCAAGGACTCAAGTAAGCAATCTTTTTCATACCTATTATGTGCCAGGTACAGACACTCAGGAGTTTAAACAAAATAGCCGGGCACAGTGGCACACAGCTGTAATCTCTGCTACTCAGAAGGCTGAGGCAAGAGGTTTGCAAGTTCAAAGTCAGCCTCAGCAACTTAGGGAGGCCCTAAGCAACTTAGCGAGACTCTGTCTCAAATAAAACATAAAAAAGGCTGAGGATGTGGCTCAGTGGTAAAATATCCCTGGGTTCAATCCCCAGTACCAAAAAAGGAACAATGCTGTTCATAGTGGTTTGGATTGTAAACAGTGGAAAGCCACTTATGAGTCTTCAGGAAAGAAGTGATGGAACCTAGCCATAGTTTTAGGAAGATTAACAAGTGCAGAGGTAATGTATAATACGGACTGGGAAAGTGAGAAACTAGTGACTGGCAGCCAGGTACAGTAGCGCACACCTGTAATTCCAGTGACTCAGGAGGATCCCAAGTTCAAAGCCAGCTTCCATAACTTAGCAAGATCTTGTCTCAAAACAAAACAAAAAGGACAGCCAGGTGCAATGGTGCATGCCTGTAATCCCAGCACTTTGCATGGCTGAGACAGGAGAATCGCGAGTTCAAAGCCAGCCTCAGCAATGGCGAGGTGCTAAGCAACTCAGTGAGACCCTGTCTCTACATAAAACACAAAATAGGGCTGGGGATGTGGCTCAGTGGTCGAGTGCCCCTGAGTTCAATCCCTGGTACCAAAAAACAAAAACAAAAACAAAAAACAATCCCAAAAGGGCTAGGGATGTAGCACAGTAGTAAAGCATCCCTGGGTTCAATCCATATTACCAAAAGTAGAGTATTTATGTTGATGAAAAGCACATTGGAAACAAAAAGTTGTGATGGTTGTACAACACTGTGAATGTAATTAATGCCAGTGAATTGTACACTTAAAAACAGATGAAATTGCAAACTGTTATACAGACAATGCTACAACTTACAGTTTGAGGGCTTTCTTATAGTGCCAAAGCAATAGGCACCAGTAGAAACTATAGTTGGAATTTTGATCTTTCTCCAGGTTAGCAATGTGTCTCAATACAACTTACAATTGGTTTAGCAGATGTAAGAGGAGCTTGTTTACAGCTTAGCACTATAAAAAACTGGGGGGAAAAAACCTAAGAAAATTTGGAAAAAAAGAGTACTCAATTTTTATTATAATTCAAGCCTAGGCTTATGAAAACCTTCCAAAGCTACTTATCTTTTTCAATTCAGCTCCAAAAAGAATTGGCAGGCTGAAGGCATTCAGATAGCAGTTATTAGCTTTTAATTTTTATTTATTTATTTTTATTTTTTATACTTTTGGTACTGGGGATTGATCCCAGGGGTGCCTTACCACTAGGTTACATCCCCAGTCCTTTTTATTTTCTGGTTTGAGATAGGGTCTCACCAAGTGGTCAAGGCTGGCTTTGAGCTCATGATTCTCCTGCTTCAGCCTTTTGAGTTGCTGGGATTACAGAAGTGCACCATTACAGCCAACTTAGCTTTTTAATTTCGAACCATCAGCTCTACTACTCTGTACTTACTTGTCAGCTGCATGGCAAATTGTGCCACATGTATCAGCCATGTCATCCACAAGGATAGCCACTCGATCCTTCACATCTCCCACTAGCACCATGCGGTCCACTTCATTGGCCTTCTTCCGTTCCTTGTGAATCAAGGCAAAGTCCACATTCAACCGGTCTGCAATGGAGGTCACTCTGCAAAATAAGGGGTGTTCAATGTTAAACACATGTGTATGAGGCTTCTAAGACAGAAGGAATGGACTAAAGAATGGGCTGGTAGGGTTGGAGGTGTGGTTCAGTGGTAGAGAACTTTTCTAGCACATGAGAAACCCTGGATTCAATCCCCATCACCGTACACACACACAAAAAGAGAGAGAATGGGCTGGTTTTCTCAGGGAGAGTGCTCACTGAAACCAACGGTTCCCAGGGCTCAAAGAAAACTACTATCATTGATGACCTCTCAAAGAGAAACATCATAAACTGGGTTGTATATGTTACTCACACTTTGGTAATCATTCATTCTGGGTAAGAGAGAGACCTGGGAAGTAGTATAATGCTAAGACACATTTAGTTAATGGATTTGTGGCAGAAGGGAAGAGGAAAGACTTCATTAACCAATGCAGGGGTGCACAGACTATCCCAATTTCCATCATAGAACACCAATGACTATGGATGCGAGATGTGAACCTGAAGCTGGCAGGAGAGAAGCAGTGCCCAGCCTGTTCCCTCATGGCTCCCCTTTGTGATGGTGGCAAAATATCTACCAACTGTCACTGTCAACTGTAGCTGGACACCAAGCTTGGAAGCTCCTTTTACGAATGCTAGAAAGAAAGTTATACCAATTAACCAGACAAACTGGGCGTCTCACTGTACAGACCAAACTATCTCCAAAGAAAAACTCAATTCTTATTTTGTTCACTTATTACAATATAACACAAACCACATCAGAAGGTGGAATATTAGATAAATCTGACCAGTGACAAAGTATTTCACAAGCACAAAGTCATTCAGTGTAAGTGATATTGGGCTGCCCCAGTGACATGTACATCTATGCTTCACTGTGTCATCTTGTCATACATGAAGCAGAGGCTTGTGCTTGGGGTTTTGTCTTATTTTTAAGCATAGCACTGATTAACATATAACATTATGTCCTTTTCCCTTGTGATTCTGGTCACATATCTAAATTTCTACTGGAAAGGGGGAAACTTGTGACCATACAGTAATATTTAAAGCATAACTCTAGGCAATATTTGTACATTATGTAAACAAACCACACCCTCTGCTGTCCATTACTACTGCTTAGGCACATAAAATTGGTGGTAACCAATTTGCTCGGAATGATTATCTGAGGCAAATGCATAATCAAGTACTTTAAATGTCCCAAACCATCCATGCTCATTGGCCAACATATTCAGTGATCAATGAAGGAAAAAAGGGTTAGAAAATGTACCCTACACCTGAGTGGAGAACTACTGTGCAGATAACAATTACAGAGGTATCCCTATCCCTATCTACTCCCCAAACCCTGCCAAAGTAAAAGTGCTAGCCATGTGGAAAACATTCCATCACTACAAGGTGATTATGATGAAAACAATCACCAACAGCAACAAGTTATCTGCTTAAGGCAGTTTTCCTGTACCCAACTTTGACAAGAAAATCCTGCTTAACTCTTTCAAATGTGATTATTTTCTAAGTCCCTTGGCAAGATGTGACTATACTGGCTATGACAAATGCCAGTTGGGGGATTTTATTTTAACACTCTCTCTCTAGTATTGCAGAGGGTAACTAACGATTACATGTCTTATCAAGTCACATAACCAGATGGATACCAGCACTCAAGTTCTCAGCTTATCAGTTCCATTGAAGTTACTGAAATAAAGAAGCTACTGAGAAATCATCATTGAAGATTTTTTAACAGGGATTGAACCCAGAGGTCCTTAACCACTGAGAAACATCTATAGCCCTTTTAACCTTTTATTTATTTAATTAATTTATTTCATTTTTACCTTTTATTTTGAGACAGGGTCTCACTATGCTTAGGGCCTTGCTAAATTGCTGAGGCTGGTCTCAAACCTGGGATCCTCCTGACTAAACCTCTCAAGCTGCTGGGATTGTAGGTGTGTGCCACCACACCCGGCGTCATTGAAGATCTGAATGGCTTTTAGAAAGTTCTGAATTAGCTTTTCCTAATCATCTGTGTTTTGTAGCTCTTCACTCTATTTCCACATCAAGAAGAACACGTGCCATACTTCTGAATGCATTACCAGTAAGTAATCCACTAAGAAAATTAAGAGCTCTTAATCAGTATCATGTGAGCTGTAAAGCACCATAAATGGAAATCCCTGAGTTTAAAATTTTAAAGTCCTGGCTTTAAATAAAAATGTCATACTTTATTTTCCTCCCTGCTTAATATTTTAATCCTAAGGATCAAAACGGTCTAACCAACAGCATTATTAGAAGAGTGTAAAAGCTTACTTATCCACTAATATGAGGTTCAATAACAGCTGCCACTCATCAGAAAACTAAATTTCCTACTCTTCCAGATAGATTTTTAGCAGAATTGTTAGCCCTGCATTTCCAAGTTACTAATGCTATAGTCAAGTCCACAATACCATGACTATTTAGGTCTCCTTTTCTGTCTTGTCTTCTAAGTAGTGATTCAGGTCAATAAAAGAATAGTAGAACTATATCTAACATACATTCCGAAGTATTTAAAAACTGCCACTTAGATTTTCCTAGTACAAGGCAAACAATACTAATTTCAACCATACCTCTTGGCTCCACCAGCATCAGGTGACACAATCGTGCAATTCCTCCACTCAGAGATATTCTCCCTAATCCACTTCAGGACAGCTGGCTCTGCGTACAAATTGTCCACTGGGATATCAAAAAAGCCCTGGAGAAAGAAGGTAGGTCAGTTTTGCTTCGTTTTCCTTCTCTTCCATTTGCAAATGGCTAAGAAAGAAAATAATAACTTGCATAGAAAATGCCTTACTGCAACATTCAAACATATAGGAAGGCATACTCAGTGTGGTAGACTGTAAAAATGGCCTCCTCAAATCTTGGCTGAGAGTGTCCCACCAAGATCAGCCAATCCAACCCTCAGCCAACCCACAACTGAATGCAAGAACAGCAAGTGAGCCCTTATAAAAAACAGCCAAGTTCAGCGAAGACCGTAAGAATTGCCCAACCATGGTGTGGACTCATTAGTTTAATACATACTGCTTCAAGCCACTCAGTAAACTAGTTAGAAGTGGTACATAAATTTACTGGGAACTGTAATAAATGCTCATACAGAATAACTAGAAATCAGGAAATGTATGTTGATTCTAGTTGATAAAAATTAGTTGTTTTTCTCAATTAAGTTGTTCCTTTTCTGTAACATGGGTACCTATGTACCTCAACTGGTTGCCATGGGATAATGACAGTGATTTGGAAGTCTCTTTAAATAGTATAAAATAAATGTAGTAATCTACTTCCCTCACTCTGAGTTTCTATGAAAACATAGGTTCCAATATCTGTGGATCTAAATTTAAGGCTGAATACTCATGGAGAATAACAACAGCTCCCATTTATTGAGCACAGGTCATGGGCCAGGCATTACATTATGAAATTAATATCTTGTAATAATGAAAAAGTGTATGTTCAGAAGTAACCTGCCCAGGCTACAGAGCTAGTGATTATAAGTGTCAGTATTCAACTGACCCCAAAGTGTAGGCTCTCCCTATAATAGACTGCCTCCCTGTCTATCCACTCTAAATGCAAAGATGACAAACTGTGCTTACAGTGAATGCATTTAAAATGTTGTCAACATCTAGTTTACTTGAGCTGTACTTGGGGGCAGTTTTTGACTTCTCTGCAGTGTTTAGCATTATCAATCCACTCCTCCTACCTAAAAAGGTAGGATAATTATCTTCCACTGATACCTGAATTTGAGAAGCATGTAGATCCATGGTGATAATATGATCTGCACCAGCAACAGATAGCATATTTGCAACAAGCTTGGCTGAGATTGGTGCCCGGCTCTACAAGGAGGATAGGAAAGAAAAGAAAAGAAAAAAAAAGAAAACCCAAAAAAGTCAATTTGAAAAACAACTCATTTGCTCAAGAAACATTTATTTATTGTGTACCTACTTTGTTTAAGTCACTGTGCTACCAGGAATTACATGGAAAGAGATGTAGCCATTGACTTTGAGTAGATCATAATCAATAAAGTGTTAAGTGGAACATCACTATCCCAATTCAGGATATACATTTCAGTAAAGAAAATATCTTCCTTCTTTCTAGAGTATCATTCCAGTGGTTATACATATTTTTAGCCTATTCAAGGGCTTCCACTGTTCAATTATTCAAAGTCCACAAACTCAAAAAACATCTTTTAAAAAACAACTTTACTAAAAATCTTCATACACACACACACACACACACACACACCCATGCCTGTATAAATCTAAAATAACAGAATGGTAATTGTTTCTTTTGTAAATTACATCATTACTTTATTCATCTGGGTATCAGTTTTCCAGCAACCTCAACTACATTAAGTAAAAGGTAAGCATACCTGCTATACTGTAAAACCACAAAGCACATGCCCTTTATACTCTGCCATAATAAAAATATCTGGCCTTTCTCCCAGGTTGTATGTGTTAAAACTGGGCAGTAATGACAACATCCTTGCAAAGTTTTATGTATATACCTTATCCTCTAATAATATCAGATAAGACAGCTATATGAGACCAAGTATTCATATAAATAGGCTTCAGATTTTATGAAGATGTAACAAACAGGACCCTGACTCTATGATACTCAAGAGAAATCTACTATAGTTTTTTGGGGTATTTTTGAAACAAGATATCACTATGGTGCCTAGGCTGCCCTTGAACTCCTGGGCTCAAGAGATCTTCCTGCTTTAGCCTCCTGAGTAGCTGGGACTACAGATGCATACCATATATAGTTTTAAAATTACTCCACTCCAGCTGGGTATGGTGGTGCACACCTGTGATCCCAGAGACCTGGGAGGCTGAGACAGGAGGATCATGAGTTCCAGGCCAGCCTTAGCAACTCAGCAAGGACCTAAGCAACTTACTGAGATTCTGTCTCAAAAAACATTTTTTAAAAAGAGGCTGGGGATGTTTCTCAGTGGTAAAGTGCCCCTAGCTTAAAGCCCCAGTACATACATACACACACGATTTATTTCAAATTCTATTCAACAGGATTGATAAGTATTCTGATTAACAGAATTAAAAATACCAGCGAGCTAATGGAAAAGTTACATATACATGATTTGAATGAAGTACAGAATACAAATGTGTTGGTTTATACAAAACCAATAACTATTGTTTTGAAGATAGGGCAATAGCTAAGGAAATGTGACTTTAATATACCTCAGAAATATGTATCTGATAGTTAAGGAATTCTTCTGTAAATTTAGGCTATACTCCTGCTTCTCCTGTGATTCTGGGCTGGGGGTATAGCTTAGCATGTACGAAGGCTCTGGGTTCCATCCCCAGTACCACACACACATAAAGATTCTGTTCCTACCTTATCCTTCTTATCCTGCCGGGCATAAGGGAAACACGGGATGACTGCAGTAACCCGGCTAGCTGAAGCAATCTTGCAGGCATTAATCATGATCAAAAGCTCCATTAGATTGTCGTTGATTTCACCACAACCACTCTGAACGATGTAGACATCTTCTCCACGTACACTTTCACCAATTTCCACACTAAAATGGAGAAAAATAGGCAAGATAAAACAATAGATTTTTAGGTGGGCATGGTGGTGCATACCTGTAATCCCAATGACTTGGGAGGCTGAGGAGGATGTTAAGTTGAAGGCTAGCCTCAGCAACTTAGTGAGACCCTGTCTCAAAATAAAAAAGTTAAGAGCTGGGGTTGTGGCTCAGTGGTAGATCACTTGCCTATCACGTGTGAGGCCCTGGGTTCAATCCTCAGTACCATATGAAAAATAAATGAATAAAATAAAGCTATAAAAAAGTTACCTCATTAAAAAAATAAATAAAAAGGGCTGAGGATGTAGCTTAGTGGAAGAGTGTCCCTGGGTTCTATCCCCAGTATATTTATATAGACAGTAAGGTCTAAGCATAGCTTCCCTAGTAGCACGCTATCAGTGGGTCAAAACCACGTAAATAGCCGGGCGCGGTGGCTCAAGCCTGTAATCCCAGCACTTAGGGAGGC
The DNA here is from genome assembly GCA_028644305.1 of Xerus rutilus. Classification (NCBI taxonomy): domain Eukaryota; kingdom Metazoa; phylum Chordata; class Mammalia; order Rodentia; family Sciuridae; genus Xerus; species Xerus rutilus. Next base: position 38,919,962 of record CM053417.1, read on the forward strand.
TGAGACAGGAGAATCGCGAGTTCAAAGCCAGCCTCAGCAACGGCAAGGTGTTAAGCAACTCAGTGAGACCCTGTCTCTACATAAAACACAAAATAGGGCTGGGGATGTGGCTCAGTGGTCGAGTGCCCCTGAGTTCAATCCCCGGTACCAAAAAAACCAAAAAAAAAACCACGTGAATATTGACCCCCTCAGACTCTGGAAGATCCCATGAAGGAACTCTTACACTAGAACTGCCTCTGTTTACTGCAGTGTACTATACAAATATTACAAGTTTGTATGTGTGACATGGCATGAAAAAGACTGGCTAACTTTAAAGTATTCACAAATAATTGGAAAATAATTTCAGAAGGTGGTCATGCAATGTAAAGACAGATTTGACATCTAACCCGTGACTATTATATAATCCATACAAAATGTAAGTAGAAATATCACAAGGGATGAATCACCACTGTTCTTTCTATAATGATGCTTTCTAGAGAAGACAGTACCATCTCTACCATATTGGCAATTTGCTCAATAAATATTAAATGCTCATATGCTGGTCACTGTGCTAGTAGCTAGGGATACAAAGATGAATAAAGCAAGATGTGGCTTTTGATCTCATTCTGTAATAACTGTACTTTTGTTAAATCAATAAGTTTTATTTAATAACACCATAGGAAATAAGTCTAACCATGGAACAGAGCTATATTTTATCCTAACAAAAGTTTCAATACCCATACTTGGGTCCCTGCCAAGAAAAAACTTACAATCTCAAAGAAAAAAATCAGGAGCTAGGGGTCTAGCTCAGTGGTAGAACACTTGGCTAGCATGTGCAAGGCCCTGGGTTCCATCCCTAGCAACACACACACACACACACACACACACACACACACACACACACCACCTCAATCAATCCTCAAGGTAAGGTAGAGATATGTGTGTATGTATAAACAAGGGGTAGATCAGAATTGTTAAAAAACCCTAATGAACAACAGAACTTCAGTTCAGGTCTGGTGTAGTGGCATACGCTTGTAATCCCAGCAGTTTGGGAGGCTGAGGCAGGAGGACCATGAGTTCAAAGCCAGCCTCAGCAAAAGTGAGGTGCTAAAGCAACTCAGTGAGACCCTGTCTCTAAATAAAATACAAAATAGGGCTGAGGATGTGGCTCAGTGGTCCAGTACCCCTGAGTTTAATCCCCAATACCCCCCCAAAGAAATTCAGTTCAAATTAAAAGGCAATGTAGTTGTTGTTGTTACTATTTTGGTACCGAGGATTGAACTCAGGGGTACTCGACCACTGAGCCACATCCCAGGACCTATTTTGTGTTTTATTTAGAGACAGGGTCTCACCTAGTTGCTTAGCACCTCGCCGTTGCTGAGGCTGGCTTTGAACTCACGATTCTCCTATCTCAGCCTCCCAAAGTGCTGGGATTATAGGCGTGTGCCACTGCACCTGGCTATGTAGTTATTATTAAATACAACACTCATACTTTTATACTTTGATATCACCCTCACTGCTATCTTTTGTGTGGCTTCAGAAACTGCTCACTATTATACACCTATTAGGATCATATTTACCTGATAACCCTCACTCCAAACAAAACTTCAAGAGGTACCCTGAAAGAACCTCTATCAAAATAAACAAGAAGTGCTGGGTGCAGTGGTACACACCTGTAATCCCAGCTACTGGGGAGGCTGAGGCAGAATGCAAGTTCAAGGCCAGCATGGACAACTTAGACCCTGTCTCAAAAAATATATATATATAGCAGGTCTTTTCATTGCCAGAAGCAGCAGCTGATAGGAGATAACTAATGTATTTATTCCTTTCTAGTCCAAGTATCCATTGAAGAGACCCTACTTTTTCGTTTGTTGGCAGTATTGGTGATTTAATCCATGACCATTCTACCTCTGAGCTACATCCCTAGCTCTTTTTATTTTATTTTGAGACAGGGTCTTACTAAGTTGCCCAGGCTGGCCTGGAACTTGTGATCCTCCTGCTTTAGTCTCCTGAGTATCTGGAATTATAGGCACACACCACAGCCTTCTCAGCCCTGCTTTTGAAAGAAATGTGGGTTAGTTTACATGTTTTGTTTTTATTGTTGTTTGGGGGCAGGTCAGTGTATGTTGTGATTCAAGAAAAATAAAAGCAAATGGAGGCTGGGGGGTGTAGCTCAGTGGCAGAGCACCAGCACACACTAATCCCCAGCACTCCAAAAACAAAAACACACAAACCAGTAAGCAATTAAAACAGGGAAAACAAGATTCCTGGAAACCATTACAAAAAGAAAAACATATCAATTTAGGCATATTCATTTAGACAATGTGAAGATAACCTTTCGTCAGTTTCTGAATTCAAGAAATATTTTATACTATAGATCCTTATGTTATAATAAGTACAGAATTTGTGAATAATCTAAGTTCCACCTTAGAAAAAAAGCTAAGCAAAGCAAGAAAACAACTACTGGAGCTGAAATCAATGAAACTGAAGTCAGAAAAAAAGAACGAAAAAAAATCAATAAAACAAAAAGCTGGTTCCTAGGACCCTGGGATCAGAAGGAGAATCTACAAAATTGATAAACCTCTAGAAAAACTGACAAAGACAGCTTTGCCGGAGAATTCCACAAAACATTTAAAAAATTAATGTTATTTTTGTAAAATCTTTTCCAGAAAACAGGTGGAGAGAATACTTGGCAACTCATTCTATGAGGACAGTATTGCAAAAACCAGACAAACTCAATATAGAAATAAAACTACAGCTGTGTGCCGTGGTGCAGACCTGTAATCCCAGTAACTCAGGAGGCTGAGGCAGGAAGATTGCAAGTTCAAAGCCAGCCTGAGCAATTTAGTGAGGCCCTAAGCAACTTAATGAGATCTTGTCTCTAAATAAAATACAAAAAATGGATAGGGATGTGGCTCAGTGGTTAAGTGGCCCTAGGTTCATTCCCCAAGACTAAAAATAACTTTTTTAAAAAATAAAAACACAGAACAAGAGGAGAAAGGTGGATGTGGTTACCATACGGCAACAGGAAGGATCCTTGTGGTGATATGACTATTGTGTATCTTGACTATGTCAATGTCAATATTCTGGTTGTTACATTCTACCATAGATGATGATGATGATGATGATTTTGGTACTGGGGATTGAACCCACAGGTGCTTGACCACTGAACTACACATGCAACCCATTTTTTAAAAAATTTTGAGACAGGGTCTCACTAAGTTGCTAAGGCTGGCTTTGAACCTGTGATCCTCCTGCCCCAGCTCCTGAGTTGCTGGGATTATAGGTGTGCACCACCACACATGGCTACACTATGGTGTTTGGGGGGAAAAACATGTTTGGGAAAACTGGGTAATGGGTATACTAGATCTGTTATTTCTCAGAAGTGAATATAAGTCTATAATTACCTCAAAATTCAATTATTTTAGCTGGGTGCAGTGGCGCACACTTGTAATCCCAGTACCTTGGATTACCACCAAAAAAAAATCAATTATTTTACAGGCTGGGGACTGAAACCAGGGCTTCACATGTGCTAGGCAAGTGCTCTAGCACTGAGCTACACCACCTCCCCTTCTCAAAATTCTATTTTTTTAAAAAAGTGATCATACCTTGTGTATAGTTGAGTAAACCATTACTGCAACCCTCAATGAAAACTGAAGTCACAGACATTTAAAAAAACAAACACACTTCTGTGGTCAGTCAAAAGAACCAGGTCTGGTTGCATTATTTTCTGAAAAGCTATATAACACTGTGAGGGAACTTGGTGAAATGCAATTTTTTTGTCGGTACCAGGGATTGAACTCAGGGGTACTCGACCACTGAGCCACATCCCCAGCCCTATTTTGTGTTTTATGTAGAGACAGGGTCTCACTGAGTTGCTCAGCGCCTCGCCGTTGCTGAGGCTGGCTTTGAACTCACGATTCTCCTGTCTCAGCCTCCCAAAGTGCTGGGGTTACAGGCTTGCACCACCATGCCCGGCCTGGTGAAATCCAATTTAACAGTTAATTTGAGCTCCTCTTAAAGTATTTTCTTCCAAACTTATTAGGGATCAGCCCCATTCTCTTCCTTTATACGCCTTGAAGACACCCTTTGCTATTTCACAGATTCTGCACTTCTTCCCACTATTTGGAATGCTCTTCCCCAAAACTACTCCACTCATTTTTCAGGTCTCCAATCAAAACAGCTTCCTTTACCTTCCTGTCAAGTGTGATATCAAAAGAACCTGTAAGATTTTAAAAAGCAACTAGAAATGAGTATGGTGTCACACACCTCTAACTGTCAGAACTTGGGAGATTAAGGCAGGAGGATGCAAATTCAAGACCACCTTTGGTGATTTAGGGAGAACCTGTCTCAAAATAAAGAGGGGCTGGGGAATAATGTAGCTCAGTGGTAGAACGACCCTGGGTTCAATCCCCGGTACCAGGAAAAAATATTAAAAGTGACTTAAAAATCACATCAATCAGGCTGGGGTTGTGGCTCAGTGGTAGTGTGCTTGCCTCACATGTGTGAGGCACTGGGTTCGATTCTCAGCACCACATAAAAATAAATGAATAAAATAAAGGTCCATCAACAACTAAAAACTATTAAAATAAGAATCATATCAATTGCAGTATACAGACCTTATTTGTATAACAATTCAAAGTAAAACAAAAGAACACATTTATGAGAAGAAAAATTGAACACTGGTTAGTTATTTGACAGTAAGGGATTAGTGTCAATTTCTTCAGGCATGATAATGCTATTGTGTTTACTGAAATATATATGGATGACATAGAATCTATTTGCTTCAAAAATTCAATCATGGGAGTGTGGTGAGGGGTGAATAATAGAGGAAGCAAGATTAGCCATAAATTAATAACTACTAAACTGGGTGAAGGGTATGAGGAGGGTCATTATACCATTTTCTCTTCTTTATGTTTGAAATGTTCCATAATAAAGTCAAATAAAGTAACCCTGCCCAGTTATTTTCTTATCACTGTAGTTATTCCCTTCAGAGTAATTATCACTATTTGTTATATCTTATTATTTGTAGATTTGTTTATCATCTGTCTCCTCCACTAGAATGCAAACTCCATGAAGGTAAGGACCTTCTTACCAGTATCATCAGCCAGCCAGTGCCAGTAGGACATGAAGAATGAACGAACAAACACCCCTCAGGATTAGGCTGCCTTATGTATCCATTCACATTTGAGTGGCTGGGATTACAGGTGTGTACCACCATGACATATGGAATCATGTTTCTTTAAAAGGTTTTGAACAAATCCACCCATGCCCTTCTTCAGATACACATATTTAATTTGTGGGTAGAATTACAACCTGATGGTACCAATAGGATGATATAGTAAAGAATTTGATGGCAGGTCCTTAATTGGTGATATTGAGGAAGACAGACAATAATAATTTTGTGGACCTCCATGTAGCTGACTTGACATAGTGGTGTATTATTTTTAGCTTATGGATACTTAATCTGATTCATCTTGTATATTAACCCTGTCTGACTTTCAGTAATTAAAAAAAAAGGATACATATCCTCTATCACCAAGATCAACCTTAAAGAAACAACCAACTCTTTTGGCAACATCAACTATGCCGATACTAAAACTGCTTTCTGAAAACATTCTTCAAAATCCAAATTGATTATAAAAAGTAAAAATGGGAGTTGGGGATGTATCTCAGTGGTAAAGCACCCCTGTGTTCAGTCCCCAGTACTAAAAAAAATTAAGTAAAAATAAAACAAAAAGAACTCAAATGGATAGGACTAAATAATACCTCCTGGAGATGAGAATGTTCTGTACATTTCTCACTGCAGCAGGTCCAAGTAAGAGGCAGTGGTCATGTAAAGGGACTTCTCAGATCTTTACTACTAACACTGCCGTTTGAGAGATTTCCAGGTTAAAAATGGCATTTCTGTGTTTTATGGTAAACAACTGTGGTTTTAATCAAGCACTTTCAACAACTGTGTGACTTCAAAGCTCAGAAAATGCTAAGCCTACTCATATTTTTCTTCCACACCTAACATCCTTGACCAAGATTCCCATTTTCCTGGGAGAGAATAACAGTTGGGCACACTGATTTCCAATAAAGTCAATTTTGTCCTCTATATCTGGTATCAGAGGTCTATGGTTCTTGTTTCAGTCAAAAACATAGAATAGCGGGCTGGGATTATAGCTCAGCGGTAGAGCACTTGCCTCGCATGTGTGAGGCACTGGGTTCGATCCTCAGCACCACATATAAATAAATAAATAAATAAATAAATATATTTTAAAAAAAAACATAGAATATCATCTATGTTCTAGGTATTCACTTGCCAGAGACCCATTGATTGAGTTAGAGAACAAAGACATGGTTTAACAACTGATCCAAGACAGGTTAAGGGACAGGCTTAACTATCTATTCCTGTAGGCTTTTAAAGCTTTATTATTATCAAGTAAGACCAGAAAGCAACATTCTTAGACCATGGTGGCTTATCTTGCAATACAAATGCTTCAACTAAACTGGGCGTGATGACACCTATAATGATGGGGAGTTTAAGGCAGAAGGGTCACAAGTTCAAGGTCAGCCTCAGCAACTCAGCAAGATCCTGTCTCAAAAAAATAAAAAAAATATATAATCCACTGCATATGACTTTATCCCTAGCTGCCAGGAAGCCAAAACATGTAGTTAAAGTAACACTAAATTTCCATAATCATTTTATGCCAAGTTCTTTTTTTTAAATATTTTTAGTTGTAGATGGACTTTTATTTATATGTGGTGCTATAATTGAACCTAGTGCCTCACACACACTAGGCAAGTGCTCTACCACTGAGCTACAACCTCATCCCTTATGACATGCCAAGTTCTTGACACAATTACTGTAGCCCTTTGTTCTATGGGGTTTCTGATATCTATCTTAAACTGTCTGTACTTCTGACTATGATGAAACACACTTCAAATCCTTTCTTGAAAGCAGGTGGGGTAGTTATAAAATTACCACTGCCAATTTAAACATCAGAGCATCTGCTAAACATATAATGTTAATAAATAAACTTAGTATGGTTATTTAATAATTGCATACTTTAACATAATATAAAGGCTTGAATAATTTAAAATTCACTTATCAGCTCACCATCCAACAATCACAAGTACCATTTTTTTTTGTAATTAAATCACTTAATAATCAACCAACAGTTCAGCCATTTCCCAAAGTCAAACTTAAAACTAAAAACTTACCTGCAGCCAAGGATGTTTGTTTATAGCAAGGCATGAATTTAGCAACTTGAAAAAGGTATTTCATTATGTAAAAATTAAGGTACTGACAGTAAGGCTGGGGAGGTAGCTCAGTAGTAAGGCATCCCTGGGCTGAATCCCTCGTAGCAGAAATAAAAAAATAAAAATCTCAACACTAAGCTTTGCATGGTGGTACACACCTACAATCCTAGTGACTTGAGGCTGAGGCAGGAGGATGGCAAGTTGGGGACCAGCCCTGGCAATTTAGTGAGAAACTCAGCAATTTAAGGAGACTCTCTCAAAATACAAGAAAAGGGGCTGAGGGTATAGTGTAGTGGTAGAGCATCCCTGGTTTTAATCCTCAGTAACCCCCCAAATCAACATTTTTCTTTCTTTGTATGTGCTATTGGACATCGAACTCAGGGGTACTCTACCACTGAGCTACACACTCAGCCCTTTTTTAATTTTTATTTTGAGATGAGGTCTCACTAAATTGCTGAGGCTGACCTTGAACTTGTGTTTCTGCCTCTGTCTCCCAAGTTGCTGGGATTACAGGTGTGGGCCACCACACTGTTCTTACGGTTTCTTCTAAATCTTAGCACATATATTATGACAGTAAATAAACAGCAGTTGTCCCTAAAACATGTTTGGTCTTAATCAAATCTATTAGGTGGAAAGACCTAGCTAATGAGTGAGAAAACTACCTTTTCCCCCCTTTCTTTTAGTATCTGGAATAAGTGCTTCCAACTGGCATTTAATGTGAAAAAACACAAAAAAGGAAACATAGTGAATCTTAAAGGTAGATGGCCTTATGAAAATCTCAAGAGTTGAGAATATGGAGGTGATGGAATGTACAAAATACATAGGAATACAGGTCTTAGGCAAACATAGTTAAAATCTCCCCCCTTGCCAGTTGTGGTGGCGTATGCCCATAATTGCAGCAGCTGGAGAGGCAGAGGAAGAGGATGGCAGGTTCAAAGCCAGCCTCAGTAACTCAGTGAGACCATGTCTCGAAAGAAAAAAATAAAAAGGGCTAGGGACATGGCTCAGTGCTTACGCACCCCTGGGTTCAATTCCGAGTAACAAAAGAAAAAAAAAGAAAAAGAAAGAAAGAAAAAAGAAAATATTATTAAGAGTAATTCCTCGGGGCTGGGGCTGTAGCTCAGTGGTAGAGCGCTCGCCTGGCATGCGTGAGGCACTGGGTTCGATCCTCAGCACCACATATAAATAACAAATGAATAAAATAAAAGATCCATCAACAACTAAAAAAAATTTTTAAAAAAAGAGTAATTCCTCATAGCATTCAAGTGCTTTACATAGAAATTAGTACTTTTTGGGGGCACTGGGGGTTGAATCCAGGAGTGCTTTCACCACTGGACTACATGTCTAGCAATTTAAAAAAAATTTTTTTTAGTTGTAGATGGATACCATATCTTTATTTTATTTATTTTTATATGGTGCTGAGGATTGAACCCAGTGCCTCATGCGTGCGAGGCAAGTGCTCTACCACTGAGCCACAATCCCAGCCCAGTCTAGCACTTTTTATTTAAAGACAGGGTTTGGCTAAATTGCTGAGACTTTTACTAAGTTGCCAAGGCTGTCCTTGAATTTGTGATCCTCCTGCCTCAGTCTCCCAAATCACTGGGATTACAGGCATGAGCCAATTAACCCAACAGAAACTAGCAGTTCCTAAGCATTAGCCATACATTCAAAATTAACATTGTTATTATTGCTGATGAGACTGGAAATTGGCTCAACTTTTCTGGGGGCGGGGAGCAATTTGACAATAGGTATCCAAAGCCTGACAATTGGTGCATATCCATTAAATTAGTAATTCCCCTCTAGGTGTTTATTCTAAACTAATAAACTGAAAAATTAAAGGAATAAACCATTCATAATATGTTACTAAATGAAGAAAGCTTTAAACAATGACTTCAATTTTTAAAAACATAGCCGGGTGTAGTGGCTCATGCCTATAATCCTAGTAACTCCAGGCTGAGACAGGAGGATCACAAGTTCAAGGCCAGCCTGGGCAACTCAACAAGACCCTATCCTGAAATAAAAATAAAAAGGGCTGGGATATGGCTCAGTAGTTAAGTGCCCCTGGAGTTCAATCCCTGATACAAAAAAATTGTTTTTGAAAACATGTACACATACACACACAACACAAACACCTAAGAGGTCATAAATCAAAATAGGAACAGTTTATCTTGGGTAGTGGAATTCTGAAAGATATGTTTTCTTTTGCCTGCTATATATCCTACATTTTGCACAATACCATCACCACCCCTCCTTGCCAAGATTTATTGTTGCCTTTATTGTTTTATTATGTGTTGAACATGTCCTAAGAACTTTACTCCTATCTCATGTAATCCTCACAATAAGTGAACAATGTTTTATAGATGAGATTACCAAGACAAAGAAAGGTTTAAGATTCAAATCTAGGTTCTCTAATTCTAGCACCTTAACTTTTAACCTGTTTGTGTACCTATGTGTGGGTATATACAAAGGCACTCATAAACTAGAAATATATATATGTTTCCTAAAAACTAGACAGCCAAGGATTATCCTGATTTTGGAAGAAAAGCTACTCTGCTCAAGAGGGCAAAGATTCTACCTGGGCCTGGTGGCACATGCCTGTAATTGTAGCAGTTCCAGAGGAGGCTGAGGCAGGAGGATCCCAAATTCAAAGCCAGCCCTAGCAACCTAGTGAGGCCCTGTCTCAAAATAGTGAAAAAGAGCTGGGGATGTGGCTCAGTGGTTAAGCACCCCTGGGTTCTATCCCTGGTACCAAAATAAGCAGGGGCAGGGCAGAGATTCTGCCAAATTGTAGAAAATAGCGAAATTATTTTATTTGAACACAGGCTCTGCATCTGATGACCCATAGCACTCACTGAGTTGGCCTGTCCATTACCTATAGATTCCAAGATTCATTGGAGGAGAAGATACAATTTCTGCAGCTTAGAAAAAAGAAAGGTTGTGGAAAGGATCTCAGAGAAAACATTTATGTTCAGGGCCAATTTCAGAATATCTACAGAACCACAATGCTAATAATTAAGCCAGAAAGAAGGAAAGTAACCAGTCAGCAATTATCTACATTGGGCTTAATCTAAATCGGTCAGGAGGAAAATAAATTGTTCTCCTACCACCACACCAATATAGCCACCGGTTCTGCTGTGGTGCATGATGCTCAGGGCAGAAGAGATTAACACAAGGAGAAAATAGTCCGTCCTATTTTTCCAGAAAGCACAGGAAACGGATTCAATAACCACAGGGGCCAAAGAAAACCTCTAAATGAAAAACATTCTTGTCCCCTAGCTATGCAGCCATTCTCAAAGTCTGGTCCTGTTTTGTCTTCTTTATTAAGGCCCCTGGGCCATAATGGTGTGTTCAAAGCCACAGATAGCAGCTTGAAAACCTCTTTTGACTAAGGTATTGCTTGGTTACAGATGGCAGTGTTTGTGCTATCATTTGCATTACAATCAGCAGCACACTAATCCAGAAAGAAGCTATCCATTACAGATGAATAGTTTTATATCAACTGGGTCTAAAAAAGATAGGGAGAATTACAGTTGGAAATCACTTTCAAGAAAGCCAAAATCCAGGCATGGTGGTGCATGCCTGTAATCCCATTAACTCCCAGCTATTTGGAAGGCTGAGGCAGGAGGGTCACAAGTTGGAGGCCAAACACAGCACTTTTGAGATCCTGTCTCAAAAGAAAAAATACAAAGGACAGGGGATGTAGTTCAGTGGTAAAAGCATCCCTGGGTTCAATCCCCAGTACAAAAAAAATAGGAAAAATGTCCAATGTAATCTTAATTTAACTAATCATTAGATAAAAGCTTCATCCTTAACACATGTATCAATAATACGTGGGCAGTGCTCTGATTTGACTGATGGGATAACAACAAAAAACAAAGTACATCTATCAAAGCCAGAAGATTCTACATTTAGATGGCAGGGGCATTGAAAGAAGCAGGTAATCAAGTTATCCAAAAAATGGTACAACAGTACATGTGAACGGTGGAAGTGGGGAGAAGGGAAAAAGGCAATGAAAAAGTCAAAATTTAATGCACTTTTAATTCCAGGTGTTTCACTGCATTACATGTCTTTAATTGTTTAACATTCAGGTATGAATTTTATCCTGAATCCCCCCACATAGCGATAAAAATTGGTTAAGTCCAGGATAGACAGTTACTGAAAAATATGCTAATATACCAGTAGCTGCATTGGGAAAAGGTCAAAGATTCAATTCAGAACTAAGGTTCCGTAAGACTTTTGGGATGACTCAAGCTGAGATGCTGATGATCAAAGATGCAGAGTTAATGGATCACTTTATTTGATCAACTAGATTTTATTTAAGGGCAGCTTCGATTACTCGGGAGATTAATGATTTTAAAGATGCGAAAAGTTAACGTTTGCCAATCTAAGGGGAGTCGCCCATCATATTTTCGCGCCCTCAGTACATAATGTCAATTTCTTCAATACCAAACAAGACCGATACCATTTCGAATTAAAACGGTGCTACTTAGATCCTAAAAGACAGACCAGGAAGCTAAACACGCGGTACATTATCCGATGCACACCAGTCCAAGAGCTGAAGCGAATCCAGTCCAGCCCGGGTGGTTCAACAGTGAAGCGACAAAGCCACGTGTCCCCACAGCCAAGGCTAAGCGTCCGTCCCCTCCCTTCGCTCTAGGAAGCCACTATCATTGCATTGGGTCTTCCATCCCTTGCCTTCAAACCCAGCAGCTTCGCCTCGTGCTCCATCTTGACTCCACCCCACCGCACCGTGAGAATGAACGTGACCCTCCCGCGAGAGGTAAAATAACGGAAACAGCCCGCCGGGTACCCTAGCCAAAGCAGCCCCTTTCCCTCCTCCCCCAGTTCCCCGGAATTCACGCGGCGGCCCCATCCTCCATAGCCCCTGCCCGCTGAGCAGGTGAGGTCCGGTTGGGGTCCCAACTTCGCTCTTACCAGGTCTCCTGGTTGCTGAATTTCTTAGTCACCACCTTGCCTAGCTCCAGGCCCAGGCGGTCAGCAATTTTCTGGGATAAGTCCTGATGGGAGCTGCCGCTGAAGATTTTGATATTCGGCATCTTGGGAAATTCCCCTAGGGGCTCGTCGCTCAGCGATCACTGTTGCTGCGAAGACCAGAACCGAAGTCGGCCCAGAGACTTAATACTAACCGCTTCGCGTTGCTACTCCGCCATCTTACATTCCCGCCCGGCGCGCGGCTCTAAATTACTCAGCGCCGGGGAGGCGGGATCAGCTGGGAAGTCCACACCCCGTCTCTTCCGATTAGCTGAGCAGGAGCGAGGGGCGGAGACCTCGCTGCAGCTTCACCTCCCTCCTATTCTCTCGAGTATTGGCTGGAGGGCGAGAACGGGGGCGAGGCTAAGACATGGCCCCGCCCCCTGGTAGCTTTGCTGCAGGGGAGAGCTGGCTAGAGAGCGTGGAGACCTTTGAGGGTGAAAAGATGTGCGTGGAGGGATACAGGTGACGCGTAGAACCCAGGTCTTTCCTGCGTACAGAGATCACGCTTGCTTTCTTCATCAGCTCAAGAAACTTAAGTCTGGCTCTGGTTTACAGTTTCCTTTAAGAAAATCTTTTAATAATCAGGATGCAGCCACATGCATGGGCAGGTTTCTGAACTCAATTTTTATCTCTTTATGAGGGTGGGGCTGAATTAAAGCACTTTTATATTACAACGACACCCAAAACACAAGCAGATCGGAAGGGCTTGTTTGCCCTTTGTGATTGCGAAGTGTCGTCTTTGCGTGAAAGAGTCCCAAGGGGAAAGTAACCAAAAGCATGGCGCCTGAGTCGTACAGACAATGCAAGAGGAAGTGGCATTTCATTTCTAACTTAGAACTAACTATATTCAAAGAAGTGAAGGAGTGTGTGGATTTCCCAAAATATCCGAAAGTAGAGGTCTGATTTATCTACCCTTGGAATGGAAAGAAAAAAGAGACTGCAGATAAAGAACCCCGAAGGAGGCTGGGAATGTAACTCAGTGGTAGAAAATTTGCATAGCATTCATGAGGCCCTGGGTTCCATCCCCAGAACAACATAAAAATAGGAAGAAAGTCCTACCAGAGGCAAGGGTCTAACATTATTGCCTTCTTATCTGGCATGATAGCACATGCCTGTAATCCCAGCTACTTGGGAGGCTGACACAGGAGGATTGCAAATTCCAGGGCAGCCTGGGAAATTTAACAAGACCCGTCTCAAAAAGGGCTGGGGGATGTAGCTCAGTGGTAAAATACCACTGGTTCAATTCCCAGTACTGGAAAAAAACAAAAAAAACCTTGAATAAGGAATAAGAAAACATGGTTTTTAATCCTGTCCAACTCGTGTGAGCCTCAATGGCATCATGTTGGGTTTGTGTTGCCAACATGATATTTAACCCTATTTTTATAGCAATACTAGCTAATTGTACCAATGTGAGCTTTTCTTGTTTTGTTTTTCTTCTCTCTCTCAGTACTAGGAGTTGAACCCAAGGATACTCTTCTACTGAGCTACATCCCCAGAACTTTTTTAAAAATATCTTTTAGTTGTTGATGGATCTTTATTTTATTTATTTATTTATTTATTTATTTATTTACAGTGCTGAGAATCGAACCCAGTGCTTCACACATGCTAGGCAAGCGCTCTACCACTGAGCTACAACTCTAGCCCCTCCCCCCAGAACTTTTAATTTATTATTTTTAGACAGAGTTTTGCTCAGTTTCCCAGGCTGGCCTAGAAGTTGCCATCCTTCTGCCTCAACCACCTGAGTAGCTGGGATCACAGCTGTGTGTCAGCCTTATTTATTTATTTATTTGTTTGTTTGTTTGTTTATTTGTTTATTTAGGTATCAGATTGAACCCAAGGATGCTTAACCACCAAGCCAACATCTCCAGCCCTTTTTTTAAAATTTTGAGACAGGGTCTTGCTAAGTTGTTTACAGCCTCATTAAGTGGCTGAGGCTGTTTTTGAACTTCCAATCCTCCTGCCTCAGCCTCCTGAGTTGCTGAGATTACAAGTCTGCACCACTATGCTTGGCTTCAGCCTTAATTATTATTATATCACATTTTTATTAGACATATTCTTCTATCCATAAATTAGGAAAAGTAAGAGAAAAATCTCATAAATTTTAGAATCAAAGGTGAAGTTGTGCTGTGGTTGTAGCTCAGTGGTAGAGCACTTGCCTAGCACATGTGAGGCACTGGGTTCAATCCTCAGCACTGCATAAAAATAAAATAAAATATTGTGTCCATCTACAACAAAAAAAAATTTTTAAAGTGATGTTGTAAGCCAGGTGTTATGATTTGTATATGAGGTGTCCCCCAAAAGCTCACATGTGAAGCAGTACAAGAAGGTTCAGAGGAGAAATGATTGGGTTTCTCTTCCACTGTGTTGTTCTGCCTCACCTGGAGCCCTGAGGAATGGAGCCAACTGTGTATGGATTGAGACCTCTGAAACTGTGGGGCCTCAAATAAACTATTCCTCCTGTACAGTTCTGGTGGTTAGGTCACATAGTCACAGCAGCGAAAAAGCTGACTAAAACACAAGACATGGTGGTGCACGCCTGTAATCCCAGCAACTCAGGAGGCTGAGGCAGTAGGATCACAAGTTTAAAGCCAGTCTCAGCAATTTAGCAAGTCCTTAGGCAACTTACTGAGATCCAGTTTCAATTGTAAAGAAAGGGCTAGGGATGTAGCTCAGTGGTAAAGCACCTCTGGGTTCAATCCCCAATACCAAATACATTTTTAAAAAGTTTCACACCAGCCTCGGTACCTTAGGGAGACCCTGTCTCAAAATAAAAAAATAAATATATAAGAAGGACTGGGGATGCAGCTCAGTGGTAGAGAGCCCCTGGTTTCAATCTCCTATACCACACACACACACACACACACACACACACACACACACACACAATAAATGTGGAAATAGAGAAAACATATAAGCTGGGCATGGTGGTTCCCACCTGTAATCCCAGTGACTCGAAAAGGATGTCAGATTCAAAGCCAGCCTCAGGCATTTAGTGAGGCTCCAAAAAACTTAGTGAGATGGGCTGGGGATGTGGCTCAGTGGCAGAGTGCTCGCCTCCCATGTATGAGGCACTGGGTTCAATCCTCAACACAACATAGTTGTCCATCTACAACTAAAAAAATATTTTTAAAAATTAGTGAGACACTGTCTCAAAAATATAAAAAGGGCTGGGGATGTGGCTCAGGGGCTAAGCACCTCTGGGTTCAATCCCCAGTACAAACGGGCATGGTGGTGTATGCCTGTAATCCCAGGAATTAGGGAGGCTGAGATAGGAGAATCGCAAATTCAAAGCCAGCCTCAGAAATGGTGAGGCACTAAGCAACTCAGTGAGACCCTGTCTCTACATAAAACACAAATAGGGCTGGGGATGTGGCTCAGTGGTCGAGTACCCCTGAGTTCAATCCCCAGTACCAAAAAAAAAAAAAACAAAAAAAAACAAAAAAACCAAGGGTGGGGGGAGAGAGAGAGAGAGAGAACAAGGAAATTAAGGTTAGTGAGATAAGAGTGATTGGGAAGATGGGGTGGATCATGTAGGACCTTGTAGGCTATATTAGGAACTTTGCTTTTACTGAGTAAGGTTTTTCAGCAAAAAATTACAGGACCTGACCTCCCTTTTAAAAGGTTCATCCCAGCTTCTGAGAATAAATTCAGGAGGCAAGATAGGAAGCAGAGGGACCAATTAGGAGTTGCCTTCCTAGTAGAGGAGATGACACATTTATACAAATAATTTTAAGGTAAACTACAATTTAACACAGTACCATCAAAAAAACCTGCACTTGCGTAAAGGGGGGGGTGAGCTGCTGTAGCAATGAGCCTCTAAAATACAGCTGATCAAGTAAGACAAATTATTTCTGTCTTGCATAACAGGCTGCTCGGTTAGGCCAATGGGACAATTCTGCTGCATGCTAGGTCATGAGCACAGCCACATTCCATATCATGGGAAGAGGGAAAGAGAAAAGGTCAGTGCAAGGGATTTCCCTTTTAAGCAAGTGAGATGATATTTGTCTATCTCACTTACTTTTTTTTTTTTTTTTGTACCAGAGATTGAACTCAGGGGCACTTGACCTCTAAGCCACATCCCCAGCCCTATTTTGTGTTTTTTATGTAGAGACAGGGTCTCACTGAGTTGCTTAGTGCCTCGCCATTGCTGAGGCTGGCTTTGAACTCGTGATTCTCCTGTCTCAGCCTCCCTAAGTGCTGGGATTACAGGTGTGCACCACCACGCCCGGCTTGTCTATCTCACTTTCTTTCACATCCCTTTGGCAGTAGGTTATTCACATGACTGTGAGAAAGACTTGGAAATGTTTTGTTGAGTGTCCTTGTTCCCAGGAAGAAGAGTGTATTTTATAGAGGCAACTAGAAGTCTCCCACAAGGCTCAAAAAACTATTATGCAGGTCCAGGGCTAAAAGATGTCACCTCTGACTGAGCATGGTGGCACACACCTCTAATCACAGGACTCAGAAGGCGGAGGCAGGAGGCTCTTGTAAATTCAAGGCCAGCCTGGGCAATTTAGGGAGGCCCAATCTCAAAATAAAAAAGGCTGGGGATGAAGCTCAGTGGTAGAGTGCCCCTGCATCCAATCCCCAGTACTGCTAAAAATAAAATAAAATAAAATAAAAAAGAAAAGGAAAAGAAAGTATGACTGAGTTATATGTAAATTGACATGGGTTCTGAGTTAAATACAACTCACAAGACATGCTGAAGTTCTTTATATCAGGGCCTCTTGAGAGTGATCACACAGAGAATGAACAACCTTTCCTTCTAGCAGGTAGGAGATACAGAACTACGGTTGATAATGGGGACATGAGAAATGCAATCAAACTGGGAGGATCTGGAAAGGGTCTTTAAGGAAAGGGGCCCCATAAGACAAAGATCACAACTTGAAACAGAGCAGAGAGAAGAGCTTTAACAAAGGCCAGGGCAGGTGAATGCACACATGGGGTGAGATGAGGTGAGGGAAGGTGTGAGAGATCAGGTGAGAAGGATAACTAGCATACACCTGTAATCCCAGCTATTTTGGAGGCTGAGGCAGGAGCATTGCAAATTTGAGGCCAAACTGGGCAATTTAGTAAGACTCTAAAAAAAATAAAAGTATTTTTATATGGTGCTGAGGATCAACCCAGTACCTCACATGAGCTGGGCAAGTGATTTACCACTGAGCTACAACCCCAGCCCAAAATAAAACAATTTTTTAAAAGGGCTGCAGATGTAGCTCAGTGGTGGAATGCTTGCCTAGCCTATGCAAGGCCCTGGGTTCAATATCCAATACTGAAAAAAATAAGTAACTAGAAATTGATGATGGTCAGTTTTTAGGTATCAGCTTGGCT
Organism: Xerus rutilus; assembly: GCA_028644305.1. Taxonomy (NCBI): domain Eukaryota; kingdom Metazoa; phylum Chordata; class Mammalia; order Rodentia; family Sciuridae; genus Xerus; species Xerus rutilus. The sequence goes on from CM053417.1 coordinate 38,937,512, forward strand.
TAGGCTGTGGTTCCTGTAACTAAATTAAACATAGATCTAGGTATTGCAGTAGAGATACTTTGTAGATGTGATTAATGTTCATTATTGGTTGTTTTTTGGTACTAGGGATTGAAGCCAGTGGGGTAGGGCTTTACGATTGAGCTACATCCCCAGCATATTTCTCACTTTTTTTTGAGACAAGGTCTCACTAAGTTGCTGAGGGCCTTGCTAAATTGCTGAGGCTGGCCTTGAATTTATAATCCTCCTGCCTCAGCCTCCCACATAACTGGGATTACATGTGTGTACCCCTCGCCAGTTTATTAGGTTAATTTTTAGTTAAAAAAATTTCTGTTTTTATATTTTTATTTGTAGATGGTCTCAATACCTTTATTTATTTATTTTTATGTGGTGCTGAGAATTGAACCCAGTGCCTTACACGTGCTAGGCAAATACTCTAACACTAAACTAAAACCCCAGGCCCTAAAAGATTTTTCTAGTTAATCTGAGTGGAGTGCCTGATTCAACCTGTTGAGAGGCCTTAGGAGCCTGAGATTTTCCTGAATAAAAAGAAATTCTGGGGCTGGGACTGTAGCTCAGTGGTGGAGCGCTTGCCTAGCATGCATGAGGCACTGGGTTTGATCCTCAGCACCACATATAACTAATAAATGAATAAAATAAAGATCCATCAACAGCTAAAAAAATTTAAAAAAAAAGAAATTCCTTCAGCTCTTGTCCTTCCTGATGGCCTGTGCAATGGATTTCAGACTAATTTAGCCAGCCCCCACCATGGCGTAAGCCAGTTCCTTAAAATAAATCCCTTCAGCTGGCCATGCCTGTAATCCCAGCAGCTCGAGAGGCTGAAGCAGGAGGCTTGCAAGTTCAAAGCCAGCCTCAGCAAAAGTGAGGTGCTAAGCAACTCAGTGAGACCCTGTCTCTAAATGCAAAATAGGGCTGGGGATGTGGCTCAGTTGTGGAGTGCCCCTGAGTTCAATCTCTAGTACCAAAACAAATATTCCTTCATATACATCTCCTATTGGTTTGGTTTCTCTGGTTGACACTGATGGATGTAAAACCATATTGTGGAGAAGTTTGAATGCCAGTTTGAAGGTGCTGAGGGTAAAAGTTGGGGTCCTGATGAGGGGTGATCTGATCTCTGACCTGAAGGGAAAAGGAGAGAGAACAAACCATTTTGTTGTAGAAAGTGTGGAGGATGTCCTCTTGCCTATATTTCATATTTCTAACGAATTCCAAAACCCAAGGCTACTGAGAGAATTTTGTAAACACATGGTTCATTGAAAAGCTTTCTCCCTCCCCCTTCCCGATGGGCTGTTTCTGCCTGTCTGGTTTAGCCTTCCTCTGAGATCCTAGACATTATAGGAGAGTTTAATTACACCCTTTTGTGCAATTAGTTATTTCTTCTGCAAGCATTTCTTGGGCAGCTATGGACAAAGTATAGTGCTCAGCCTCTGGATTATAGACATGAATAAAACAGGGCCCTCGTCTCCAAGATGTTTTCCAAACAGACTTTTGAATGACTAACTTTAATAGTAAATAGAGGAAAAGAATCCTCACCTTCACTCCTCTCTACAGGAATAAAAGGAGGTAGTTGCAACAGAGTCCTCCTTTTCTGGGCCTGCCACTTCCATCCCAGCATGCTGGGCTTCTTCTAACATTAGCTATGCCTTGCTGGGCTTCCTAGTCATCTTCCAGCAATCTTTCCCGTTCCTTCCAGTCATTGGCATTCCTTTCAAGATGTTTTCTCTTTTAAATCTTCTGCCTGTGTCTCTTCTGAGTTTTCCCTATTTTGTTTTATTTTTTGGACCTGGAGACTGGGGATTGAACCCAGGGATGCTCTAACTCTAAGAGACATCCTCAGGCCTTTTTAATTTTTGTTTTGAAACAGGGTCTCACTAAGTTGCTGAGGCTGGCCTTGAACTTGTGATCCTCCTGCCTCAGCCTCCCAAACCACTGGAATTACAGGCTTGTGCCATGGTGCCCCACTTGATTTTTCCCCTTTTGAGGATAGCCAGTGGAGCCTGCCCATTGTTCATATCTCCACCTTGGCCTTCTCAGCCAACTCAATTCAGTGCCTAAGTAGTGAAAGATGGGCCCCCCCACCTCTGCCTCTTTTTCCAATATGAGGGATTGAACTCAGGGCCCCACACATGCTAGGCAAGTGCTCTACCACTGAGCTACATGAACTACACCCTTAGTCCTTAAATTTATTTATTTTTTGGTACCAGGGATGGAACTCAGGGGGCACTTAACCACTGAGTTACATCCCCAACCTTTTTTCTTTTTTATTTTGAGACAAGGTCTTGCTAAATTGCTTAGAGTCCTACTAAATTGCTGAGGCTGGTCTCAAACTTGTAATCCTCCTGCCTCAGTCTCCAGAGTCACTGAGATTACAGGCATGTGCCACCACTTCCAGCCTCCTCAGCCCTTTCTTTTCTTATTTTAAGGTAGGAATTTATTCCAATTTTACAAATGAAGACACCAAGAACCCCTCAGCCCTTTCCAAAATTTATTTTGAGACAGTCTCATTAAGTTGCCCAGGCTAGTCTCAAATTTGCAATCCTTCAGCTTTAGCTGGGATTATAAAAGTTATTGCTATTGTGCCTAGCTATTAATGACTTTTCAGGAGGATTCAATGTAGAGTCCTTTGAAAGAGCAAAGGGGGCCGGGCTTGGTGGTGCACACCCATAATCCCAGAGGCTTGGGAGGCTGAAGCAGGAGGATCTCAAGTTCAAAGCCAATTGCAGCAATTTATCAAGGCCCTAAGTAATTTAGTGAGACCTTGTCTCAAAATCAAAAATAAAAAGGGTTGGGGATGTGGCTCAGTGATTAAGTGCTCCTGGGTTCAATCTCTAGTACCAAAAAATTTTTAAAAAGGAGCTGGGGATGGAAATCAGGGCCCCCTATGCTCCACAAGCGCTCTAACACTGAGCTACATCCCCAGTTCAGTTAAAAAGAAGAGCAAATGATTACATATGTTAATCATGGTTTTATTAACAAAGCACCATGATTTATATATCTCTATCTTAAAATCATTTCTGTTCTGGAATATATATCTCATAAAGCAAAGTTTGTTTTACCTTAGGTAGAATTGGGTTGAAACCTTTAGGTGTATTTCAATCTCCTAGGGTTCCTGTGAGTTCCTTTCTTGTGCATGTCAGTGTCATTGTGCAAGGTCATTATCACTGGGAGCTAGAATCATCTCAGGAATTAAAAGATGGGAGTCTTCAGTGCACCCCCCCAACAGATGGCAATTAGATGAAAGCTGAAGGCCCAAGTGGGCTTTGTGGTTGATCTGGTGTTTAACTTTTATGAACTGGGGAATTGTCCCAGTTTAATTACTGACCTGGGGAATGTTTGGGTGATGCTAGAAGAATTTGCCTTCATTTAAAAATGCTTAAGTGATAATATTTGTTGATTTTTTTCTTTTACTGGAATAGTTCCTGAATCTGTGTAGCATTCGTACTTCTTTTTCATGGAATCAGCTCAGAGAGTGAAAGGACTAGTTCAATATCATTTGAGCCAAGTCAGTGATGGAATCAGGGCTATTGCTTTTTGTGAAACTGTTGCTACACTCTGCCAATGTCTATTTTACCCTCATCAACTTTTGCGGTATAATTGTAGTGTTTACCAGGGCTCCTCTGTACTCGCTGATGCCAGGTTCCCAGCAATTATGAATAAGGAATGATGAGATATTGACGAATATGGAAAAAAATGGAAAAAAATGCTTAAGTGAAAGAATAGAGAGAAAAGGGGCTCCTTTCAAGCTAATAGACTCTCTAGTTTAACTCATTCACTTTATATAGCAAGAAATTGATAACCAGAGAGGGGAAATGAATGTCCAAGGTCTCGCTGCTAGTTCTTAGAAGTTTCAAGAAGAACCAATATCTTTTGTCTTGTGGCTTTGGGCTTTTACTTGTAGAGCCAAGTGAGAATGGGCTCAGAGTTTCAGGAACCACAAATCAAATCAAAGTGTCTTCCATTGTTCCTCAGGGAGAAATCTATTCATTATTCAGGTCCCTGGAGGCATGCAACATTCCCACTGTGCCAGATTAGAGAAGGGGAAGGAATGTTTGTCCATGTCCTCTTGCTTTCCTGCAAATTCCTCTGATCTTTGTGGCCAAGGCCATATAGCACTTTTTGGCCTATAAGTCATACTAGGAAGCAGGAATTGCAAACAACTTGCCCATACTGTAGATTTATCCTCAGATTTATATGAAGTAGGGAGAGGCAGATGAGACCTTTGTGTTTTTTTTTGTTGTTGTTGTTTGTTTGTTTAAGTACTGAGAATTGAACCCAGGTATGCTCAACCACCTAGCCAAATCCCTGGCCCTTTTATATATATATATATTAGTTGTAGATGGACACAATGTCTTTATTTTATTGCTTTGTATGTGGTGCTGAGGATCGAACCCAGGGCCTCACGCATGCAAGGCAAGCGTTCTACCGCTGAGCTACAATCCCAGCCCCCCGAGCCCTTTTTTAATTTAAATTTTTTTCTGTAGTTGTAGAACAATATGGCTTTATTTTATTTATTTATTTTTATGCAGTGCTAAGGATCAAACCCAGTGCCTCACACATGCTAGGCAATTGCTCTGTCACTGAGCTACAGCTAAAGCCCTCCAGCCCTTTTTACTTATTATTTTGAGATAGAGTCTCTCTATGTTGCTTAGGGCCTCACTAAATTTGCTGAGGCTGGCTTTAAATTTGTGATCTTCCTGACTCAGTCTCCTGAGTCACTGGGATTACGGGTGTGTGCTACTGCATCTGGCTGAGGCCCTTGATTTATAAAGGGGCAGGCTGTGGGTTGAGTGATTAGGGTTCTAAAGAAGGCAAAGAGAACAGATGTTACCTCAGTGGCTTGGGTATTCCCCACTGTCATAATCCTATAATTGAGAGAACGAATTCTTGACAGCCACATTATCAGGATCATAGAGCATGCATATCAATTAAAAGATCAGATTCATCACATCTTGCATTCAATGTGAGTACAGTGTATGTGACTTTGTAGGAAACCCTTAAGCTCAGCACAAAGTGCTTTACTCAGTTAATCACATGGCTCAAAACCTAACATATGCTCTTGATGCCAGTTTTTGCTTTTGGAGGTCAGTTTGAAGTCATGCACGGCAAAAAATTTTTAAAAAGTCACTTTTCTCTTAAAAAACAAACATTCAGGCATGTTAGCACCTTCCTGTAATCCTAGCAGACTGGGAATCTGAGGCTGGAGGATTTCAAGTTTGAGGCCAGTTTCAACAACATATCTGGGCCCCAAACAACTTAGCAAGAACCTGCCTCAAAATAAAAAATAAAGAGGACTGGGGATGTAGGTCAATGGTAAAGTGCCCCTGGGTTCAGTCTCTAAGGAAAAAAAAAAAAAAAAAAAGGCCGGGCGCGGTGGCACAAGCCTGTAATCCCAGCACTTTGGGAGGCTGAGACAGGAGAATTGCGAGTTCAAAGCCAGCCTAAGCAACTCAGTGAGACCCTGTCTCTAAATAAAACACAAAATATGGCTGGAGATGTGGCTCAGTGGTAGATTTCAGTCCCTGGTACCAAAAAAAAAAAAAAAAAAAAGAGAGAGAGAGAAAAAAAGAAAAACAATATTCTTTCCTTTTTTTTTTTTTTTTTGCAATGCAAGGGATCAAACCTGGAACCTTGTGCATGGTAGCCAAGTGCTCTACCACTGAGCTATACCCCCACCTCCATTTTTTCCAGCAAGTTAAGCCTAAATGTTAAAGAATAATTAGAAATCCAAATCTCCTTTAAAGATAGCTACTTGCTACTTCTAGCAAGGAGGATAAGGATGATGAAAGGGCAGGAGGGCCAGGTATGGTGGTTCAAGCTTAATTACTTAATTAAGCTTAATTACCCGAGGCTGAGGCAGGAGGATTGCAGGTTTGAGGCCAGGCTGGGCAACTTAATGTTTCAAAAGCAAAAATAAAAAAAGGCTGGGTATGTAATTTACTGGTGGAGTGCCCTTGGGTTTAGTCCCCAATATGAAAAATGAAAAAAAAAGAAAAAGAAAGAAAAGAAAGGGCAGGAGGATGCCAGAGAAACAAGCCACAAGCCAAGGTATTGGACAAAGGCCAAGAAGAGATTCAGTTCCGCCTGGCTTTTCACTTAGAACAGGGCAGAGCTAGCCAGCAGCTTTGTGATTTAAAAAGGAGGAGAGGGGGAAGTCTCACATGTCCCTTTTGAGGGGAACTGACAGATGATTTTGCCTTGAATAACTATTTGGAGGAAACAGACCCCCAAACCTGCTTGGGCCAAGTTGCCAGTTTTAAGACCTTGGTGTAAGCTTAATTAGTTTTTGTAGACTGACTGTAAACGGAACGGGTGGACTTGTATAGCTAGGAGTCAGGAGTTTTTATACCTGCTTTTTCAGCATCACCTCATTAATCCTCACAGCTGCAGAGGGAGGCTGAAGGCTCAGTCTTCTTCATTTTAGGGAAGAGACCCAAATAGGATAAATGACTTGTACCCCATTATACAGCCAGTAGTTGGCTGATTTCAAAATAAAACCGAGGCCCGATGCTGCAGTGAATGCCTCAGCTTAGTCCCCAGAACCTTCCTGCTTTGCTTGGTCATTGTAGGTGCAGAAACCCCCACCTTGCAGGGAGCCTGGTTCCCCCTGAGTCTGTGCTCAAGGCTGACCCTCTGCTTAAGCAGGTAACAGGCAATATAAGATGGGGGACAGGGATGGAGAAGGAGAGGGATTCTTTTGTTTTGTTTTGTTTTGGTACTGGGAATAGAACCCAGGAGTGTTTAACCACTAAGCCACATCCCAGCCTTTTTTTTTTTAATTTTAGAGGCAGGGTTTTCCTGAGTAGCTGAGTTGCTTAGGGCCTTGCTAAGTTGCTGAGGCTGGCTTTGAATTGATGATCCTCCTGTCTCAGCTTCTTGAGCTGCTGAGATTACAGGCATGTACCACCACACCAGGCTAACACTGTCCCTTCTCCTGGTCTCCTTTCCTGGCACTTCTCCTGGTCTTCCTTCCCTCCAGGTCTCTTATCTCTAAAGAAGTGTCTCACCTTTGCCCAGATCCACAGAAACAGTCCAGTCCTAGATGTCGTCCCCTTGGGGCCTCTGCCACCAGCTAGATCTGATAGACCCTGGGGTGTCCAAATTTTCCATCAAAACATACCTAGTAGTAGAGGAGAGTGCACTTGGAAGCCAGGTGGGTGGGTAAGGGAAGGTAGCCAGAAGCACCAGAGACAAGTCTCAAGTGTCTTTGAAATTATATATATTCTTTGAAAGGCATGCAACTTTTGCATTCCTCACCATGATATTTTTATATAAAAATATTTAACATGTCATTCAAATGATATTTTCCTTCAAAATCTTTGTGAAAAATGCACGTGTCAGGAGTATGGAGCACACTGTAACCAGCCTTTAGTGTCTGCCATCATGCTCCACATACCCTGAGAGATTCAGACCCCAGGTTGAGGACCACATAGAGGTCCCATAAAAATGAGTAGATAGTGTAAGGGCAAAAAGATCAAAGGGCGGCAGCAAACCATGCAAGTCATTTCAGGCTTTTATTCAGGAACAGGATTCATCTGCGAAGGTGGTGGTGGTGGACCCATTCTCCTGGTGGAAAATGAGCCACTGAACAAAGAAAGGGACTGGGTTTTTATAGGTTTATGTTGGGGGTGGCATAGTGGAGACGTGCCGGTTC
>CM053417.1:38945280-39033823 GCA_028644305.1 Xerus rutilus
GGAGTGTCTCCAGCCTGGAGGAGCACTCTTCCCTTATCTGCAATTAGTCTTAAGGAAACATTCATCAGGGGAGGGAGGGGTGTTAGCATAGCGCTATTTGCCTGTTCCCTCAAGCTACACTGTTTTCAATTCCCATTTCCTATTAGATAGGAGACAGTAAGGGCCCATGTGGGAACTCACATGTCTATTTTTTTTTTTTTTTGGTATCAGGGATTGAGCTCAGGGGCACTTGACCCCTGAGCCACATCCCCAGCCCTTTTTTGTATTAGAGACAGGGTCTCACTGAGTTGCTTAGCACCTAGCTTTTGCTGAGGCTGGCTTTGAACTTGCAATCCTCCTGCCTCAGTCTCCTGAGCTGCTGGGATCACATGTCTATTTCTAGGGTGGCTTTTGGAGGCATGATGGCTTTATCCACAAATTTCTATTCACATAAACTGTGTCACTTCTGGTTCTACAAGAGACATATAGTGCATGGGTAGAATAGCAAAGACAGGTTGGGGGAGATAGGTTTCCCTGTATCCTACATTTTATGCTCCATCATTACCTACCACTTGTTATTCACAGGCTGCCTGGATCTTGAGCAACAATTAAAATCCATCTTCTTTTTTTTTTTTCTTTTGGTACCAGGGATTGAACTCAGGGGCACTCGACCACTGAGCCACATCCCCAGCCCTATTTTGTGTTTTATTTAGAGACAGGGTCTCACTGAGTAGCTTAGTGCCTCACTGTTGCTGAGGCTGGCTTTGAAATCACGATTCTCCTGTCTTAGCCTCCCAAAGTGCTGGGATTACAGGCGTGTGCCACCACGCCTAGCTAAAATCCATCTTCTGATCAGTGTGCTTGCATCCATGCCTATTTCCAGGGAAGTGCTTTAAAGGTGGGGCTGGGCTGAGTAATGGAGGGTAGCAGTTGAAAGTATGGGCTGAGTTTACAAACTGACTGGTTTACCACTTACCATTGTGTGACCTTGAGCTAGTGACTTAACCTCTCTGGGCTTCACCTTCCTCCTCTGAGAAATGGACATTATAACAGTGCCTCTCTGAAAGGATTTTTGTGAAGATTAAAAGAGATTCTGTGTGCAAAGTACTTAGTGGAGTGCCTGGCATATGGCAAGTGTTCATACACAGTTGGTTTTGCCTACTTAAGGGCAGGGATCAATTTTTCTGTGTTATAGAGGATCCCAACATAGTACAGACACATGTTCCTTTCAGGAAAAGGCTTGAAAATAAGAATGAGGAATCAATACCCTGAGGGAAGGGCTTCACAGATGGGAGAGCAGGGAAACTCCAACTGAGCTCATTCCTAAGTGGTAGGTCCATCACCTGCAGCTGAAAAGCATCAGTACCAGCACCAGAACATGTCCCTGTGATGCTGGGGCATGGATGCCACCCAAGGACCTAGTGTGTGGGTGTGTGGGCATGTGTGAGAGGCAGTCACCAGAAACAAGCTGTCCTGTATCTGTGAGAAGGCTGACCTTCATTATTGCCTTATAATGGTGGTTTATAGCAGGTCCTGCCTGGAGTCTAAGACATTTCCCCAGGGCCCAAGACTGAATCCTTAAAGGTCATTTCCTCCCACTCTGTGGAGTAGTACCTCCTCTTTGCTCTAGATGCACACCCTCAGTCTGGCTTGCAGGCTGTGGAATGAGGAATAGGATGCAGTTATTACTCCCATCCAATTGGCTGCTTGGAGGAATTTGATCCTAAGACCTACATTTATGCCCCTTCCCAGTGTCAGCAATTGATCTGCCCCTGTCCCTTTGGCAGCAAAAATTTTGGCTGAAGCAGGTCCCTTCAATTCATTGCTGATGAAAGTGCCTATTACCCACCATGCCTTGACAACAGCTTTAAAAATATGACTGTGCCAGCACCACTGGCATTTTGGACCCATACCATCAGTCTGAACCCATTTTTCTTTAATTGGCTAAAGTCAGAAAGGCAGGCTCAGGCCCCAAGGGGCTGGCATGGGGCAGCTGGTGAGCATTAGCTTTATGCTTTGGCTCAGCTTGAAGATGGTGAAGAAGATGCTGGTGGGAATCTAGTCCCCCTCAGTGCTCCTAGCTACTGAAGAGAGTGCCCCTGGATCCACAGAAAGGGAGACCAACAGTCACCTCAGGGGAGCATTTGGCAAGCAGTTGGTGAAAGTCAGCTGAGTTGGTGGGACACTGGACAATGGGCCTGAGTCTTCCTTCAGGAGAAGGATGCTAGGCTGCTCAGTCACATCCAATGACACTGCTCTAGATTAACCATTCCCAGAGCAGAGGGACCTTTTCATATGGTATTGGGGTCTGAGAGGGCTCTCTCATGAGTCATCTCATTCAATACTCATTCACTCAACAAACATTTATTGAAGATCTACTACTATGAAGACCTACTGTGTGGGTAGGTACCCAGGATACAGAACCAAAGAAAAATACGCTTCTTTCTGTGCTTGGGATTGAACTCAGAGGCACTCAACCACTGAGTTACATCCTTAGTCCTTTTTTTTTTTTATTTTGAGACACGGTCTAGCTGAATTGCTGAGGCTGGCCTCAAACTTACAATCCTGCCTCAACCTCCTGAGTTGCAGGGATTACAGGCGTGTGCCACTGTACCTGGCTATAAATATGCTTTCTAGCTGCATGCAGTGGTGCACCACATGCCTGTAATTCCAGCCCCAGCAATTTAGAGGAGAGTGCACTTGGAAGCCAGGTGGGTGGGTAAAGGAATATAGCCAGAAGCAATTTTGTTAGATCCTGTCTCAAAGTAAAAATAAAAAAAATAAAAAGAGCCGGTAATGTAGCTGATACGGTTTGGATGGGAGTGTCCTCCAAAAGCTCACATGTGAGACAATACAAAAAGGTTCAGAGGAGAAATGATAGGGATTAAGGAGTGGTAACTGAAGTGGTAGGGTGTGGCTGGAAGAGATGCAGATTGGGGCATGGCTTTAGGGTATATATTTGTATCTGGCAGTGGAGTCTCTGCTTCTGATCACCATATGAGCTGCTTCCTTCTGCCACACTTTACTGCAATGATGTTCAGCCTCACCTCGCTGGCTTTGAACTCATGATTCTCCTGTTTTAGCCTCCCAAAGTGCTGGGATTACATGCATGTGCCACAGTCGCCTGTGGTTCTTTCCCATGGGCTGAGTGCAGATCACCTTTGGCATTGGGCAGCCCACAGAGTCCAGACTGCTGGGTTGCCTCTGGCTCTTCTTTCCTCAATGTTTTGCTTCCAAACCTCTTTAGCCAGGAGCATTTTGTTTGTTTGTTTTTGATTTTGTATCCAGGATTGAACCCAGGGGCACTTAACCATTGAGCTACATACCCAGTCCTTTTTTAAAATATATTTTATTTTCAGACAGGGTCTCACTGAGTTGCTCAAGGTCTTGGTATGTTGCTGAGGCTGGCTTTGAACTTGAGATCCTCCTGCCTCAGCCTCCTCAGCCACTTGGATTACAGGTGTGCACCACCTCACCTGGCTTAGCCAGTATCCTTGCAGACATAAACAGAAGTCAATCTTTGGGAGGAAATGACTCATCATGGCCACTGTACATGATTGTGTGGTTTGTGTACCCAGCCAATGAGGCAAGTGGGGCTGGACAGAGCTGAAATTACCAACCCTCAGGGCTATCATCACCTAGAAGGTCTTCCTTTCTTTTCTTTTTCCCTTTTTCTTTTTTGGCATTGTAGATTGAACCCAGCAGTACTCTATCACAGAGCTATATCCCCAGTCCTTTTTACTTTTTTTTATTTGAGACTGGGCCTACCTAAATTGCTGAGGCTGGCTTCAAACTTGCCATCCTCCTGTCTCAGCCTCTAGAGTCACTGGAATTACAGGTGTGTGCCATGGATAGAGATTTTCTTTTCCAATTCATCATGATTGGGAGCAGCAGGAAGAATTTTTTTTTTATAATTTGCACAAAGGCATATCATAGGCTAGTGGGGACCTGTGATTCCCAGAAAGAGTGAAGAGAACAGGAGAAACAAAATAATTTCTCACAATTAAGTAAATTCTCAGAAAAGGCAGAGAGGTTGGCCCTGCTTAGGGTTTCAATGCTTTTGAAATCAGAGGCTATTGCAGGGGATTTGCTGGCTTAAACTTCAGGTGGTCAGCCCCTTTCATTTCCCATTCCCATCCCAAGTGCTCGCCTAAAACCTGTGTCCTAACTCCCAGACCATCTGGCACATTAGGCATGGAGCAGTGTTTTTGTCTGCCCCTTAACCTTCAGCTCCAAAGTCACAGCCACAATGGTTGGTTGAGCCAGAGTCCCCATGGTTGAGAGAAAGGGGTAGATAATATCCAATACTTGTGAGAAACAGCTTTAGCTCCTAAAAGAAGCACAGGGGATCCCCTGCATGTTGGTGAGGGGATGGAAGAGGGAGGATCCTTAGCTCTTATTACCCACCGGGGCGCCGGTACCTGGGAGCAGAGGTACAGGTGGAGCACTCACAGGGCTGTCACCAAACAATAATTCAAGGACACAAAGACACCCACACAGAGGCACTGCAAAGACTTATTGGGATAATAAGATGAATAGATTTAATCATTCTTGTTTGAAAAACAAGACATAAATTAGTGTATATATATAATTTATATATTTATGTAGTATATATACTATATACAGACATTAGAAAATGTTCCCTCTCTATGAGGCTGAGGGAGAGGTGTATGATGGCAGTGGAATGACACAGGCAGGGCCTGAGTGGCGAAAGTATAGGATCAAGAAGTTGGGAGAAGAGGGAGACCACGCGAGCGCTCTGGCTGGCAGTGGTCGTGGGGGACAGAGTTCCCCACTGGCTGCATCTCTGGCCCATTAAACAACTTGGTCCTGGGGAGGAGAGGCAAAGAGGGGGGCTGGCTTCTGCAGAAGGAGCACCCCTCCTCCTTACAGGGAAAACTCACCACTCAGGAGGGTTATTGCACTAGGGGTACCAAGGATGGGCAGGGGTTCAGCACAGTGTACATCTTTATAAAACTCACAGAACAAAGAGAGATTTCACATGGACCTCTCACACAGTGATGAAAGAGAGGCAGACACAGAGCATGAGGCGCAGGAACAGGGAGGGATGGAGAGGTGGACAAGAAGCAATCTATACAGAAGAAACATTGGCTTTCCTTGTTCCCTACAATGGGACTCCGTGTCTTCACTCCTAGGAAGGTTGCAGGGGGTGGGGGGGAGCAGTGGCGGCGGCGATGGCAGCAGAGGTGGTGGTGGCGGCGGCTGTGGTGGTGGCAGCGGCAATAGGAGATGTGTGTTGAAGAGGATGCTAAACAGTGTGAATTCCCTTCCAGATGGCTCTGGAGAGGGAAAGAGAGGTGCAGGGCTGCACCGGGTAAGGCGCTCAGCTTCTTTTCTTAGAGAGACAAATCCACAGGGTCAATACACAGCCAAAAGCATATACTCAGGATTAACATATCACGCTAGCTTCCAGAAATTTAAGATATAGTCATCGACGCCCCCCCACCCCCTCCCCTCCCCCCTCCCCCCACCCCCCACCCCAACCATAGCTAAGTCAACTCCTAAGGACAGTCTGTCTGGTAGAGATGTTGAAAGAGGAGCCACGCACCTTTGGCAACAGCCCCTGCATGGGGCTGGGCTGCACCGTGCAGGCTCCCAGGCCTGCACTGGGTCACCCCAGGGCAGACATTTTCACCAGGTACCTTACCCAACGAGTGGGGTGATCCCAGAGGCTTGCTCCCTAGTGGACTGAGCTGCTCTGCCCATCAGTAAGGGGCAGAGTGCTTTGGAGATGGCTGGTGTGGAGCTGCTGGACCTGGGGGCGAGGACTCCCAAGGCTACCAGCCTATTGGGCTGGCCGCTGACAGCCAGGCACGACTGTTTTCCGCACACATCCCACCTGGGCATAGGCCCTTGGGGTAGCTCTTGCCTGGTGAGCGGGAGCCCAGGGTGGATGGGCAGATCTGGACAGAGTGCCTCTCTCCTCAGTTTGGTGCTGTGGCCTACTGCTACTACCACTGCTCCCTAGAGGGGAGCAGATGCCAGGAGGAGCTCGAGACCTTGGCTCCTCTGCTGCCCAGCTCGGAGCAGGAAGTGAGACTGATGTCACCTCTCAGCCCGAAGAAGAGATAAAATACAGCTCTGTGGTGAGTGTAGTGGCGAGGGGCCTCTGCCCTCACAGTGACACCCAGAGGCCAGGGAAGGGGTGAGGACACCCCGGGCGGCAGCTAGGCCTGCAGCCCTTAAGAGAGAGCCTCAGTCAAGGGAATTTTCACTCCCTGGGGACTGATGGGCTCTTGGACCCTGATTGGCCCAGCACGCACGTGCGCACGCGCGCACACACGCATACATACACGCACACGCGCGCATACAAACACACACACACACATACACACACACACACACACACACACACACACGCTCACTCACCACAAGATGCAAGGACCACAAAGCTCAAACCTGGGGGCTGTGGGTGGGGAAGGGGTCAGGCCTGGGCAGATGCCCTACTTAATAAGGGTTTTTAAGGAGTGAGTGAATGTGCTCATAACAGTCGCTGAAGTTGGGGAGCCTGGTGGGGGCCCTGCGGCTGCCCCTGTAGCTGCTGCTGCTGCTGCTGCCGCCTGCTGCTGCTGCTGCTGCTGCTGCTGCTGGTTAAGGTTCCGGGCTGTGGACTCCTCAGCTGCGCGCAGCAGGAAGGTATAATTCCTCACCACCTCTTCCACCTTGGCCAGTAGCTCTTGGCGCTGGGCCTCGGAGCGCACGATGAATACCAGCCGCACGAAGGTCTCAATGAGGCTGCTCAGCACCTGGAAGCTGCCTGTGATGGCTGCCAACATGTGAGTCGGGCTCTTGTCCACATTGGCCACACGGCGGCAGGAGGCCCGGAGCTCCTTGAACTTGAGAGCTAGCTCAAGCTTGTACTCAGAGATCTGAGAGACATAGGGCTTAGGGGCACGGGCCTCAGGGCTGGCCACACACTGCCTCAAGACTGTCAGCAGTTCATTAGTGTCTAGCCGGGCAGCCAGGAAGCCATCAGGGAGGCCATAGGCATGGGCACGCAGGGCATTGATCTTGGCCAGGCTCCCCTCGAAGGTGGACACCCGAAGGTCAATCTCCTGGGTGCGGGAGGCCTCGGGGCTGCTGCTGCAGGTGGCAGCATCCAGCACCTGCAGGGTCCTGCTCACCACAGGCACCACCTGCTCATCCAGTTTCATGCCGGGCAGAATCTTCATGGGGATGGAATAGGAGAGCTCATCCTTGCCATCACTGGCATCATCTGCCATGTCACATTTGCGGTAGTAGAAGCAATAGCGGATGGAGCAGCACTTGCTAGTCTCACTGTCCTCGTCCAGATCGGCAGGCTTCCGGTACACCTCCTCTGGCAGTGAAAACACTGCCATTGGCCTGGGGCCTTTGGTCTCAGGGGTAACCTGGACGTATGAGGGGTCTCCCAGGGTTGGTGATTCCATAGACTTGTTTTTGAGACCCAAGCCTAGAGGGAGGCCTGCCTCTACCTCCTTGGCCTCCCTGGGCAGCATGCCCAGGGGTGGGTGTGGGTAGACATCTGAGGTCAGCGAAGCCCTGTCACCTTGGTCCAGCTCACTGATGCTGTAACGGCGCATTAACTTCCTGTAGTTGGGAGCTCCCAGACACTCACCCCCCGAGGCACACGTGGTTAGGCACGAAACACCACTCTCTGGGTCCGATCGGCACTCTCGAGATTCCAGGCTGGTGGAACGGATGCGTCGGATATTGATGGGGCTACCAAGGCTCAAACCTGGGCCAGCCTCCGGCTGTCTCTGGGTAGGGGGGACCCTGTCCCTCTCCCTCCCCTGGAGGCCAGGCACCGGTGTTTGGGCGGCCTGTGGTCGGCCTCCTCGGCAGATGCGCTTGCAGTCACAGCTACGCCTTTGCTCGCGTGACATGCCAGGCCCTTGCTGCACAGGGCTGCTGCGTAGCTGGCAGCTGCAGCGGCCAGGTGCTGGAGGTTGCAGGTACTCAGTGCCTGGCAGCTCCCCCTGGCTTGGTGGCTTTAGAAGTTCCTCAAGGAACTCCAGCTCATACTGCTTTACCTTCTGCAGCTGGGCCTGTCGCTCGTCAGTCTCCTTCTTCTGGCGGGTGGGGAAGGTGGCAGAGAATAAATTGCGTAGCCGGAAGGGACCACGGGATGACTTGGGCTTTGTGGGACCTTCAGAGGATGAGTGGGCTCCATCCAGTGTCGTCTCAAGCTTCCTGGAGGGCATGGTGCTCACCTGCCGGCTACTAGCCTGTGGCCTCAGTGGACTCTGGCCTCGAGGTTGGCAGCTGGGACTCTGGCCTCGGGACTGACTGCTGGGGCTGTGAGCACGGGGCTGGCAGCTGGGGCTGTGGCTTCGGGGCTGGCAGCTGGGGCTCTGCAGAGCCATCGGGTACCCAGCTCTGGGGGTCAGGCTGGTCTCCTCGAGTTTGCTGCTCTTGGAAGTACTCTCCAGTTGCCCCTTCTCTCCCTGGCTGGAGACAGTGCCCTGCTTGTGTGGGGGAGGCTTTGCACCCTCTGTTCCACCCTTGCCTATCACCTCCCCTGGAGCTTGCTTGCCTACTGACTCTCGACTTGCTCGTGAAAGATGATAGCTTTTGGGAGGGAAACTTGGAACAGAAAGCCTATCCTCTTGTGGGGAGAGGTGCAGGCTGTCAGCCCGGCTGCCTGGGGGTGCTCTGGGGCTGGAAGAGACCTCTGCGCCCAGCTGCTGCTGGGAATTCCGTGACGTCTCTGGAGCACCGGGGCTCATTTTGAACTTCAGATTCTTATTGGCACTGCTACTCACCATGCTAACTTCTGGTCTGCCCATGCTGACCTCTGGCCTTCCCCCACTGGCCTCCAGCTGTCTCTCTCCCCTGCTGGGGGTGGTTCCCAAAGCCCCGCCAGGAGTGGCTAGACTCTTACTGTGAACCACCTGCTGTAGGGCAGCAGAGATGATGGCTGGGGTCACACTGCCTTTTGGGTCCAGGATAAGCTTGGGGCTCAACCTGACCTCTTTGGGCAGATTCTCTCTCAGTTCTGAGACCTGGTCTTCACTAAGAGATGGTGTGGCTGCCCTTAGTGACATCTCCAGGCCTGTCCTAGTATGGCCAGGCCCTTTGTCCTCAGGAACTGGGGGCAGCAGGCTCAGATTCTTCTGCTCGCTAAGCTGTGGAGACAGTGCTGGGTGCACTGCCAGAGAGTATGTTCGCTCTCCCTGTGTTTGGGTCTCTGACTGGGGCAGCTTTCTCCGAGCGCCTGGAGGGCCAGGACTCTGGCCCGTGACAGCTGGCTGGAGGGATGGGTTGGGATCCGGGCGCCCAAGAGAGTAAGGGGCTGTGAGAACAGCCTGGGCTGCACAGCTCTGGATCCGGAAGGGCAGGTCCTTGCGAGCAAGGAGGCTGTCCTTGTTGAGGTGCTGGGCCAGGAAGTAGGTGGTGTTCTGGTGCTGCTTCATGGCCGACATCATCTCGGACATGTCTGTGAGCTCTGAAGAATTGGTTTCATGGCCCGAGTCCAGCGATGATTCGGGAGTGATTGTGGCCAGCACAATCAGACCTGAATGAACAGGGATGGGACTTGTTATACTTATTGATATCAAGTTCTTTTCCAATCAGATAGAAAGAATTGGTGGAGGCCAAGGTTAGCCAACAATGTTTAAAACTGGGGAAAACTAAAGCCTGGGAGGAATTCAGGGCTGAGGCTGGAAGGAGACGAGGGGGAGGGGACAGAGAAGAGCAAGTTGTAAGAACGGGTATGAAAGGATAGAATCCAAAAAAGTAACAAAAGAGGCGAACAGAAGATCTGGGCAGTTTAGTGACAAATTAACATGCAAATCACATGCAAAAAACAACCATGCTAATCAACATTATTTTTAGATTCAACAGCTAGGAAATTTCTGTTAATTATCCTGAAGAGGGCTGGCAAAGAGAGAATCCTCTCTATCCCTCCTTATCTGGCCAGGCTGCCCACAATCCTTGCAGCTGAGGCCATTTAACTGAGCATGTCCCCTCTCTGGCAGCCACATGGGCCTCAGGCCTAGGAGCATCTAGTTTGTGGAGCTCCAGAGCCTAAGCAAAGAGAAATGCTGGCCCCAGGGTGGGGTGGTTGGTAACAAACATGTGGGGGCTGCCCATGTCAAGGGGGCCCTCGCATACAGAAAAGGCAGGCTTCCTCTGATGTCACATCCCATCACCCTCCATGTCCATACTCTGCCTGGCCTCATGTGTTTGTTCATATTCCTTATTGCTCCCTATTTCTTTTCTGCTGCTGTCATCTACTTCTTTTTTTCTTTTTCTTTTTTTTGGTACTAGGGATTGAATCCAGGGGTGCTTTACAACTGAGTTACATTCCCAGTCCCTTTTAATTTTTATTTTGAAGCAAGGCTTCACTAAGTTGCTTAGGGCCTCACTAAGTTGCTGAGCCTGGCCTTGAACTTGTGATTCTCCTGTCTCTGCTTCCTGTATTGATGGGATTCAGGTATGCACTACTGTGCCTAGTTACCTCATTTTTTTAAAAAAAAGATACGTGTATATAAAGATATGTATCTGTATCTATTTATATATGTCTGATGTTTTTTGTCTAGAGTAGACATACATGTGACTATAACAGCCATGTTTTATGACTCTCCTACCCACTAATAGTTAATAGCAGTAGCTCCCACTTACTGAGTCCTTACTGTTTGCAAAGCAGTGTTTAAGTGCTTTGGCTAAACGATCTCATTTAATCCTCACAATAACCCGATATGATGTGACTACTGTTCTCAAACCCATTTAAGATAACAGAGAGGCTCTGAGAGAAAAAGTGCCTTGCTTGGATCACACTGTCTGTGAATGAGGAAGCCAGGACTTTGGTACACCTGACTTAGAACCACATTCTCAGGTAAGACAAAGACCTTAGCCCTTAGCAGTGATGCTTCCTCAATCCCAGGTCACTAGGTGGTTAGTTAGTCCTTTTGTTTTCTTCCAATCATGTGCATGCTGATATTATTGGCCTATTTTATGTATCTCTCACAATATTTTCTCTTATCCTTCATCCTGGCCTGGCTCTATAGCTGTCATGGCTCCAATCCCTGGGTTCTATCTATAAGACATGTCTAGAGAGATGGACTAGAGATGGAATGCAAAAGCTAGAGCTGTGGCTAGAGCTGAGCAGCCCATCCTGGCCACAGCATTGTTGCTCTGCAGACACTAACTGGATGACCTCTGGCCCTCTACTGCTCTGACACACCAGTGACTTTAACATCTGCTCAAGAAGAAGCAACATTATCTGTTGGCCCTTCCTGGCCAGGAGAAGGAAGAGGAGGAAAGAGGGACAAGGAACAGGCCATTACCTGCAGTCTGTGGGGGCGGGGGGTGTGGTCCATCTTCTGAAGCAGCCAGAGCTTCCAGAGCCTGCAGGGTGGACACTAGAGCATCATCCAGCTCCTGGGCATGATCTCGAACTGTCCGGGTCTGCACACTGTCAATCAGCGTCACTGGAATCTCATCATATAGAAGCCCACGAAGGTGGCGTCCTTGCTCCTGGCTTTGGACGGCTCGGCGCTTGGGGTCATCCTCATCAGAGCTGTTGTCTCGGAAACCAGGGGGTGGGGCGGCAATGGCAGGCAACAGAGAAGTTGTTTCATCTTCCTCTTCTTCTTCCTCCTCACTCCCAGGTGGTGGCAGGGACATCAAGTCTACCATATTGTCACGAGAGGAGCCAGGCCTCCCGCCTTTGCGAGGGCCCTGCTGCTCCTGGAATTTGGCTTTGCAAGAGTCACAGTAGAAATTCAGGGCTTCAGCCCCTAGGGAATTGTCCAAGGTGTAGGACCGGGCCCTGCTGGCACAAGGCTCATGGTCTAGGCTGGCTGCATCAAAGTCATCAGGGACCACATCATAACCTTGGCCAGAGCTTTTGGACGTGGGGTCAGACTTGGTCCGGGGCCTGGTCTCCTCAAAGAAGATTAGGTTCTCATTGACATCTGTCCGGCTTTCCTGCTCCTTCCTTTGTTCCCGCATATGGAGGTAGCAGAAGCTGACAAGCTCAGAGTCGGCAGGCGGGGGCGTGCAGCGGCTCGACTTCCTGGGGCTGGTGCCCACGCTGCCCACATAACTACTCTCCTTTTTCCCCAGGTGGCCCCCAGCGACAGGGCGGTGGGCACTGTGCATGTAATCTAAACCCAGAAAGAGAATCAACAGATGAGCCCTAATGCTGAGGACAGTGGCTGAGCTCTCTTGGCATGTCTGGGCCATGTCCCTGTTGCACAACTGGCAAGCAGATACCAAGAGAAAGCATTACATGGCTAGAGATCACAGGGAGGGGAGTTGATGGGCCACATCACTGCTGACCCACAAAGTGGAGTGAGTAGAATCTCAAGGCCTGAACTGCTAATAGCCCCATTACCTTTGAAATGGGAAAAGGCATGATGGGGGTTGGGGAACATCTTGGTGTCTGAGCACTCACTGCTGGACTCTTACATGGATACTCTGGTATGCAGTCAGCTGTTAACATTTAAAGAGGTGAGGTTTATTTTAAGTTCCTTTGATAACTATCCTTGCCCTGGGCCCTGCCCTTTTTTAGAGCCATCTCAACCTCCAGTGCTCCTGTTATCTTGGTTGTCTCCTAGCCCAAGAAAATGCATCTGACAAGCTACTAATGCTTACTGAGAAAGTGTTAATCCAACGAGTACAATGCCCAAGAGTTTGTGGTTCAAAGTGGTCTGTTGAGAGAGGGGCCCTAAAAGAATAGCTATGTACTTAGTAGTATTCTGGGTATCTGAATATGTAAAGGATATGGCAGATGAGACAGGATGTGCTATGTGGAAGAAGGGTGGTGTTGAATTCTCATAATTCTTCAAAGGTTATTACTTTCCTGTATTCATGCAGGGCCAGCCTTGCCTGCTACACATATGTGTTCTCATCAATAGTTTGCTCTTTTATTTACTTATTTATTCATTTATTTTTGGTACTAGAAATTGAACCCAGGAGTGCTTTACCACTGAGCTACACATCCAGCCCTTTTTATTTTAATTTTTAATTTTGAGACAGGGTATCAGATGCTTAGGGCCTAAGTTCCTGAGCCTGGCCTCGAAATTGCAATCCTTTTGCCCCAGCCTCCCAAATCACTGGGATTACAGTCATGTGCCATCCACTGGCATTAATAACTCTTGATGGTAGGTGTTTACATCTGAGAACTATCTGTAGAAAATGCTTTCTTTTGGTGGGGGTACTAGGGATTGAACTCAAGGGCACTAAACCACTGAGCCACATCCCCAGCTATATTTTGTATTTTATTTAGAGGCAGGGTCTCACTGAGTTGCTTAGCACCTCACTGTTGTTGAGGCTGGCTTGAACTCACGATACTCCTGCATCAGTCTCCCAAGTCACTGGGATTACAAGCGTTGTGCCACTGTACCTGATGGCAAATGCTATATTTCTGAATGGCTTCTCATGCTGTTTTGGGAGCCCTTCTCCATGTTATCTGTGAGGATACACTCACACAATGACAATTCTTTCTGCTACCAGCAGGTAGATGGCAAGTATTAACTTAGATCAATTTATTTCACATGATCCCATTTAATCTTCACAATCCAATGAGGGGAAGAAACTGACCCAGATGGTCATATGACTTACCTAAAGTCACATGAGTCATAAATGATAATCTGAATTTGATCTCAGATATGAGGGGCTTCAAAACCCATATTTTCAACCATTACACTATAGCTTATCATGGTGCAAAAGACTGTATAAAACAAGACTTCAAAAAGCTTTCAGGCTGGGGATGTAGCTCACTGGTAGAGCACTTGCCCAGCATGTGCAAGATCCTGGGTTCAATCCTCAGTACTACAAATACAAACAAAATACAAAAAATGCCTTTCCAACTCCAGTTTGGGTGGGGTGTGGCTCATGCCTATAATCCCAGAGATTTGGGAGGCTGTGGCAGGAGGGTGGCAAGTTTGAGGCCAGACTTGGCAACTTAGTGAGACCCTGTCTCAAAATAAAAAGGGTTAGGGTTCAGTGGTAAGGTGTCTCTGGGTTTAATCCTAGTACAAAAAAAAGAACAACAAACAAACTTCAGTTTGGCAGGGTCAATATGTCAGTGTTAACTCTCATTAGAATTTATAGCTTTGACAAATGCATAGCACTGGAGCTAACAACGGAGCCCAAAAACACATGAAGGAAAGGCTGAATGGAAGGAAGAAATACACAATACAACTATAGTTGGAGAATTTTTTTTTGTACCAGGGATTGAACCCAGGGAATCTTAACCACTGAGCCACGTTCCCAGTCTTTTATATTCTTAATTTTTACATTTTTAATTTTATGTTCTTAATTCAATCCCTGTTACCCTCATCCAAAAATCTAAACTTCCATCTTAAGAAACCAGAAAAGAAGAGCTATCTAAATATAAGGCAAGCATAAAGAAAGAAATAGTAGAGGATAGAGGATTGGAAATTAGATAAAATTGACAAAACTAAAACTTGTTACTTTGAAAAAAATGAATCAAATTGATCTTTTCACAGCTGGGCGTGGTGGCTCACGCTTGTAATCCTAGCACGTAGCGAGGCTGAGACAGGAGAATCGTGAGTTCAAAGCCAGCCTCAGCAATGGCGAGGCGCTAGGCAACTCAGTGAGACCCTGTCTCTACATAAAACACAAAATAGGGCTGGGGATGTGGCTCAGTGGTTGAGAGCCCCTGAGTTCAATCCCCACTACCAAAAAAAAAAAAAAAAACTGATCTTTTCACAACCAACAATCTGAAAATTAAATCAGAAAACAATTCTTTACTATAGTACCAAAAATAATAAAATAAGTATAAATTTAACAAAAGAACACTGTATATGGAAAACTACAAATGTGTGAAAGACAGTAATGAAGATTTAAATAAAGGGAAAGATATCCTATGTTCATGGATTGACAGACTCAATATTAAGATGGCAGTATTTTCCCAAATTGATCTACAGATTCAACACAGTCTTTATCAGAATCCAAGCTGAGTTTGTAGAAATTTACAAGCTAATTAAAAAACTCATACAGAATTGCAAGGCACCCAGAATAACCAAAATTATCTTGAAAAAGGACAAAGGAGGAAGATTCATGCTTCCTGATTTCAGAATGTACAACAAAGCAACAATGATAATCAAGATAGTAGGGCTGGGGCTGTGGCTCAGTGGTAGAGCTCTTGCCTAGCATGTGGGGGGCACTGGGTTCGATTCTCAGCACCACATATAAATAAATAAAATACAGACTCACCAAAAACTAATAAAAAAATTTTAAAAAAAAGGTAGTATAGTGCTCTGCTATAGTGCACAGGAATAGACATATAGAACAATGCAATAGAATTGAGAGTCCTGAAATAAACCCTCAATTTTATGGTCAAATAGCCCAATTTATAAATGGACATAGGCACAGTGACACACACTTCCGCAGGCTGAGGCAAGGGAATTGCAAGTTCAAGGCTACCCTGGCAACATAGCAAGACTCTGTCTCAAAAATAAAATAAGCCGGATGCAGTCACGCAAGCCTGTAATCCCAGCACTTAGGGAGGCTGAGACAGGAGAATCGCAAGTTCAAAGCCAGCCTCAGCAATGGTGAGGTGCTAAGCAACTCAGTGAGACCCTGTCTCTACATAAAACACAAAATAGGGCTGGGGATGTGGCTCAGTGTTCAAGTGCCCCTGAGTTCAATCCTTGGTACCAAAAATAAAAATATAAAAAAATAAAAAGGGTTGGGGATGTAGTTCAATGGTAGAGCACCCCTGGGTTCAAGTTTCATCCTCAGCACCACATAAATGAGGACAAATGATTTGAAAAGATATTTCATCAAAGAAGATATACTAATCGACATTAAACACATGAAAGTTGTTCAATATCATTAGACATCAGGGAACTGCAAATAAGAACTGAGAGTTTGCATTTCACCACTTCATACCCACTATGATGGATGTTAAAAAAAAAGCCAGACAATAACAAGTTTAATGAGGCTATCATGAAATTATAACTCTAATCCATTGCTTGTGGGAATGTAAAGTGGTATGGTCATTTTGGAAAACAGTTTGGTTGTTCTATTCCTAGATAATGAAAAGAACTGAAAACCCACATCCTTATAAAAAGCTGGACATGAATGTTTATAAAATCATTATTTATAATAGCCAAAAAGGAGAAACAACCCAAATGTCCATCAACTGATGAATGGATAAATAAAATATATTCCATTTGATGGAATATTATACAGTCATAAAAGAAATGAAGTACTGATATATGCTACAGCATGGATGACCCCTGAAATATGCCAACTGGGGCTGGGGTTGTAGCTCAGTGGTAGAGCACTTGCCTAGCATGTGTGAGGCACTGGGTTCGATCCTTAGCACCGCATATAAATCAAACAAACAAAATAAAGGTATGCTGTCCATTTACAACTACATAAAATTTTTTTTAAAAAAGAAAATATGCTTTTGAAAACAGCATGCCACAAAAGACCGTATATTGCATGATTTCATTTATATGAAACATTCAGAATAGGCAAAGCTATGGAGACAAAAAGTACACTAGTGATTGCTTAGGGCTATGTGGCAATTAGGGGGAAGAGGGGAATGACCACTACTAGTGTGTACATTTTTGGGGGGTACCAGGGATCAAACTCAGGGGAACTCGACCACTGAGCCACATCCCAAGCTCTATTTTGTATTTTATTTAGAGACAAGGTCTCACTGAGTTGCTTAGCACCTTGCTTTTGCTGAGGCTGGCATAAACTTTTGAGCCTCCTGCCTCAGCCTCCTGAGTTGCTGGGATTACAGGCATGCTGTTTTAAAGGAGAGGTAAAAATGTTCTAAAATTAAAATTTGGAGATAGTTGTACAACCCAATGACTATCCTAAATATATTTAAAAACACTGGTTTATGTACTTTAAATGGGTAAATTGTATGGTTTGGAAATTATGTTTACATAAAAATTAACTATTTAAAAATAAAAAGTGCAGGGCACATGCTAAATTTTTATTCCTTATGAGAAGTAAAAATAAGTGCACTTTACTGTGAAGCCACTTTGTGTGGTTTATCTCATGTAATCCCGCCAAATTCCTTGTGAAGTAGGTAATATTATTATCCTCATTTTGCAGATGAGGACACTGAGATTCCATTTAAACAGCTAAAATATGGCAGAGCAGAGACTGGAATCCAAGTCTCTGTCTTCAGATCCCATGTTCTTGTGGCTTTCTAAAGCTCATGCTGTCCCTCCAAATAGAAATTCAATGATTAGATTGAATGGGTTCCTATCTGGCCTTACTGGTTGCATCTATGGACCTCTAGATCCC
The DNA here is from genome assembly GCA_028644305.1 of Xerus rutilus. Lineage (NCBI taxonomy): Eukaryota > Metazoa > Chordata > Mammalia > Rodentia > Sciuridae > Xerus > Xerus rutilus. The sequence continues at coordinate 38,962,510 of CM053417.1, forward strand.
TTGGGGAGATAGTATTTAATGACCCTCCATCCAGGCCTCTGAGGCTTAGGAAAGAAGCACTCTAGGGTAACAGTGAGCCAGGAGCATGAACTATCTGTATATAATGTCTTTGTACCCCAAGGTATTGTTGGCAGGTTCTAGGGATGTACCAGTTGGTAACTCTGCTTAGGTAAAGGTTGGAGTTTTGTTGTTGTTGTTTGTTTTTGGGTGAATCCAGGCCTGCCTTACCAATGAACTACATCTCTGAGGCTGGACTCCAATCTGTGGTCCTCCTGCCTTAGCCTCCTGAGTCACTGGGATTACAGATGTGAGCCACCGCTCCTAGCCAAAGGCTGGAGTTGTAAAGGTGGCTGCCCTCCCAGTAAACTGGAAACATCTCCCAAGAGAAGACTGTCAAGGTCAGGTCATGCCCCACCCACAACTTGGTAATGTGATTTCTAGGTCAGAGAAGAGAGTGTGCCTGGAGAAGCTCAAAGCTCCTCCATGCAGAAGGTTAGAAAAGCCATTGAAGCCAGGTGTGTTTGGCTGATGGCTGGGACACCATGCCTCCCAGATTGCAAATCTGTGTAAATTGCTCATGAGCATTCCCCAAGGTGGGGGGTACCCAAGTTTATTCCTCTGTACTCAGCCACTCAGAAGATTGACTTAAAAATGCCTGCAAAGAACAGGACAGTGAACTCATAGAAGTTAAGCTAAACGGTATATGCAGATACACACACACACACACAGTTTGAAAAACATTGAACACTTGGAGCCAGTTTTCTAGTACTTGGTCATTCTGTACTCTACCATCCAATGATCATAATGATGACCTACAGCCTTGCAAGAAACTCATATTCTTTCTGAATCGTCAAAAAACAAATAAAAAATATAAAGGTATATTCAGCGGCAGAGTACTTATCTTGTATGGATGAGGCCCTGGGTTCCATCCCCAGTACTACTAAAACAAATGTCTATTATATTCAGTCTAATTTTAGTACTCCATGCATGTTGCTGGGTTTTACCTACATGAAAATTGATGAGTCATGTGTAGAATATTCAGTAGCCATTAACTATAATATTCAATTCACCACACCAAACTGTTTCTAGCCATGATAGAAAATGAGGAGTGAATTCCTCCAACTGAGGTCCTAAGAGGGATCCCCAAGGCTTTGTTTTCTGGGATTCCTCCAGGATACAGGGAGCTCGGGGCTAGAGAGAAATGGCAGCTGCCTCTGGATTTCCTGACACCTTGGACTAGATGGAGAATTGGCATTTATGTGAGCCTTTCTCTAAATTTATAACCTTTCTGCGCCTTCAAACATAGATGTTATTTTGTTGTGACTCTTGAATTTCCCCTATATAAATGTAAAGATGCTTACTATATTAGCATTATTATTTTAATCATCTGTCTGTCTATATTTATCCCCGCTGGACTCCAAGCTATGTAAAGGCAAGGACCATGTCTATTATTCCCAGCTATACACCCAATGCCTGGTACAATGAATATTTGAGAAATATTTGGATAGTGAATAAGTGAAATACCAACTTTGGTTGAAGCTACTGAGAGGAAATTCCTTTGCTACAAATTCCCTTTTTTCCTGGGTGTGGGAGAGGTGATGGATGGCTTCTCTTTTCCAGTTATTGGTTTAAAGGTTGGGTAGGCTAAATACTGTGTTAGATAAGCTGGCAGCCAGCAACTGCTGTGGGATAAAAACAAAGAGCTGGCCATACATCTTCCTCCTTTTGAGAGAGACCAGTCCCTGAATAGGCTAAGGATTTGACTCCTCAGGAAAAGGTCCAGGTTGGAAGGAGGCCTAATCCCTGAATGCCTTTGGTAAAGAACAACAGTCAGCACTGGGGCATCTGTTCTGGGATGAATCTTGAATGCTGAAAGGAAACAGATCTCATCTTTGGATCTTGGTTCTAAGATTCTACAATAGCAGAACTGATAATCCCTGCCCTGGAACCTGGGCTGAGGTCTCCTCAATAGCATCCTTCCCTTCCCTGGGACCATGACATAAGAAGTGCATATCACCCTCAATGCTTTGCTGGGACAGCCACATTTCTGTGAACTTATGCAGAAACAGGAGGATCAACCCACAGCACCCAGCAAGAGCTCTGTGTACCTGCTGTCAACCCAGTATCTAACAGTTCAGAAAGACAAGAAACCAAGGCTCTGGTGAAGTGATACCAAGCTAAAGTTCTTGTCTATTTAGCCAGAAGAGATGGGAAAGGAAGATCAGAGCCTATTTGTATCTGCCCCTGAGCTATTTTCACCCTAAGAAGAAAAAGCCCTATAAACAACAGAGACACCATAGTGGTATGTTTGGCTCCTGCATGTTCAGAAGACCCTTAGCTTCTGTCAATTTTCAGGTACAAGGGTTTGTCAGGAATTAGGGAGGGGGGCTCTAAATCTATACCTAGCCCTATGTGAATCCAATGAAGCAGATTTATTTGCCTTTGGAAAAGCAACAGGGAAGCAACATGGGAAGTGTTTGTTCAGTGAGGCTGCAGGGATACATGATGCCATGTCCCTCACTTGGTGCCACTATCCAAGAGCAAGGGGAACACTTGGAGCCAGCATTGGCTAGGTGCTGATGGGATGTCAAACTTTTTCTCAGACAGATTGGAACTAGGAGCTATCACTAGTGCCTTCTGAAAGTGGATCCCCCTGAACAACTCTGTCACATCTGGTCCTTGGCTGGGCTCCAGATTCTTCCTTCTGCCTTCCCCTTTCCCTTTCTCTCTCTCCATCCTGCTCAGTAAGAGGTACAGTTTACTCAGATGTGATTAAACAGAAGAGGACCACAGGTGACACTAATAATGCTAATGCTGGCTTTTCTAGTTTTTGGGCATCTGTAGGTTTGCAAGTGTGCACCTGCCGCTTCACAGTTATTCACCTAAAGATGTGTCACACCACCCTCCTCTGGTTTCTTCATATTCCAACTCAGCTCTTTTGCTTTTCTCTGTGAAGCCTCCTTCATGTGCTCTGGGGCCACCTATCATGTCCCAAATCTGTGTTTGGTAGAGTACCTTTTAATTTCTATGGACAATATTTTGAGATATAAACTTGCACTTGATATGAGATTTGTGATGGACTTGTTTGTGATAAAGAGACAATGAAGTAAGAGAATGTGTATGGGGGAGAATGACACACAGGCAGGTCATCCATCAGGAGTGTGTTTCTATTCTCAAAAACACCTCTGGAGGCTGGGGTTGTGGCTCAGTGGTAGAGCACTTGACTAGTACATGTGAGGTACTGGGTTCGATCCCCAGCATCACATAAAAATAAATAAATGAAATAAAAGTACTGTGTTTATCTACAACTGAAAAATATTTTTTAAAAAAACCCAGTCTAGATCAGAAGTGACCTTTTTGAACACCAAGAAAGCCTTCTTTGTTTTGTTTTGTTTTGGTACTGGGGATTGAACTCAGGGGCACTTGACCACTGAGCCACATCCCCAGCCCTATTTTGTGTTTTATGTAGAGACAGGGTCTCACTGAGTTGCTTAGTGCCTCGCCGTTGCTGAGGCTGGCTTTGAACTCGTGATTCTCCTGTCTCAGCCTCCCTAAGTGCTGGGATTACAGGCTTGCGCTACCGTGCCTGGCTGAAAGCCTTCTTTTTAATTAATTATTTTATTTTTTACAGTGCTAAGGGTTGAACCTGGGGCCTTGTGCATGCTACAGAAGTGCTCTACCACCAAGCCACATCCCCAGCCTACAAGAAAGTCATGAAGACAGAAGAAATAGTCAATTGTCAAAGGCAAGTGGATCAAAAGTTTTAAGCATGTGGAATGGGTGACTACTAGGTGTTAAGTTTCAGCTTTGCCCATTAAGGTTGGGAGCTGGCAGGGGGAGCACTTCCTGCATGTATATGAGCCTGAGGTCTAATATGTGGAATATCTGCTCTTTGGGTCACTTTCTTCTCCAGCTTCAGTTCTGGGAAGCAGTGTCTGCACTAGGCTGATTTTTCCCAAGGCCCGTTTCTGCCATCCCCAGGATTGCTTTGAGAAGTAGCTACACTGAGTTGCCTAACGGGGAAGTCTTCTGTCTGGGGGCTGCATTTGCTCTTCATCATAATCCTCTCCTATCTTAAAAGCTTCTTCTGGGCCTACCCAGTCTCCCTGCCACCTACCCCACCCCAACCTTCAATGGTGTTGTATTGCAGATAGCTCTGTCAAGCCCCACTATGATGATCAAAAAAAGAAGGTCCATCTTCATTTTGAATCCCACTTCAACTAAGCCAGAACATGCAGGAATCTCCCCCTGGCTCTCTGTACTTCTAAAGCTTTGTCTCAGATCCACTGCAAGTGTTATTTTGAGATGGGATCTCACTGTGTTTTTCATTCTTGTCTTGAATTTGCAATCCTTCAACCTCAGCCTCTGGAGTTGCTGGGATTACAGGTGTGCTCCACCATACCTTGCCAAAGCAATTCTTTAATTGGCTCTGTTGTGTGTGTCCTATTTTTATCTTATTCATCAACTTAATCTGAATGTGTTGCTATAGGCATCCTTTCTAGAATAGGCACATGCAAAGGCCTGCTGTCTGTCCCACGGGGTCGAGGTATGCCAGTTGAGATGCCTGCTACAGTGCTCACTATTGGGAAGCCTGGCGCAGTTGGCAGGGAATGATTGCTAAGGCAGCAGAGCTCCCCCCTCCACGTCTCAGGGTCCAAGGGGCCTCTGGCCCACAGAAAACTGAGGCTGAACCCTACCTGCCTTGATCATTGGAGGTGGAAGTGGCTGGCTGGCAGGCCTGGAGAAGACCATCTTCCTGGAATCCAACAAGAGGCGGCAGTACCCCGCAATCAGGCAGGCAAAGTTGGTGGCTTCAGGCCACTCCATCAACAGCACCAGAGGCTGCAGAAGAGATGGAAAGAAGTATAAAGTCATGGAGAAAGTACAAGGCAGATACATTTCCAGGAGGATGACAACAATAACAACAACAAGAGAAAAGATGGTTTCTACAGTTAGAAGAACCACACTTTCTAAACTAAAAAATGGAGGCATATAACCTGACAGTTTCATCTGATTTGAGAATTTCTTTGTAGTAAATTCTTACCCACATATCAAAATTAAATCAACCTTTACTCACACATTTGATGAACCACCTTTACTGAAAAAGACCAAAATTATATATCATCATGTGATCATTATGTGGCTGGCTGTATTTGTGCTTTTCAGAGCTCAGCAGATGTGCAGGCCAGCTGAGAGAACTGGGGGTCTAGGCTAGGCTGAGGAACGGTCTGGGATATCTTTAACTGTAAGCAATTTGGGTGCAAAAACCATCTCATGCTCATCTCCATAGGCTCCTACAATACCCAGAGCAGTTCCCCAAACATAGGGGACACTCTATGGAACCAAGTCCTAAGTGTGCTTTTAGGGCCAAATACTTTCTGGCCTGCAGTCCTGCTCAGATCTTCTTGACTCCCCTCTCTTTCCCAAAGTGGCCTTGAAATTTGCAATGGGGCTTTTTTTTATTTTGGTAACAGAGATTGAATCCAGGGCCTTGCACATGAGGGCCCTACCATTGAGCTACATCCCCAACACTTTTTATTTCATTTCATTTTGAGATAGGATCTCAGTAGGTTGATGAGGCTGGCCTTGCACTTGTGATCCTCTTGCCTCAGACTTCTAAGTAGCTTGGAAAAAAATATATATGTGTATAATATTTTTATTATATATATTCATATAAGGGATTGAACCCAGGGGTGCTTAACCATTGTACCATACATCCCCAGCCCTTTTTTGCATTTTATTTAGAGACAGGATTTTGCTAAGTTGTTAAGTGCCTCACCAAGTTGCTGAGGCTGGCTTTGAACTTACAATCCTCTTGCCTCAGCCTCCCAAATCCCTGGGATTACAGATGTGTGCCACTGTGCCTGGCTAGCTGGGATTATAGATGTGCACCACTGTATGCAGCTATGATTTGGATGAAAAATGACTGCCAAAGGCTCAGGTGTCAAAGTCTTGGTCTTCAGTGTAGCAGTGTTCAGAGGCAGGGCCTTGGACAGGTGATTAGATCATGAGCGCTCTGATCTCATCAGTGGATTCATTCATTTATGGATTCATAGCTTCAAGCGTTTTGGAGGAGTAGCTTTGTTTTAAAAGTGAGCTCTGTCTTTGCTTCCTCCTTGCCATGATGTTTTGCCTCGCCACAGGCCCAGAAATAAAAGAGCCATGTGACCATGGACCTCTGAAATCATGAGCCAAAATAAATCTTTCCTCCTTTAAGTTGATTTTCTCAGGCATTTTTTTACAGTGATGATAAGCTGGCTAACACAGAGATCTAGCAATTATATACAAAAAATATCTTTTCAAGAGAACTTTCTAATATCTATACTGTAATTTTAAAAGTATGGCTTGATTACATTTGGATCAGACTGAAGTCATTGAGGGTTATAATCCGCCAGCATAGGGCAGTGGTCTCCATATAATGACTACTGAAGACTGGCTAAAGAGACAGCCATGGGGATGTGGGTGGCCACGGCGTTTTGGAATTCCCAGACCAGGTATTAACAGAAGAATTAGGCTGAGTGTCATGGTGCACACCTATAATCCCAGTGACTCAGGAGACAGAGGCAGGAGGATTGCAAGTTCAAAGCCAACCTCGGCAACTTAGTGAGGTCCTAAATAACTTAGTAAGACCTTGTCTCTAAATAAAAAAAAAAAAGGGCTGTGGATGTGGCTCAGTGGTAAAGTGCCTCTGGGTTTAATCCCCAGTATCAAAAAAGGGGAAAAAAGAGAGAGAAAAGAATTAAGAGGGAATGAGATCCTTCTCTCATCAGTGAGGTTGTTACTGTAAACAGTCCATGAAAGAGATGATTAGGGCCCCCACTAGGGTAGTGGCCTTTCCAGTAAAAAGAAAGGGACATCAGCCGGGCGCAGTGGCACAAGCCTGTAATCCCAGCACTTAGGGAGGCCGAGATAGGAGAATCGAGAGTTCAAAGCCAGCCTCAGCAATGGTGAGGCACTAAGCAACTCAGTGAGACCCTGTCTCTACATAAAACACAAAATAGGGCTGCGTATGTGGCTCAGTGGTCGAGTACCCCTGAGTTCAATCCCTGGTACCAAAAAAAAAAAAAAAAAGAAAGGGACATCATGAGCACTTAGTCACCAACTACATTAGCCTTCTTTGTTTGTTATTATCACCTTGTATACAATTGTGAATCCCAGCTAGCTTAGTTAGGTCAAGTTTCCTTAGTTTTGTTTGCTATCCCCCAGGATTCCAACACAAAACTTGAGTTGAAATTTTTTTAAGTATTTATGTTTATGGATCTTTATTTTTGCTTTTTTAAATTTTTTTTTAGTTGTCAATGGATCTTTATTTTATTCATTTATTATTTATATGTGGTGCTGAGGATCGAACCCAGTGCTTCACACATGCTAGGCAAGCACTCTGCCACTGAGCTATAGCCCCAGCCCCTTGAGTTGAAATTTTATAGTTTACATAGACCAGGAGTTGGTACATGTTTTTTTTTTAGTTGTAGATGGACACAAAATATCTTTATTTTATTTATATTTATGTGGTGCTGAGGATCGAACTCAGGGCCTCATGCATGTGAGGCAAGTGCTCTTCCACTGAGCTACAATCCCAGCCCTGGTACATGTTTTTCTATAAAGGACTAGAAAGTAAATATATTAGGCCTTATGGGTCTCACAGGCTCTGTTGCAACAACACTGCCATCATAGTGTGAAAATAGCCATACATAATCTGTAAACTAAACAAATGAGTATGACTATTCTAATAAAACATTATTTACAAGCCAGGTACGGTGGTACACACCTGTAATCCCAGCAATTTGGGAGGCTGAGGCAGGAGGATCACAAGTTTGAGGCCAGCCTCAGCAACTTAGTGAGGCTCTGTCTCAAAGTAAAAAAAAAAAAAATGAAAAGAGCTGGAGATATAGCTCAGTGGTAAAGCACCCCTGGGTTCAATCCCCAGTACCAAACCAAACCAAACCAAACAAACCCTCAATTGTTCTCCATCAGGGAGTCAGTTTCTATCTCTGTACTAGGGATTCCTGAATCAGCATCACCAGTCTATTTCCCCTTTGATCTCTTTTCCTATCTTAGAACTCATATGGTGCTATGTCTATACCATAGTCTTGTGCTGGATCAAATACTACCTTGGATTGTTTCTTAGTTAGCATATATCCAATTACAATGTATGCCACAGGAAGGGATTTGGACTCTGTCCCGTAAGCAACATGTTAGTGTTGCTCCTATGGAGCTCATGCAGTACCTTTGGGAGGAAAAATGAAGTCTGGCTGGACATGGTGGCACACGTCTGTAATCCCATCGGCTTGGGAGGCTGAGGCAGGAGGATCACAAGTTCAAGGCTATCCTCAGCAATTTAACAAGGCCCTAAGCAACTTAGTGAGACCCTGTCTCTAAATAAAATATAAAAAGAGCTGGGGGTGTGACTCAGTGGTTAAGTGCCCCTGGGTTCTATCCCCAGTACCAAAAAAAGAAAAAGAAAAAAAAAAAGAAATCTGTGCCCTGAGGAGCAATTGCTCCTTTCTCCATCTTTTATCCAGTGAGAGAAACACCAGGGATAAAATGTGACTTTTGAGTCATTAGAGAGGGGATGCAGGGTGTGGTGGTGCACACCTGTAATCCTAGCAGCTCAGGCAGCTGAGGCAGATGGATGACAAATTCAAAGCCAGCCTCAGCAACTTAGTGAAATCCTAAGCAAATCAGCAGAACTCTGTCTCTAAATAAAATATAAAAAGGGCTGGGGATGTGGCTCAGTGGTTAAATGTCCATGGGTTCAATCCTCAGCACCAAAAAATAAAAAGGGATGGGGCCTTTTGGGAGGTTTGTACCTTCAGTTAATAGATGTCTTTCAGTCACAGCAGAATGGTGAATCTTACATATAAGAAAAAAGACACTGGGTATGGAACTGGGCAGGGTGAGTTAGATATCCCTGTTTCACACTCTGTCACTAATAGCAGGACACAGAGATTTGGGTGTGGATGACTGCTACCATCATTACTCTGAAGAGATTTGGGTGTGGATGACTGCTACCATCATTACTCTGAAGGCCCAAGACTAGCTCTGCCTCAGGAGCATTCACAAACACCACAGCTATCTCTGCTGCCACTGTTTCATTTCAGGCCCTCATCATCCTCTCCCTAGACCTAAACTTCTCAAGGTATATGTGAATGGTTGACAAGTGTGCTGATATCAAGCCTCTCAGGCTCTGGTGAAAAGCTGCCTCATTTGTATGTATTGTCATACACATTTTGACATTTGCTCATGATAGGGAGGAGGTTGGAACACATGAACCTAAGGACCTCCCTCTGATAGCCTCTTGATTGGCCCTTCTGCCTCCAGTCTCTTCCCACTTCCCTCCAGTTCACCTCCATGGTGCTGCCCGAGGGGTCTTTCTCTAGCACAACTTTTATTGCAACTTAAAATCTTCCATAGTTCATCACCTACAGGGTCGAATCTGACTGCCTTACAATGGCATACAAAGCCCTTTGGAACCTAGACCCAACCTATGTCTCCAACCACATCTCCCTTATCTCTCTGCCTGTGCCTTCCTCCTCCCATCACTGTCCCTCACCCTATGCTCCAGCAATGACACATCATTTATAGTTCACCATGCTCTTTCACACCTGCAAACATTAACCCATGGTGTCCCTCTGGTTGAAATGCTCCTGTGCTGTTTTGTCTACTTGGCTAGCTGCTACAAGCAGGCTAGTCACTTCCTGGAAAGCATGACCAATGGACAGCTGCATCCATTCATTCCAGAACAGGCTGTCCCAGTCCCCATCACATGGACCTTATAATGTGGCAGGAAATAAGACAAATCAAATACAGAAATGAATATGACTGCAAGGTGTGATAAGCACTACGAAGGAAAAGTACAGAGAGCTATCACTACGTAGAATATCCTAGAGCAGTGAGTGGGTGGGTGTGAAGATGTACGTGTGTGACATTTGATTTCGGAAGATGGAAGAAGCTTCTTTGAGGAAATGGCACTGACTGACGCATAGAATGAGGAAAACACTTGACCAGAGTGCTGGCTCAGTGGCTGGTTGACTGATGGACAGACAGGCCGACTGACTGCAGGGCAGTCTGACTCACTCAGGCATTGGCTGCCAAGCTGGCTGCAGGAAGGCAGAATGCTGAACAGCTTAGTTACCTGGTTGGCTGGTTGATTGGCTAATGGACAGAATTACTGACTGGAGGCTGGTGACTCACTGGCCAATTGACTTAACTGTCTGACTTCAATTCAATTTACCCTTACACCCAATACAGCCTGATGTCGGCAATAAAACAGCATGAAGGCAAAATCCTGTGCACAGAGAAGGCCAAGCACATCCCCAGCTGGCTCAGCACAGCACATCAGAAACCTCTCCTTGGCATATCCCAGATAGCCAACTGGGCCCCAGCACAGGCCAATTGTGGCTTGTAAAAGAAACACAGATGTGCTTTTTTTGCCAACAGGGGTAAACATCAAATCAAAGGCAAGCTAGCAAAAAGGCTGGATAGGTTTCTTAGAAACCTTCAAAAACAGCTGGGCACGGTGGTACATGCCTGTAATCCCAGCACTTTGGGAGGCTGAGACAGGAAGACTGCGAGTTTGAAGCCAGCCTCAGCAACGGCGAGGTGCTAAGCAACTGAGTGAGACCCTGTCTCTACATAAAACACAAAATAGGGCTGGGGATGTGGCTCAGTGGTCGAGTGCCCCTGAGTTCAATCCTTGGTACCAAAAAAAAAAAAGAAAAGAAAAAGAAAAAAGAAACCTTTAAAAACAACATTTTACTTTAAATAGGATTTTAATGATCATAATGTCTAATGTAATGCTTGTCCCTACAGAAAGCACTAGAGTAATACAGCTCAAACATGACAATGGCAGACACACAAGGCCACAAGAGATCCCTTGGGACATTTCTTTGACAGTTTCTTTCTTCCCCTTATGTGCTTCTGTGGTAATGGGGTATGGTAATGGCTCAGTGGTGTCTCAGTCCCAGACTGCTGTCTCTTAAAGAAAGATATTTGAACACTACCTCATGTTCACTCCACTACAAGCAAATAAGCTGAGTGAAAACTGTAACTGAATGTGCCCAGGCCATATTCAAGTAGAAAATAAGATAAGGAGAATGGAGTCTGAGGCATGACTCAGCCAGGAAAAGGTACAGCAGGGATTAATTTGACATGCTCCAGCCGCATCTCCTTCCTGGGGTGCCCCAGAGTAGCCTCAGTTCACTCTAGCATCTCTGACGACAGAGAAAGGATGGAAAATCCAGGGGTCTGGAGAGGCAAAAGCATAAGATGGAGTCTTTGAGTCCCAGGGGATTAGTGCCTTTTGGTTCTTGCCTCCACAGCTCTGGGAAAGGCTAATTGGGTATAGTCAGTCAATTTGGTGACAAGGCAGAGTTCTCAGGCCTGAAGCACATTAGAATCACCCGGGAAGCAACAAAGACCTATATATCCCTGGGCCCTACCCCAAGAAATTCTGATTTAAATGGTCTTGAAGGAAAAGCTGGAGCATTTAAAAAACTAGTGTTTTTTTAAAATATTTTATTTTTTAGTTGTAGGTGGACAGAATATCTTTATTTTATTTTTATGTGGTGGTGAGGATTGAACCCAGTGCCTCACACGTGCTAGGCAAACACGCTACCACTGCGCCATAATCCCAGCCCCAAATCAGTGTTTTTTTAAATCTCCATGTGATTCTAATGTGCATTCAGGGCTGAGAACTGTTTTCAGTAATAATCTTTTTTTTTTTTTTTTGGATTTCACCTGCCAAAATTGAAACAGGAAGATATAGAAAACCTAAACAGACCGATATTAAGTAATGAAATTTAAACAGCAACCAGTGAATAATCTTAATTTCACCAGGCCCTTCCAGAATATTCCCAGACCAGAGTGGCATATCTAGGGGGAAATGAGCCAAATTTGGTTTTTAACTTACATGTCCCTGTTAAGGAAACGCATACCCCTGAAATAGTGTTCCCTACACAGTGATGCACTGGCAAATATTTTGCAATCAGTTCTTCTAAATCCTGATTTGTAGTATTTTCCATGTTCTCTGGTGTACATATTCCTACCATGGCTGCTTTCAAGCTAACAAAATGATGTTATACATCCATTTTGCCTGTTGATTTATCTGAAAAAGGGTTAAAAACTGTTTTGTCATTCTCAAAGAGCACAGACTTATAACCAGTGATGAATACAGCAGACATCTCTGATTACAGGTACATCTGATTTTATGTAACAGAGGTTGGGTGTGAACAGCATGTTTATCAATGAAATGATATTAATGTAGTACATGAGTACTTGCTATTTGAAGTAATCTCATAGTCTATTAATTTCCTGTTGCTGCTATAACAAATGGCTATAAATTCAGTGGTTTAACATTATGTTTAGCCAAATAAGCCAAACTCAGAAATTCAAGGGTCATGTTTTCTTTCACGTATGGAAACTAGAGAGGAAAAAGGAAAAGAAAGGTGGGGGTGGGGAAAATCTCATGATCATCAAAGAGAGATCAGTAGAGTATAGGAAAGGAACCAGGGGGAAGGAGAAGAGGGAAATAGGAAATACTGGGGAATGATATTGACCAAATTATATTGTTATATCATAGGCATGTATGAATATGTAACAATGAATCCCACTATTCTAATTATAATGAACCAATAAAAATATGAAAAAAAAATTAGTGGCTTAAACGGTACACATGTATTCTCTTTCATTTCTGGAGGTCAGAAGTCTGATCGAGCTAAAATCAAGTGTAGGCCTATATGTGTCCCTTTTGGGAACTGTAGGGTAGAATCTGTTGCCTTGCCTTTTCTGGCTTCTGGAGGCCTCCTACACTCTTTGGCTCATGGTTCCTTCTTCTATCATCAAGGCCAGCAAGGTTGGGCCAAGTCTTACACCACATCTCTCTAGGTCTGGAGATGTAGCTCAGAGGTAGAGCACTTAACTATCATGTATCTAGCCCCTGGGTTTAACCCACAGCACCACACATCCACAAAAATCTCTCTGAACTTCAGTCTTTGTTTTTCACTTCCAAGGAACCTTGTGATCACATTGGTCTTGCCTGGATAATCTAGGCAACACTCTCTAGTTTAAGGTCAGGGGATTAGCAATCTTAATTCCATCTGCAACCTGAATCCCCCTCTTGCCTTATACATACCCTATCATAGGTTCTGGAGATTAGGGCACAGACATTTTTTGGCGAGGGGCATTATTCTGGCTACCACATAGGGTAAAAAATCTCATTACAAAATAGAGAAATTTTGACATAAAGTGGCTAATTTTCCTGTAGTTTTCCATAGGGATTTTATCAGTTGCTTAAAGTGGGGCATACATGAGCCATCTACCACCTGACAGTTATATCTTCAAGCACTCATATCATCTACCTAACCATTAAAAATTTCTCACTCACAGAGTGCAACCTTCTAGCCCCATCCATTCTCCAACATCATCTCCTGCTTATCCCATAATGTAGTCTCTCCTCAACACCCCCTCATGACTTGTGGGAGTGCTGTGCATGTAGTACTGTTCTTTTTTAAAATATTTTATTAGTTGTTGATGAACCTTTATTTAATTTATTTATTTATATGTGGTGCTGAGAATCGAACCCAGTGCCTCACACATGCTAGGCGAGTGCTCTACCACTGAGCCACGACCCCAGCCCCTGTAGTACTGTTCTTCAGTGCACTTGGGCTACATGTAGTAGGCAATGGGGTTACATTTACTAAGACACATGTGCATTATATATGCCAGACAGGTGTGCGTGGGAGGATGCACATGTACATTTGTGGGTAGGGTACTGAACCCAGGGTGTTTTACCACTAAGCCACATCACTAGCTCTTTTATTTTTATGACAGGATATCACTATGTTGCAAAGGCTGGCCTTGAACTTGCCATCCTCCTGCCTCAGCCTGAGATTACAAGTGTGCACTACTGCACCTGGTTACATGAGCATCTTAGTCTACATGTGTCACACCTACTCTTTCACTTTAACCACTGCTGTTTTTCCAGCTCAGGCCCCTATTACTTTGCCCATGGACTGGTACCACAATCTCCTCCTCACCTCTGTGGCTTCACACTAGCCTTGCTCCCACTCATCTTGCACCCCAGTTCAAATCAGCTTGCATACCATTACCCCTGTGCTCAATGACCTACAGTCAATTCCTACTATTCTACCTCATTCAATCTAAATTCCTTGGACTGACCCTTGAGGCCAACTTATTCTGTTACTCCCAATCTGTTTGATCTCTTTTCTTGTTATTTTCCTCTCCAGCCAAGCAACTATGCTTATCGACCTGCACATAAGGCTTGCTTATTTCCATGCTTGCTCCTTGCCTTTGAACACATCCCACTCCTCTCTGCTAATTCATGACTATCACTTCAAGATCCAGCTTAAAACATCCTCTTGTGGGAAGCCAGTTCTGGTTAACTCCTTCCTGTTCTTGTGTTCTGTGTTCTATGTTCCATATCACCCTTATCTATAATATTGATTTCCTATTACTTTTGTAAACTGATATTTTGCTTTTGAAGAAAACAATAGGTCTCATTTGTTAAGTACCTATAATGTGCCAGGCAGCACATTGTATGACTACACAGGCAGTATATGTAGCCATTTTATGTGTAGTTTCTCATTCAGTTGTGTGTGTGTGTGTGTTGTGTGTGTGTGTGAGACACTGGGAATTGAACCCAGGGCCTCACACATTAGGCAAGTGATCTACCACAGAACTACATCCCCAGCCTTCTTACTTTATATACATACATATACATATATTTAATACTGGGGATTGAACCTAGGTGCACTTACCCACTGAGCCACATCCCTAGCCATTTTTTGTATTTTATTTAGAGATAAGGTCTCACTGAGTTGCTTAGGGCCTCCCAAAGTTGCTGAGACTGGCTTTGAACTCACAATCCTCCTGCCTCAGCCTCCGGAGCAGCTGGGATTTCAGGCATGCGCTACCATGCCCATCTGCTCTAACTTAATCTTTTTTTAATGTTATTGTATTTTTATACCTTCATTTTATTTATTTATATGTGGTGCTGAGGATTGAACTCAGTGCCTCACACATGCTAGGCAAGTGTTCTACCACTAAGCCAAAACCTCAGCCCCCTCTCAGTCGTGATAACACACTTGTGAGATAGGTGCTCCATTTTGCAGTTGAGGAAATTGGAATTCAGAGAGGTTAAGACATTTTCTCAAGACCACAGAACTAGGAAGTGGTAGACCTGGAATTTGAACCTGACTGGTTTGATTCAGAGATCTATACATGTTCTGATGATTTTGATTTTAAGGCAGGTCATGTGTCTTTGTGAGTCTAATCTCCCAGTAAGGGTATAGCTTCTCTGGAGCATTATGCCAACTGTGGTTGTGTAACAGTGGTCCACTTTATTCTTTGAATATAGCCCTTGATGCTCTGTCAATGCAAGTTATTGTTAAAATGGACATGTTTCTTTCTCTTCCTCTCTCTCTGCTCCTCCATAATCTCTCTCCCTCCCTAATCTCCCAGGAAACAGTATTACCTTTCTTTCCCATCCAGGACAAATTTATCTGTCCTTGAGCACATACCCACCATAAGAATGAAGTAATCCAGACTTTGGGGATGGTACCAGAAGATCTCAGAAATGACTATCTCCCAAATTAACAAGTGAATTACAACTCCAACAGAGAACACATGGAATGTAGCCTTTAAATCATCTCTTTAAAAGCCCCCTGTTCCTGATGATGGGCAGAATCACAGCCTTTGGGACAGGAGTCCCCTGTGTTTCTCTTTTTACTAGTAAAGTAATAAATCCTCTTTTTCCTTTTTCTCAAAAATGAGTCCTAGTTATTGGATTGGCACTGGGGACAAGGACCTAGCTTTTGGCAACAGTTGGCTTTCTCACTTGTAGAAATGAGCACAGTGCTCCTCACTCAGGCAATACCCACAGACCCCTGCTTGGTCTGTTTCCTTCTGGACCTCTGATGACACAGGTCTTAAACCTGTGTGCTCTCAAACTGGTTGTATTACAAAATCACCTAGGAAACTGAAAAACAAAACAAAACAAACAAACAAACAAAAAAAACAATCTGATGCTCAGGCTTCACCTCCAACCAAGGAAAGCATCCCTTGTAGTAGTACACAGACATCTGTATTTTGTGAAAGCTCTCAAGAAAATTCTGTTGTGCAGCCAAATGTGGAAAATTACCCATAGAACATAGGAGACGCAGGTGAAAAGCTGCTTCTGTTTTAAACCCCTTTGCTTTCTCAGGAAGCCACACCTCCCCTGCATGGCCTGTCTTTCCTCCCCCTTCCCTGCAGGTTCACTTGGCTTTTTACCTAACAACATCTGAAGAGGGCAGTGACCATTGGTTGAGGAAGTGGCTACAAGCCAATTAAACCTAAGTACCAGGCAGGTTCCTAAACCAATGGGAAGCCTGTGAATCACAGGTGGAAGAATTAACATATTAAAGCTTTCTGGGTTTCACAAATACAAAAATAAAGTAAATAATTTGCTCTTTTAGAAACAGCAAACACGCCACCTCTTAATCTGCTAACAATGTGTCCCCCCGGGAAATCCTTTAAGAGAAAGCTGCACCTCCTCTAAGCTGGCCTCCGCCGGCGGGCAGGCAGGCCTGCCCCCAAGCCCACGCTGGTCACTGTGTTCAAACAGAGAGTGGTGGAGGAGGCAGCTGACCAGCGCTGCCAGGCTTTGCCAGATGAGACAGCTGCTTGCCTGCCTGAAGGTGCTGTTCTTTTTTTCTTCCCAGGGGGCGGTACTGGGGATTGAACTCAGGGGCACTCCACCACTGGGCCACATGCCCAGCCCTATTTTGTGTTTTATGTAGAGACAGGGTCTCACTGAGTTGCTTAGCGCCTCGCTATTTTTGAGGCTGGCTTTGAACTTGCAATCCTTCTGTCTCAGCCTCCCAAAGTGCTGGGATTACAGGCTTGAGCCACTACACCCAGCTAAGGGCTATTATTATTATTATTATTATTATTATTATTGCTTGGTGCTGGGGATTGAACATAGGGTTGATTAACCACAGAGCCACATCCTCTGCCCTTGTTATTTATTTATTTAATTTAGAGACAAGGTCTCACTGAGTTGCTTAGGGCCTCCCTAAATTGCTGAGGCTGGTTTTGAACTTTCGTTTCTCCTACCTCAGCCTCCTGAGTCGCTGGGATTACAGGTGTGTGCCACTGCGCCTCGCTGAAGGTGCTGTTCTGTGGAAAAGGTTCTGAGGTTCTGGAAGAGCTGAGCTCTGAGAGGTGAAATGGGGATTAAGCTCGTTCTGTTCCTCCCTCCCCAAGCCCTCTTGTTTCTGTCCACATGCTCATATGTCCCCTCCTCTCTGATTCAAAGTGAGTTATTCTTGGCAGGGGTGGGTGGTTGTGCACACCTGTAATCCCAGCAATTGGGGAGGCTGAGGCAGGAGTATTGCAAGCTTGAGGCCAGCCTTGGTAACTGAGCAAGACCCTGTCTCAAAATTTAAGGGCCAGGATATGGCTCAGTGGTAGAGTGCCCTTGGGTTCAGTCCTCAGTACTGCAAATGCTCCCCAACCAGTGTATGTGGTGGGATGGATAGAAATGAGTCAAACCTTCCACCCCTTCAGCCTGTGAGGCATGGCCTGGGTTGGCTAGAGTCTATGGGGTTGCTCCATTTACCCCAAAGTTCCACGCAAATATGATTTTCTATGTGTGATATGACATGAGAATGCCTGGGAAATAATGGCCTGGGGTAGCTCCAAGTTCTCCAGTTCCCCTGCCCTGTGGAGAAGAATGGAGTCAGGCTGAGTTGACATTCCCTGGCCTTCAGTAGTACTGGCTGACCTTATTATGTGGTTAAAACAGCATGCCCCAGAGGGATGAGAAGGGAAAGAAAGATGAGCCCAAAGGGGCCCAGGGCCTGAAACATTTTAGAATCAGTGAACTTCATTTTGAGATAGGAATTAAAGAGATAGAGAAAAACATTCTGAGTCTCCAAAGGAAGCGCCCTTGAACAGTAGGAATGCTGGAATGCAGGAAATGTCCATGAACCTTTGAAATGCAAAACAAGCAACTAAAGAGTAAACCAGTCCAAATCCTTAGCCCGCATCCTTAGCCCGCATCCTTAGCCCGCATCCTTGGCCCGCATCCTTGGCCCACACCCTGGGCCCACATCCTTGCCTGCAAGATGTAACATGATGTAGGTAGTATGCAAGCATAGGGAAAACTGGTGCAATATTGAGGTATGTCTTTTATTTTATTTTATGTTTTACTTTATCTATCTTTTTGATGCTGAGGATGACCTCAGGGCCTCATGCCTGTCAGGCAAGCACTCTTCCCCTAAGCTACACCCCTGGCCCACTGATAACTCTGCTCTGACTCCTCCCCTAGTCCAACCCCAGCCACTGTTCTTCTATAAAATATCGACTCCCCAGAACAAAGGGTTGCTGTCCCTCCCTCTGGAGATAGCCTCCATTCTCCCTTGAACATATATTCTTTATTTTTTGGCACTGGAGATTGAACTCAGGGGCACTTGACCACTGAGCCACATCCCCAGTTCTCTTTTGTGTTTTATTTTGAGACAGAGTCTCACTGAGTTGCTTAGCACCTTGCTGTTGCTGAGGCTGGCTTTGAAGTCATGATCCTCCTGCCTCAGCCTCTGGAGCTGCTGGGATTACAGGTGTGTACCTCCATGCCTGGCTGAACATGTATTCTGTGCCTTACCCCAAAAGATGTCTCTCCCCTAAGATAGCCCACATTTCCTCTTGAATGTGTCTCTGCTTTACTAAATAAATCTGGCTGTGTCTCTGACTGGCAGGTGCTGAAATTCTTTTGGGTCATATGTGCCAAGGGCCTCACTTGTCCTGAGGTGAGGTCGCCCTCTCCAGAAACTCCTCTAGTGACAACTTCAGAGGCTCAAACTCTCTTCCTGAAGTTAGTTCTTCCTCTGTTCCCAAGGCCTATTCCTGGAGAGAAGTAACCTGTCAAAGCAGGGCTTACCTTGGCATCCATGATGCTGGTCTCCACACGAGCCACGCCCTGGTTCTCCCGGAACAGCTGTATCTTACTGATCTTGCTGAACTCAGACAGCACAGTGGTGAGGTTGGTTTTGAGGTCAATAACATGGCTGATGCCATGACGGGGTCCCACTAGGAGAGTGGTGGCTGACTGCTTCTCGTCCTGGTGCCCAAGTGTGGCAGGAGACATTAACATAAGAATGGGGTAGGAGGTGAGGAAGAGGAATCAGGAGGAGGAAACACAAAATATGCATTGGACTGGTTCTGCTTGGGAGCTGGAAATATCTGGGACTCAGTTCCAGGGCCAGAGGAACCTTGAGGGAAAATGTCTGGAACCCCTCTCTTCCAGCATAGGAACACAGACCATTGTCTAAATGAATACCTTAGCCTCAGCAGCAGGCTAAGTGGACAGCATCAGGGCTGGCTCTAGTAAAATGGTGAGAATAAGTGAAGTTTGTTTTGGAGCTCTTGGAGATCCTTCCCCTACTAAGCCCTACTAAATTTTCCATAGTCCCTGCAGGTCATTCAATGTCCCCACCCAGTGCTCTGCCTGAGCAGGCAGCATTGTGTCTAGCCTTTACCCTCCCCCCACCAGCAGCCATTCAAACTTGAACTTCTCATCCAAAGCCAAAAGCTGAACTGACCAAGTAGCTGCCTAAGGTGTTAAAGGTCGATTGGGTGCTTAATGGAGGCCTTCCTCCCTCAGGATATGTACCTTTTAATAGCATTCTAGCAATCTTAACTCAAAGGAATGCCCAATGAGAATTTCAGCAGAGGTATGTGGACGGCAGAGAGATTTGATGGTGAGTGCGTGGGCAGTGGTGGTGGGGGATAGTGGGCTTTCAGTGTTCTGCAAATTCCAGTATGTAAAATGACTGCCTCTATGCTTGATGGACTTGATTCCCTTTAATGGTTCCTACAAGCTCCTTGGAGCCATCAAGCCTGAGCCCTTGGCTGGCCCATTCCTTGCCATTAGCATCCCCCCAGGAACCTCTTATGTCTGGCTATAGGCACTTTGATAAGCCGCTGTCCTCTTGTGTGTTCCCCCCAGAGCATGACAAGCACCTGGATCCAATCAGCAGGATGATTTGAATTTCCTTTCACCAGGGTCAACTAGTCTGGGGCACAGTCCTGCGGGTGGAGCCAGCTGTGTCCAGCCCTAGGTCATTGCTGTGGCAGTGGAGGTGCTGGGACAGCAGGGGGCAGTATAAGGACTCAGGAAACCTGGGTCGGGGCAATTGGGAGCATCTATAAGGGCAATGAAATAGAGAAGGTTCTGGCAAGCTATGGCCTATGTGCCAAATCAGTCCTACTACCTGTTTTGGTATGGCCAAAGAGTTAAGAACGTTTTTTACATTTTTAAATGTTTGTAAAGAAATCAAAAGAACCATATTTTGTGACACTTGAAAATTACATGAAGTTCAACTTTCTGTGTCCCTAAATAGTTACTGGCATGCAGCAAAGCCCATTTGTTAATACACTGTCTATGGGTGCTTTTATGCTAAGACAGCAGGACTGAGTTGCTGCCACAAAGACCCATTTGGTGTACCTGCAAAAGCCTAAAATATTTACTATCTGACCTTTTATGGAAAAAGTGTGCTAACTCCTGAAATAGAGGAAGGGGAACACAAAGGGGTGACAAAGAGATGTTGAAAACAAATACAGTCAGCCCCCAGTATGAATGGGGGATTTGTTTCAGGAATCCTTTGCAGATACCAAAATGCATGGATGGTCCAGTGTGTTATGGGAAATGGCATAGTATTTGCCCATTACCTATGTGATTTTACTGTGTATTTTGAATCTTCTCTACATTACTTATAATACCTAATACAATACAAACAGTGGTCATGCCATGTTGTTTAGGGAATAATGAGAAGAAACATTTGTACACATTCGGTACGGACACAAGTTTTTCTTTGAATAGCTTTGATCCATATTTGATAGAATCCATGGATGCAGAACCCACGAATATGGAGGGTGGACTGTATTTTCCTCTCTTGCTCCCACCATGGACAAACATTAACAAAAGGATGACACCCCATCCCCCTCCCCCCTTTGCCCTACTGACCAGGCCCACAGTGTTGAACAAAACGCCCGTGAAGGTAGGAAGTTCATTCAGAATTCGAAGGTACTGGAGCTTTGCCTGAATTGCAGAGCCCTGTGGAAACAGCCCACCTCAAAACATGAGAAGCACAAGGAGCGCAGGAAAAACAAACCCATGTTCTCAAACAGGAGTGTCAACATCCTAGGACAGGCTCAAGGCATTAAGCTACTCTACTGGGAATGTGCGGAGGCCTGAGTAAAATAGCAGGAAGGTTCCAGTTCAGAAAGCTTTCACCTCTAGCATCTTGTCTCACTTTCTTTATAAACCCTCCTCTGACCCCCTGATCCTCCTTTCTAAAGCATCCATCTGACTACGTTTTTCTTCTTGGATTAATTCCAACATTTCCCCAACTCTTTTTTTTTTTTTTTTTTTTTTTTAACCAGGGATTGAAATCCAGGGGCACTTAACCACTGAGCCATATCCTCAGCCCTTTTCAATAATTCTGTTTAGAGACAAGGCCTCTCTCAGTTGCCTAGGGTCTTGCTAAGTTGCTGAGGCTGGCTTTGAATTCATGATCCTCCTGCCTCAGCCTCCCTAGCCTCTGGGATTATAGATGTGCACCACTGTACTTGGCTCTTCCCCAGCTCTTGACACCTCACCCAATCTATGTATCTCTCCTAAGATTCTTCAGATTCTCAGAGCCACCTAGATACTGGCTATTCCCAGCTGGGCAGGGGAGGGTCTCACTCAAGTCTTTAATACTGAGCACCCCTACTTCCAAAGCCTGCTCTCCATCCATTCCAGGTCTCCATCACCATCTCTGGGCAACTGAATTGAAACCTGAGAGTGACACTGGACTCCTCCTCCATCCTCTGATCTGAGGGCCAGCAGTCACCAACTCATCTGGATTCTTTCCCCTAACTCCCTCTCCAATCTACCCATCCCTCTTCTCTTGCCCCACAGTTACTGCTTTGGCATTCCCACCTGTGTCAGGATGACAGCCAGGTTACCTTTAGTATCAATATCCTTTCCCTTGAACACTTCCACATACTGTTAGAGGGGACATCCTAGAACATAGTAATTTAATCATATTGGCTTTCTGATTAAACCCTTCGATGGCTCCCTGCTGCCTACAGAATCAAATACAACTGGCTCCTGCCCACCTCTCCCTTCCCCAGCCTCCTCTCTTGTCCACCCCACCCCCAGCACATCCCTGGCATTCTGTGTACCTGCTTGGGTCCAGCTATTTGCATTTCTTTCCTTGTACCAAGGTCTTTCCTATTTCTGGGCATTTGTATAGATGGATCTCTGTGCCTGGGAAAGTCTTCCTTCTACTACCAGCTCCCACCATCTCATCTAGAAAAACTCCCATCTGCCTGTCCTCCAAGACCCAGCTCTGGCATCATATGTACCAATTCCTGGCCTTAGTCTCTGTTCTCAACCTAGGCTTGGCACCCCTCCTCCATGCTTCCAGAGCACGGTGCTTAGAGCACTGTATTGAGGCTGCCAATTGTGTTTCCCCACTAGACTGTGTCTGCTTCCAGAGCTGCAATCAGGCCTTGTTCATCTTTGTATCTCCAGGAGGAGCACTGGGGTGCCTCAAAAAAAAAAAGTTAGCTGAGGAGCCTGTGAGCACTGGTGCGCTCAGCTGAGAAGAAAACAATCTGATTAAATATGCACAGCAAGGTGGGAATGGCTTAACTCTCCAGGGAAATTTGCATCTTAAAAGAGAAGCTAGTTGGTAATACAAGAAATCTGTAACGGGTGGAATACATGGGGGCGAATGTCTCCTGTGTCTACATCTGCATGCTGATGCTAGTACCTCTCACCATCTTCCTGCCTCTTGGGCAGGAAGCTAAAGCAGAGAGAGCCTTACAAGCCTAGGAAGGGCTTGCAGGGCTAGGAGAGGCAGGGAGAAGGAGTTTCTCAGAGGCAAAGGGGTGTGTCCTAGTGCAGCAGTGCCTGAGCCCTCCCATGCTTGCCCAGTGACCCATTCTCCAGGACAAGCTTTGTCATACCACCCCTTCGGGGGGCTTTTACTTCCCAGAATTCCATATACCAGAACTGATGAATTAGGAAGTGAGTGTGGGACAGAGTGATCATTTCCATGGAAAATATGTGCCTCCCCAGGGTCTAGTGCTTTCCACATGACAGGGGCTCAATCAGCACTGACTAAGTG
Source organism: Xerus rutilus (assembly GCA_028644305.1). Lineage (NCBI taxonomy): Eukaryota > Metazoa > Chordata > Mammalia > Rodentia > Sciuridae > Xerus > Xerus rutilus. The sequence goes on from CM053417.1 coordinate 38,985,690, forward strand.
GTGAAAGGACCTAAGGATGATCACCTGCATTTGGCCACTTTGCTTTCAGGACCCAGAAGTCTGTCAGTACCACTGAGCTGTCTCTGGGACAGGCTCAGGCTTGAGGAAACTCCTCTCCATAACTGTACCCATTCCTGGCCAAGTTGGATGTGCACCTGAGTCCAAAACAGTGGTAGAGATCGCCAGAGAAAATGCCCTCCCTCAAACCTCTAGTGCCTGCACATGGTGCCCTGTGGCCTCCTCTGGGTACCTTGGTGCCGCTAGAAGGATGCGTTTGGTGAGCCTTCAGTTGCTGTGAGAGAGATTTCCTAAGGTTCTTCTCTTTGATGCCCTGTAGGAGGGAGGGGGGGAGAAAGGGTTCCAGGCCCCACTCCTTCCTAAAAGCAGAAGAAAATTCAAAGATTAGTGACAGAGACAAAGTGGGACAGAGAGTGGAAGATGGTAAAGTAGAAACTGAATCTGAAAGGCACAGATGGAGGAATAGAGACTGGGAGAAAGGAAAAAAGGGACTGAAACAAGAGAATATTGGCCACAGTATTCCTTAACAGAAGCTGTAGCTCTAGGGCATCATGGGCTAGAGCTAGATGTGAGGAACAATTCCCACTCCCATTCCACTTCCTACATTCCTGAAAAGGGCAACATAGCTCAACCATTGTACCTCCTTCCTACACAGTTACTTGCCCCCATCCCGAAGGGCCCCAGCCCAACTCACTCCACATTCTTGAGCGAGATCTTCTGACTAGGCCGAGTGGCTGAAACAGTGATATAGATGTGGAGGGCAGCAAGGCCCAGAAGCATCTCCGGTTTGGGGTCCATTCCAAAGCGTTCTCGGATAACATCATTCCGACTCTGTGAGAGAAGGCAATCCAAACCTGTTAGTTAAAGGAGATGTTCCCTCCCCACCCCCTATCTACTCCCTTATATCCCAGAAAAGAACCATGGTGTCAGTAAGACATGGTAGATGAAAGGAAAGAGGAAGATGCTGGGGAAGAGACAACAGAGAAGTCTCAGGTCACAGTTGGTTTTATTCAGTAGATACTGGACAGTCTTCTCAGGGACAGGTGTGCACAATGGTAAGGTGAAAATGGGCAGAAAGTAGGTCACAGCACAGGTGAGTTCAGAGCACAACACCCCCTTTCTTTCCTCCTGTTACAAGAGACCCTCCATATTTGGGGTAGCAATACTCACCCCCCAATCATACAAAGCTCTTCTATAAGTGCAGATGGGAACAAAGAAACAGAGACATGGGGAAGAACTCTGTATAGTGCTCTGGCCCAGAAACCCAGGGTGAGAGATGGATTGCAGGGATAGGGTAGACATTCTGTTCCTTGGCATGTGAAGGACAAAATATTGATGGGTCAATTATTCCTAGGCTGTTTTAGTGTTGGTCTCCTGGAACAGCTGGCCAAGCATTATGGTAACTCTCAAACACTAAGGACCAGAACCCCAGCTATCAATGAATCTAGCTTGGTTAGAATAATTATCCATCTTGTTGAGGTAGACCCAGGATAGCCAACAGACTAGGGAGTCACTGTGGTATAATTCTAGCATAGGAGAAAGTAGAAAAGGAATACTTCATCAATGATCATATATGTAGAAAATCCAATGGAATCTACAAAAGAACTACTAGAACAAATAAGTGAGTTTAGTAATGTTGCAGGACATAAGATCAATATACGAAAGCTAATTGTATTTCTGTTAGCAACAAATAACTGGAGATTGAAATTAAAAACCCAAATAATTTACAATAGCATCAAAAATATGAAACAATTAGGAATAAATCTGACAAATACATGAAAGACTTGTACACTAAAAATTATTAAACACTGCTGAGAAAAATGAAAGACCTAAATCAATGTAGAAACACTGTGTTCATGGGTTAGAAGATTCAATATTTTTAAGCTGTCAATTCTACTCAAGGGGTTGGGATTGTGGCTCAGTGGTAGAGCACTTGCCTCGCATGTGTGAGGCACTGGGTTTGATCCTCAGCACCACATAAAAATAAATAAAATAAATATATTGTGTCCATCTACAACTAAAAAAAATTAAAAAAAATTCTACTCAAATTGATCTACAGATACAACACAATCTCAATCCAAACCATATCAAGTTTTTAACAGAAATTGATGTGCTGATTCTAAAATTCACATGAAGACACAAAGGATTTGGAATAGTCAAAATGACTTTGAAAAAGAACAAAGCTGGAGGACAAATACTACTTCATTTCAAGACTTATTATAAAGCTACAGCAATCAAAGTAGTATAATGTTGGCATAAGGACAGACAAGTAGATTGATGGAACAGAATAGAGTTCAGAAATAGCTCCACAAATATATAGACAACTGATTTTTTTGGCATTACTAGAGGTTTAACCCAGGGGCCCAAGCATATGGAGCAAACAGTTCTACCACTGAGCTATATTCCAGCTCTTTTTAACTTTTATTCTGGGACAGGGTATTGCTGGGTTGCCCATGTTGGCATCAAACTTTGGATCCTCCTGCCTCAGCCTCCCAACTACTGTATGCCAGGTCAAATGACTATTTTGTTTTGTTCTCTGGCAGTACTGGGCATTGAATCCAGGGACTCTCTACTACTGAGCTACAGCTCAACATTTTTATTATTTTGAAACAGGGTCTCACAAAGCTGCTGATGCTAGTCTCTAACTTGCAATCCTCCTGTCTCAGCCTTCTGAGCCTCTGGGATTACAGTTATGCATCACTGTGCCCAGCTGGACAACTGATATTATTTTTTTGGTACTGAGGATTGAACTCAGGGGCACTTGACCACTGAGGCACATCTTTAGCCCTATTTTGTGTTTTTTATTTAGAGACAGGGTCTCAGTGAGTTACTTAGCACCTTACCATTGCTGAGGCTGGCTTCAAACTCGCAATTCTTCTGGACAATTGATTTTTGATGAGGGCAATTCAGTGGAAAAAGGACAGTCTTTTCAACAAGTTGAGTTAGAATATGAGTATTCATATGCCAAAACACACACAAACAAACTTTGATGGATACCTCGCATCTTGTATGAAAGGCAACTCAAAATATATCATACATCTAAATACAAAACCTAAAATCATAAAACTTCTAGAAAAAATAGAAGAGCTTTGTGACCTTGAGTTAAATGAAGATTTCTTCTATGTGACACTAAAAGCACTGTATATAAAAGAACAAATTAAACTGGACTTCATCAAAATTCAACATTTGTTCTTATGAAAGACACTGCCGAGAGACTGAAAGCACAAGCCACAGACTGGGAGAAAATAATTGCAAATAACATATCCAACAAACAACTTGTTTCCAGAATACATAAAGGACTCTCAAATATCAGTAACAAGAAAACAAATAGTCCAATAGAAAAAGAGGCAAACAATTTGAATAGACATTTCACCAAAGAAGATTCACGACAGCAAATAAACACATGAAAAGTTGTTCAATACCATTAGTATTAGGGAAATGTAAATGGAAACCACAATGAGATGCTACTTTACACCAATAGAATGACTAAGATAAAAAAGTGTGTGTGTGTATATACATATATACATGTAAACATATATATATATATATCTCTCAAATGTTGACAATGATGGAGAGAAACTGGAGTTCTCAAAATCATCATGCTCAGCCAAATAAGCCAGTCTAAAATAAGTATACATACTGTATGACACAATATATATAAGTTTTAGTAAATGAAAACTGATCTACAGTGACAGAAAGCAGGTCAGTGGTTACCTGGTGATTAGAGGGGATGAATTACAAAGGAAATTGAGGAAACTTTTAAGAATAATGGGTATGTTCAATATTTTGATTGTGTTGATGTGCATATGGGTGTATGCATATATGTGTCAAAACTTGTCACAGTGTGTACTTTATTGTTTTAATTATTTAATTTTTGGTGCCAGGGATTGAAATCAGGGGCACTTTACCACTGAGCCATATCCCCAGTCCATTTTTATTTTTATTTTGTTGACACATGGTTTTGCTAAGTTGTCTAGGGCCTCGCTAAGTTGCTGAGGCTGGCTTTGAAGCTACAATCCTCCTGCCTCACACTCCTAGGCTTCTGGGATTACAGGCATGTGCTACCATACTCAGCACAATGTGTACTTCAAATGTGCAGTTTGTTGTGTATCAATTATACTGCAATAAAATTGAAATATAAAAAAGAGGAGCCAGGCATGGTGGTGCATGCCTGCAATCCCAGCACTTAGGGAGGTTGAGACAGGAGAATCGCAAGTTCAAAGCCAGCCTCAGCAATGGCGAGGCACTAAGCAACTCAGTGAGACCCTGTCTCTACATAAAACACAAAATAGGGCTGGGGATGTGGCTCAGTGGTTGAGTACTCCTGAGTTCAATTCTTGGTATCAAAAAAAGAGGGAATAAATCTGATATCCATATCATCATAAAGGGGAGAACTAGGGTGAATATGGTCTTGTCATCAAATTCCAAAATCTTAGAACCAAGATGGTCTCCAGAACCTTGAATGAAGACATTATATTGTATGAATGTACAAATATGTAACAATGAATCTCATCATTATTTACAACTGTAATGTACCAAGAAAAATGGGAAAAAAAGAAGCTTGAATGAAGAAATTCAGGGTAAAACAAAATGAGAATTAAACTTCTAAAATTCATAGAGCAACCACACAACTCATTTCCCCCTAGAGGGTTGATAAAGAAACTTGAGGCAGAGAAATGTTCGTAACATTTTAAGTTGTCAAAAAGGGCAGAAAGGACAATGATGCTGTCTCATAGCATATTCCCAGGTGTTACCATCAGAGACAGATGAAGTTTGAGTTTATTTTTTCTCTCATCAATTGCTGTGTATATCCTGTGGGCACCTAAAATCCAACACATCCCAAGATTTTGTCTTGTCCTCCAATCCATTTCACTTCCTTTATTTCTTAACTTGAGGAATGATACCACCTCTGCCAGACACTCATCAAGTCACTCTATTGAATCCTCATTTTAAATACCTCTTTTTAATAACTATTTATTTATTTAATGCAGTGCTGAGGATCAGACCCAGTGTCTCACATGTGCTAGGGAAGTGCTCTACCACTGAGCTATAACCCCAGCCCCTAAATCTCTCTTGAATTCTACCCACTCCATCATAGCTCTGATTCTGGCCCTCATCATTTCTTCTCTGGATAACTGCCACAGTTCCCTAGTGGGTGAATTTCCTTGGCACTGTGTGATCTTTCAGAATTGCTCATCTGACCAAGCTATTCTCTTTTCACCATTTCTTTGCCCCCACAGAATTCCTTTATCTTGGCTGCATATTAGAATCACCTAAGGAATTTAAAAAATAGCAATGTTGGGGAGTCATCTCATATATTTTGATTTAATTAGTCTTGAGGATGGTACAGGACATTTTTTATGGTCTTGAACTGTGTGAATTTTAATAAGAAAATGAACAATCAGCCAAAGGCAGGAAAAATCAGGGAAAGTGGGTCTCCGGTCTGATAGGAAAAGAGAATATTAACTTTGACAGCACCTAGGTATTTCCTGCTTTGACACTGTGGGGCACAGAGCATTTTTTCCAAAGCTTTCCAGATAATTCTTATATGCAGCTAGGGTTAAGAACCATTGTCCTTAAGCAATAATTCCTTTGGGTATCAGAATCCCATGGACGGCTTGTTAAAGCAGATCACTGATTTCCAACTCCAAGTTTCTGGTTCAGTAGGATTGGGCTGGGCCCCAAGAATTTCCATCTCTAATAAGGTCCCAGCTGATGCCAATGCTGCTGCCTCTGAGACCACAGTTTGAAAATCACTGCCCAGCCTCCATCATAAAACCCATGCTTGCCATGGCCTACCAAGCCCTTCACTGTCTGCTTCCTATCTCTCCAACTTCATTTCCTACTGCTCCATACATTACATCCTGTACTGCAGCTGTAATAAATCACTTGGTTCTCTCATCATGCTCTGCTATTTAGTGTGCCCACGCTCTTGTATATGCAAGGTCCTTTGCTTAGAATATGTCCTCTTTACTCCATCTCTACACATTTCTCTATACATCTTCCACTTATCTCATAGTGAGGAGCATGCATGTATCACTTCCTCTGTGAAGCCGTCACTACCTCTCTCCCATACTGATTTGGCAAACTGCTTCCTGGGTGTCCTCATTGACAGTAAACCCCACCACTGTCATATTTATTGATGCACAGACCAGCTTGAAGGAGCCAAGACAGTTCTTTTGTCATCTTTGATTGCCAATACCTAGAATAGGGCCTGACACAGACTAAGTGTTCAGTATTTTGGGGTGAAGTGAGTTGGGAACCATCTCCTTCTCAGAGCCTGGTATTGGAGACTGAGGCCCCTTGCAACCCAATATGCTTGTCAGACCTTGGGATCCTGTGAAGAAGCCAGAGTTATTTGGGCCAATTGTTCCTGAAAACCAATGAGCTATGTGGTCAAAAAGACAGGAAAGTGAGCCACAGGCAGCTCAGGTCACCAGGCCAGTCAACTTAGCCATGGAGTACAATGGTAGCAGAAAAGGAAAGGGCCTTCAGAACCACCTGGAGGTTGGAAAAACTTACATAGTGACTTCATTGTGATGGCAGAACAGCCTGCCTGCTTGTTTGTCCACTGGTCTGTCTGTCTGTGTATCCCCAAGCCAGACTCTACCTGGATGTAAAGGTACTCGAAAGCAGCAGGATCCCGACGCAGCAGCTCCACAGGGTCTTTGGGAAAGAAGCTTATTCGGAAGAGGCATTTCATTCCGTGATAGTGTGTCCTCTGTACCACCTAAATTCCAGGAGTGAGAGGTGGGAGTAAACAATCTACAATCAATGGCTGGGGTAGTGGGCAGTTTGGTGGCTCCTTAAAGTGGGCTTAGGGCAGAGTTAGGCTATTGTTTCCCATTCTGTCTTCTACCTGGCAGATTCACATTCAGTAAACCTTGTCCAAGGTTTTGCTTTCCTCAGATTCAGTTAGACATGGTCAAGAGCAGTCTGAAAATATTAAATGGAAGTTTCCAGAAATAAACAATTCATGACTTTCAAATAACTCTTATTATAGCATATTTTATAATTATTCTATTATTATTATCTATTTATTTTTGGCAGCAGGAATTGAACACAGATGCAATTTACCACTGAGCCAAATTCCCAGCCCTTTTTCTTGTTTATTTTATTTATTTATTTATTTATTTATTTATTTTTGGTACCAGGGATTGAACTCAGGGGTACTTGACCACTGAGCCACATCCCCAGCCCTATTTTGTGTTTTATGTAGAGACAGGGTCTCACTGGGTTGCTTAGCGCCTCACCGTTGCTGAGGCTGACTTTGAACTCGTGATTCTCCTGTCTCAGCCTCCCAAAGTGCTGGGATTACAGGTGTGAATCACTGCACCCAGCTTCTTGTTTATTTTAAGTCAAGATCTCACTAAGTTGTTTAGGACCTAAGTTGCTGAGGCTGGCTTTGAACTTACGATTCTTCTGCTTCAACCTCCCAAGTTGCTGGGATTATAGGCATGTGCCACTGTACCCAGCTTATTATTGTTTTTAATATCTTACTATACCTAGTTTACAAATTAAACTTTATCCTAGGTCTGTATGTATCTGAAAAAAACAGTACATGTACAGTTCAGTACTACCTATGGTTTCAGGCATCCACTGGAGTGGGGTGTCATGGAATATCCCCCATGGTTAAAGGGGTAGTACTGTACCCTTAGAGGAAAGAGGAGCAAGGTCTTTTATGCCTGTCTGACCCAAAGTGAATGCTATTTTAAAATAATTTATCTATCACTTCTCAGCCTTTTGGCTAAGATCAAGTGTAAAATCATTTAAGACATGAGCTTTATCAACAATCAGGTCTAAGCGCTAAAACACTAGGTAGGAAGAGAGGGCTCCTGAGAATTTCTCAGACTCTTTTCTTGCAGAGGGTCTCAGCCTCAAGCAGAGTAAACAGTTGCCAAACAGAGACCAAATCAAATTGAAAACCTATTTGGAGTTATAGATAAAACAATATGCCTCCAAATATACTGGTAATGGTTGAAGCTGGGGATGGTAAATAGAGTTCACAATACTATATTCCTTCTACTTTTGTGTATGTTTGAAATTTTTCATAATAAAAAGTTTAAAATTCCCTTTGGATTAAAAATCTGGTTGGACTCAAAGGGCTGCTGGAGGCGGGGGCATTTAAACTTCCTCCAAGCCACTCACCCATGGCCTTGCCTTTCCTACCGGTAAGTCTTTCATTTGCATCTGGCTGACAGCTGAGCTTGAAGAATATTTCCAAAAATTCTTTTTTTTCTTTTTACTCTGTGTGTGTGTGTGTGTGTGTGTGTGTGTGTGATTTTGATTTTTGTTTGGCTTCTATGTAGGCTCTGAAAAAGAATTTTTTCCTACTTGTCCTTTTCCAATTCTTTCCCACCCTACTTGGGAAACCTGTTTGCCACTCTGATAGTTGTTGGTGCTTCACATTGGTGAAATCCCATCCAGAGTCCTGGGTTTTTACAGCCTTTTTTCCAAATGGTGTGGGCTGGGAAGATCAGACACATTTTCCTACTCTACCTTAGAAGATATTAAAGATGACAGGCTGTCTATTCTTGGCCCTACTCAGCCAGTTCCCAACTCTCACTTGATTCCATTTCCTGACTTTTCTATATCACAGCCTCCATCTGAAAGGCCAAGTTTCTTTTCAGGAAGCAGAAAAATCTAACAGGTGGGCTTTCCAGGAGACAGAAGACCTGCCACTATTTGTCAATTCAGCATTCTTGGTGCCGTGCAGTGATCACTACCCCACACTCTTCCCCCTAGTGACCAAGAGTGATGATCTTCATATTCTCCTTAGGTCACAAAGGGCTTTGCCAAAGGCCCTCTGTGATGCGTAGCAACAAACTTGGGTATGAAATATGTCTTCTGGGAGCTGGCTGAGCATATCATTATGAATCTTCTAGAGGGGGAGTGCCTTGGGTCCTCTCCTCTAGTACAGGCCACATACAAAGCTACTGGGCCAAGATAAAGCAGTTACTTACATAAGCCAGGGGCTGCTTGTCCTGAAGAAGCAGGAACTTGTGATTCTGTTCTGGCCCAGCATACTCAAGGACAAGAGCGAAGTGCTCAATGTACCTCAGGGAGAGGCGGTCCTGTAATGTCACCATCACATCCTGTGGAAGAAAAAGAGCCTTGAGAGGGTGATCTTTTCTGGCTTTAATTGAGTCTAAGTACCAATCATGTGAGGAGGGGATTGAAAGCCAAGCACAGTAGTTCCATGGAGAAGGCTGAGACACTAGCCTTTATGGTGGCGCAGGCACTGGGCTCCATGAGGGCTGCCCAGTGGCCTGGGCCCTGGAGAACAACACAGGTACAGAGGATGGAGGCAGACATTCCTGAAACTCCTCAGGTGAGGCATATGGCAAAAGAAGTTCATGTCTCTCCCTCACTTCCTCCCTTTCTCTTTCTGACAAACTCTTTCCTGAGTGCCAGGTACTGTGTTGGTTCTCCCCTTATCTCTCATAAGTCAGAATGCCCACTCGAGTTTGTGTGTCAACTCTTTCCTTTAGGAATCAGCACAAGCTACATTTATATGATTAAAAAGTATACTATTTCCAGATTCATAATCTAAATCAAATGACTTGAATTACTGGCAAAATGTTCATTTTTGACCGTAGCTAGCTTTTAGAGACAATCAATTTAGCAACTTGAAAAATGTGTCCCTGCAGAGGAACTATGTCACGTGTCTGGTTTACAGTCATAAATCTGACTACTTCTGGGCTCCGTCTGCTCTGCTGCCCTACTTTTAATACTAGGGCGTCTGGAAACATATTGGTGGGGGCTGTCCAAATGTCAATTTGGAGACGTCTGCCATCTATTTGTTGTGACTTCAGCATATCCGCTGGGCTTCAGTGTATGTGTTCAGCATCTCTCAGCCTCCAAAGGCTGGAAAGAAGCAGGCTTGGGAACGGAAAGCTACCTGACAGCCAGCGCTGTCAAACAAGCCCTTCAGTGAACACTGAAAGGCATTCAGCCATTTAAATGGTAGGCTGGAAATTGGTGGGTACTTGAGAGGATCTCTTTGTGTTATCCAAGTAGTCACAGAGGCACCAGTGTTGCTGGAGCTCTGGCAGGGACAGATGAGGTTTTCTTTGCAGTTCAGCTGCACTGGGATTGTGGACAGCCAAGCCAGCAATTGCCAACTGGTGTTACAAGTGTAATGGCCCCTGTGCCAGGCTGTCAATTCACCCAGGTACCTCTCTGGGACAAGTGGCTTGGCAGCCTGTCAAAGTTTCAATGAATAGCCAGGGCACCCTTGCTGAAGTCAGAGTGAGACAGCAAGTGAGGGGAACACTACTGTCCTGGACGGCTGGGGCTATGTGAAAGCCATGGTAGCAGTGATGATGTGAGGGGGAGAATACTTTGAGAAGCCTCCAAAAGGAAGGCGAGCGGGTAAACACTCCAGTGTGGAGATAAGCTACAATGTGCCTAGCAACCCATGAACAAACACCAAAAAAGATTCTAACACAATGAGATATCCACATCTGGAGTAGTGACATTCAGATACCCTGGGGTTGGCCTAGTTGTGTTTCATTGGTCCCTCCCATAGCCCAAGACCTTGAATAGATAAGAGACCCATGACTCCTTCAGGAGTGCATTTTGATCCTAAGTCTCTGGGGTCCTGCTTAGGCCTAAGCCTTCCAAAGAAACTTTTGGTTCAATCAGCATGGTTTAAGTACTGGGTATTGCATCCATTATGCTACTGGAACTTTAAGAAGCATACTTCTTCGACATTCATGAACTGTCTCCTCTTCCTGCAGAACACTTAACATCTCTGACCTTCAGACACTAAACATTAGAGGCATGACAGATCATTGGGATGACACAAAACTCCCTTGGACATTTCCAAAAGCTTTCTAGGAATGTACAGTCCCTACCCTGGTGAAAAAACTACTATCTTTTTTGCAAACATTTACTGGCCCAGGGGCTTCTATATTTATAGGGTTGTCTTGGCCCCAGCATATGAACCACAGGATACCTGTGGGTCAAAGCAGGTTTTCTGGGTAGGTGCTATAGCTGCCCAGCAGTTTGGGCAGCTTTGGGTGCATTAAAACATTAATTCTGGAGATGACATTCTCTTTCTGCAAAGAGTCTAGAAGAAGGGCAGGGGTTGTAGCTCAGCGGTAGAGCGCTTGCCTCACATGTGTGAGGCCCTGGGTTTGATCCTCAGCACCACATACAAAGCAACAAAATAAAGACATTGTGTCCATCTACAACTAAAAAAAATATTTTAAAAAAAAGAGTCTAGAAGAAGCAGAACAGATATTTCTGACCCATAGTAGAGTGAACCTGGGGGCAAATTGTATCATTGCCTATACTCCTAGGCACTTAAGAGAATCACTAGAACTTTCTGATACCTGGCTGACCTGTTAACAATCACAGTTGTTTAGTAATTGTTATTCTTGTGAAGAGAACAGCCAGGGCTGAGGATGTAGCTCAGTAGTAGTGTGCTTGTCCAGCATGTACAAGGCCCTGGGTTTGATCCCCAGTACTCAAAAAAAAAAGCCAAAGCAGTTGTGGTCAGACTTCTCAAATTTTAGTTTGGTGCTTAAGATGTGGTTGTTATTTAAAAAGCAAAGCATGGATCAGCTAATTTCCCAAGAGACTGCATTTGTTTATTTCTGTGTGTAAACTTGTGTAGGTGTTATTGTATCAATATAAATTGCTTTTGCTTTATAAATGGCTTAATGATCTTCATACTCCTTAGTTCCTAAGAGTCCTGAATGAGCCTTTGTGACATGAACATAAAGCAGGTGACAAGCAGATGTGTACCCATGTGCCCACACACATTTTGACAATTATAATCCACAATTGAGCATGCAAATTTCTGCCACCAGCCATATCTGACTATGCATTTTTGCAGCCTGTGCTCATAAGCATCAGGAGCTCAAAGACCACCTTGCTCCAGAAGTAGCAGCATGTGCAGTCTCAGAGGAACACGAGACAAACATCTATGTGTCCTCTGCAGGAGAGGAGACTATATACCTTAACAGTGGTCCGGCCATCAAATGTGAATGACTTGATCTGCCCATTTTCTAAGAAAACCTTCAGGACGTTGGGAATGAGGAGGAGAGCTTCCTTCTTCATCATTTTCTATGAATAGGCAGGGAAAAGTCAAGGAGAGGGCTCATTTAGAAGAAGCAGGTAGCCAGAGAAGGGTGTGGGAAGAAGAGAGAGAAGGTTAAGGAGACAGAGAGCAAAAGGGATGGCAGGGCAGAGACAGAGGAAAAAAATCAACAATAATGTTATGTAGAGATCAGAGCCAAATTCCCCAAGAAGACATTGGAAAATATCAAAAGTCCATCTCTCATATGACATTAGAGTGCACTTGTATTCTCCTGTGATTCAAAGTGTGGCAGCTTTGGGTAGTGCTTGGCCCACAGAGACTACTGTACACAATCCAAAGGCTGGCTTTGGAGCCCAGCTCACTCACCTCAGTTTATCTCCTGATACGTCCCTTTCCAGCAGGTCCTTCACAAGCCAAGACCACCTCCCATTCTGTGCCTTTGCTCTATAGGTTCCTCCCCTCTGTGGCATCCTCATTCCTCTGTGATCTGGCCCCTGCCTACCTCTCTGGAGTCATGTCTTAACATTCTTGGTATCTTCACCTCTAACAATTCCTCTAACAATTCATGTCCACAAGCATGATTCAGGGACTATCTGCTTCCTAGAGGACACTCAGCGTCTCTGACCTTGAGACACTAAATGCCAATAACATGAAAAGTCAGTGGTATGATCCCCAGACATTTCTAAAGCTCTTGGAGGGTGGGCAGTACTGATGCTGATTGAGAACTATTGGCAAAGCCCATTTTCAAACACCTGATAACTAAGTAGCAAAAGTTTTCCTGGTCCAGGGGGTTTCTTTATTTATAGAGTGGTGCATGTTAATTTCTCAATAAAATTCATTAAATAAAAGCTATTCCTTCTGCTTTCCTCTTCTGCTTCCTGGCAAACTCCTATTCATCCTTCAAAACCCACCTCAAATATATATTCTGTAAAGCCTTGGTCCAATATCATCAGATACTTGAACCTGGTCTCCCCATGTGTTCCTATGGCAACCTATACACACCTCCCTCAGTGTCTGTATACACACACACACACAAACACACACATATGGTTTCTCTAATAATCCACATCTACCATAATATATGTATGTATATTCAAATATATATATGTATATATATATATATTTGAACATATATACATGTTTGAAATTAGAAGTGGGCTAGGAGTTGATTCAATCATTCCATAAGTGCTCATATTTTTGAAGAATATTTGTCTTTCATAATCAAACAGCAAACTCACAGCACAATGATCATGTCTATTCATCTTTGTAATTCCAACACTGAACTGGGTTCCTGGCACACAGTTAGTTCTTAACAAATGGCTGTTAAATGAATGAGCAGTAGGTGTTTAATATGTGCTTACTTGAATAATTAGACTCATCAAGTGGATCCAACCATTTCTCTGGGACAACATCATCAGTTCTATAGAAACTCATAGGCTGAATAGATGGCTAGTTTCCTTGATTCACTGGGTATTCATTAAGCCTTTCCTTTCTATCAGCCCTATGCTAAACCCCCAGGATGGTGACAGCAAAAATGGAGGACTTGAGTCCAGCCTTACACTATTGTTATACTGACCCAACATTCACATACCTTATGAAACCAAAACAAACCAACAGACATAAGATGGTTAAGGTTTCCTAGATAAGCTGCATTGGCTTTTGATTCTGAAGGAGATGGTAGATGTGGATTATTAGAGAAAGCAGATGAGAACAGTGACTGTCACAGACAAAGCATTTCAATAGAAATAAACAAGTCTTCCTGAGTTGAGTGTGGCTGGCAGTGGTGGGAGTCAAGAGTCAAGTCTGTGTGGGGTCAAGCCAAGGTGGGCAGTGATGGGATATAAAGTTGGAAAAGTGTGACTCCCTGATCCTGAGATGCCTCTCTCCTGCCAAGCCCAGAGGCCCTGGAGCCCCAGGCTGATGACGCTCAGCAGTGGCAGGTTTTATTTAGCACACTGGGTTGGACTCAGATAATTACTTAATTGATTTTGCTTAAAAATAGAGTTGACAAGAAACGCCCACAGGATTTATTTTTGCTCTGGCTGCTTAATAAAGCCTTGGAACACAAGGGGAAAGGGATGATAGGACAGCCCAGAGTCACCTGGACTTGGACTCGCCCAGGTCCCAACAGGCTGCTATGGTTCACACCAGTGGTAGTAGTGCAATGGGTGCTGTTATTATTTCACATGATTTCCTGAGCACAGAGAGAACTGGAAGACTGATGTGTGTCTCTCACTAGATAGGAGTCTCAAATCATGCTTGGTGGCCTGTCCAGGAGAAAGAGAAGTAACTCTGGATTGGTTCTAGCTATCACTTTGTGTTCATGTTGGGTTGGAGTTGAGGGCTTGATTCTGCCTGCAGCCTAACTGGGAGGTATGGAGAAGGGAGTCATGGTGGAAGAAAGAGAGTGGAGAAGGGAAAGAGGAAGAGGAAAGGAGAGAAGGAGAAAAAACAAGGGGAAGGGAGAACTTTGAGGGAATTCTGTGCTGGGTGTCCTGGCCTTGGCTGATTCCTCTGTAATTTTGAGAAGGGATAGTCCATACTTTCCAGATTCAAGTCATATGTCCTTGGGGTATCCAAGGATTCAAGACACACATGTCCCCTTGGTGACTTGAACCTCAGGATCTACTTCACCCTGATCTGCAAGGGCTCCACCCTTCCCCCTCTTCCCTCTGTTCACCAACTCCTGCTACTCTTCAACCTTTTCTTCCAGGATTGAGATAGATCCCATCTACCAATTATTCAAACAGCTTGCCAGTGGGATCTTTTTCATACAGGGATGGAGGAAGGCACGTGCTAGATTTGGAGATGAGTATCAGGGAAATGGAGATGGAAAACAACTATGTCCTTTATCCTTTCTTCTGAAAGGCTCTATAGAAGCTCTTGGCATTCTGCTGATTTTCCTGCTTGTTCTGGGCCTGCTATCTTCTCTCAACAATTGCAGCTGTGCCTCAGTACATAAATGCTAAGAGCCCCTGACAGCTCAGCCCATCACTGCCTACAAAAGCATACAAGAGCCTGTTAGCTCTAGTTATCCCTATCCACTGGGATGTCACCAACTTCCACAGATTCCTAGGGGACTTTGGGCCAGGATCCATGACTGCTGAACACACATTGTTTTGCTCCGCATTCACCTCTTCTCATCTGCACATCTGAAGCAGACAGTTGACTGCCTGTAAACACCACAATGCAGTGAGAAACAACATGGGCTGGCCAGTGTCCTCCAGAGTGGCAGCTGCATGGCACAGGCTGTCAAATATTACTGCTCCTCAATATATTACTGCCCAGCAGTGGGTTCTCTATTGTCTCAACTGAGTTGCTTGTCCCCCAACACTACTGAGAGGTGTCCAGTGGCAGAGAATAGTTATTTATCTTGCATCCCTTGTGGGGCTGGGAACATAGCAGGTGCCTAATAAAAACCTGGTGATTTAAGGAGAGCCTGAATTATTTTCCCTTGGCAGATTTGCCCATCACCACAGTCTTCTCCAGTCAAGATGTGGAGTTGCAGGAGCACTTCAATGTGAAGAGAGCTCAATTTCACCAGCTGCTTGTTCTCTGGATCTTCAGAAAATCATTACTTCCTTCCTGCTTCTATCAAGTAGCCAAAAGATGTTTATGGAGCACTTGCTCTGAGCAAAAGCTATTGTACTAGGGACAGAAATTTCTCTGAGCATCAAGAGCATCCTGAGTGAATCAATATATGATTCTTCTCCAATGCCTAGGGCCTCTCTGAATGCTATACACTCTTTTCTACTCACCATCCACTCACTCACACCAGGATCCTCCCACTCCAACCCCTTCAGAATGTCATCCACTGTGAGGAGCCCCAGAGCGAGACTTTGACAGCCACAATGATTCATGCTGAGGATAGGAAGTTGAGACTATACTTACTGCATCTATTTCTCCAACTGCCACTTGCTCAGAAAATCGGACCTTCACAGGATTGGACTTCAGCTTGGCCTTCTTCGCAGCACTGATGAAGGCAGATTTGGGGGACTGGAAACATAACAGAGAGCTGGTAAGTTCTCCATCCCTGGAGGAAACCTGAACTTTGTCACATCATAGTTAAGATGTTCCAAGACAGTTGTACTTTGCCTTACTGATCAAGAAATCAATAAATAAGTATTGATTACTTACTAGGTGCAAAAGACCTTCTAAGTGTCATCTCTCTATGTGATTGGTGTGTTGTGCAAAGGCTGAGCATGAATTTAAATTGGGATAAATTGAATCCTATTATTAATGCTCTAAGCCTAGGGGAGATTGCAAAAATTCTTTAGTAATAACATATATTGAATTTTTATATATTTGGTTTCCTTAATATGGGATATGCCTATGGTGGATTTTATTACATCCAAATACAAGCTTCCCAAAGGAGTTACAGAAACGATTTTATTCATTTCACAGCTATGCCCTGCCCCTAGGAAGGAGGCACATAACAAATATTTTTTAGATGTGGGAGAAAGGAGATTCAGCCCTCCAAAGTGACTCATCCAGTTTCCACACTATTTGGGAACAGAAATATGAGAAATTAAACCCAGGTCTCTTGGATTTCTACTTCTCGGCTCTACCATCTTGTTTATCCAATTTTTAAAGAAATGCTCAAAGAATCAGCTAAGTTCTCTAGTTTTTGAAAACTATCCCAAAAATTCAGCAGGAAGTATGATTAGCAAACATTTGAAATTACATCTGGCCCTCCATATCCACAGGTTCTGTATCCTTGGATTCAACCAACCACAGATCAAAAATATTTTAAAAAATATTGCATTTGCACTGAACATTTACAGCCCTTTTTCTTGTCTTTACTCCCTAAACAATACAGTGTTAACAACTACATATGAAAGACTTATATTGTATTTGGTATTATAAGTAATCTAAAGATGATTTCAAGTATATAGGAGGATGTGGGTAGATTAGATGAAAATACCATGCAATTTTATATAAGGGAATTGAACATCCAAGGATTTGGGTATTCATGTGGTGAGGTGGGGGGTCCAGACACCAATACACCATGAATACCGAGGTGATTTTTAGATCCCAGACAACCTAGAAGCCAGGAAATGTGGAGGTCAAGTGGAGGGGCATCCTCATATCTTTAGGGGCATTTATTCATTTGACAAATTTAGGAAGGCCCTACTATGTACATACCAGACCCTGTTGTAGGCGATGATTAAGACAGCAGTGAATAAAACAAAACTTCCTGGCCTCATGGAGTGTCCATTCTACCAGGGCCAGACGGATGATGAACAAATATCTTTTAGGTAGCAAATAAGGAGTATAGTAGTCTCCCCTTATCCATAGTTTCTAATTCTGCCATTTCAGTTCCCCATGATCAACCTCAGTTTGAAAATATTAAATGGAAAATTCCAGAAATGATGCACATGTTTTAAATATATTGTTACACTTGTTCTATTATTAGTTACTGTTGTTAATCTCATACTATGCCTAATTTATAAATTAAACTTATCATAGATATGTATGTATAGGAAAACAGTATATTTATTGTTCAGTACTATTCACTGTTCTGGGTATCCACTAAGAATCTTGGAACATATTCCCTGCAGAGGGGAGGTATTACCATATGAAGAAAACTAAAGCAGGGTAATGAACTACACAAGAGAATGTGTAAGAGAGGATGGGAGTGGTAGGGGCGTTACTATAGCAATTTTGAAACCTATAATACATTATTATTAACTAGTCACCCTGCTGTGCAATAGATCTCAAAATTTATTCCTCCTCATACTTCATATTTGAACAGCATCTCTCTGTTCCCTCCTTTTGTCCCAGCATCTGGTAAGCACCGTCTGCTCTGTTTCTATGAGTTAGATGTTTTCAGATCTCACATATAAGTGAGATCATGCTCAGACAAGCAGCTGGGAGCTGGGTCATGTAGGGTCTTGTAAACCAGGGTGAGAACTTTGGATTTCACTCCAATGGCCAGTTTTGAGCAGACAGGGTCTGATGTGCATTTTAAAAGATGTCTCTGGCTTCTGGGTGGAATATAGAGTGTGGGGGGGCAATGACAAGAGTAGGAAGACCAGTTAGGCATGTCTAACTGCACTAATTGTAACTGTACATGTAATACAATTAAAATATAATGAAGCCTGGCGCGGTGGCTCAAGCCTGTAATCCCAGCACTTAGGGAGGCTGAGACAGGAGAATCGCCAGTTCAAAGCCAACCTCAGCAATGGCGAGGCGCTAAGCAACTCAGTGAGACCCTGTCTCTACATAAAACACAAAATAGGGCTGGGGATGTGGCTCAGTGGTGGAGTGCCCCTGAGTTCAATCCCCAGTACCAAAATAAATAAATAAATACATAAACAAAGGAGATGATGAAAAGTAGGCTATCTCAGGATGTTTTGAAGACTAAGCCAAGATCTTATGTTGATGGGTTGGATGTGGGGTGAGAGAGAGAGGAATCAACTAGTAAAATAGGGTTTCTATTTACTGAGATGAAGACTAGAGGCAAATCAGGTTTGGAGCCACTTCAAAACCCTTCCCCCAAGGGCCTTTCCACAGACACTGAGTCCTACAATCAGGAATTTCTTTGTGTTACAACCCTTGCAAAGGTCTGACAGCTGGAAAGACAATATATTAAGCTATTATATGCCATTTACACTGTGGTTGGGATTCGTTTGCCAAATCAGCCACAGGAGGGCAGGGCCCTAAGATAAAGACACACCAGAAACAAAGGTCCTAATCTGGTCATGGGCCTCCGGCCCAGCTGTGTTCTCTGTCAGAGCCAGCAATCTCATTCCATACAGAGGGCAGATTGCAAAAAGCCACTTGTTCCACCTGAGTCCAGCAGGAACTTGAGCAGTGGGTCATGGTCCTGGCTGCACAGTATATATGCTTAGAGCTTTTAAAAATCCCAAGGCCCCAGGTCCCACCCCAGACCAATTACATCAGAAATCCTGGGGTTGGCCAGGCACAGTAATGCATGCCTATAATACCAGCAACTCTGGAGGCTGAGGCAGGAGGATTGCTAGTTTGAGGCCAGCCTCAGCAATTGAGCAAGGCCATGAACAACTTAGTGATAACCTGTCTCAAAATAAAAAGGGCTGGGACCTATGCAGTGGCGCCCGCTTGTAATCCCAGTGACCCAGGAGGGTCAGGCAGGAGGATTGCAAGTTCAAAGGCAGCCTCAGCAACTTAGTGAGGCCCTGTGTCAAAAATGAAAAATAAAAAGGGACTAGGGATGTCGCCCAGTGGTTAAACACCCTTGGGTTCAATCACCAGTATCAAAATAAATAAATAAATAAACCAACAAACAGATGGCTAGGGTTGAGGCTGAAGCATCAGTATTTTTTTAAGGCTTATGATGATGTCATGGTGCAGTCAAGATTAAGAACCACTGAGCTAAAGGAACCTTAGACTTATTCTCAGCTACGGAGGCAATTTGTTGGCAGCTGACGATATAGTGCAACAAAATCCAGGGCTGGAGATGGTTGTAGAGAGTGATTACAGTATTGATTGTTCATGGAGTCAATAAATGCCTTTGTGTGTTGCACAGCCGGGTGCTCAAATCCTGGGTGGGAGCTTTGGGCTGATGTAGAAGCAAAGGGAAGGGGCAAGATAGAAATATCTGTAGCTCTGCTCAGCCAGTACTGTTTGACTCCATCTCCAGTCACCTGACTTCCCACCGAGGTGCCACAGAAGAGAGGCAGGTGGAATCTTTGTTCTGACAGCCACCCTCTCCCTTCTCTGTGATCATCTGCTATCAGATGGCTCCATGGCATAGTGTGGAGCAAGGCATCTCTAGAGACCTGAGTGAGCCATGCAGTATATCCTTCATTTTTTTAAAAAAAAATTTTTAGTTGTAGATGGACACAATACCTTTATTTTCTTTATTTATTTTCATGTAGTGCATGAAGATCAAACACAGTGCCTCACCCATGCTACGCAAGTGCTCTGCCACCGAGCCACAATCCCAGCACCCCTCCCTTCACTTTTCTATGTGAAACAGAGGCCCAGGAAGAAGGTATCGTTCACCCAAAGTACCAAAATAATTGAATAGCAGAGCTGAAACCAGAACCCGGAGTTCTTGAACCTTGGATTAGTGATTGTTCTCCCACAGCAGGCTGAAGCTGGAAGTCCATTCCTGATCTTTCATCCACGGATTCTGGTTCCACTGTGGTCTTACTTAATGGATCTGAACAAATGAGGAACCCCAAATGGTATCCTTTTATGTATTCCCCCATCGTGGAGGGGGGTCAGGATTTTTGTTCTTCCTCCCCCAAACGCCGAGTTAAATCCTGTCCTGGAAATATTTTTTTGTATCACTATAAAATGAAAGATGCAGATATTTACAGGAGCAAAACCACAAAGGAGGAAGTGGAATTGCCAATATTTTCAGGGATTATAATCATTTCTGGTGTCTGTTTCAGAGCTATTTTTAGCTTGTTTATGCCTCATTCCTCATTGACCCTTGTCTTGTTGGTCTCTAAGACTTCATCATATTCTCAGTCTTCAACCTCGATCGCTAATGGTGACTCACACATTGCCAGCTCGTCTCTGCTAGATGTCACAGAGTCATGTCTAGCCTTATGCTTAGACACAGAGGGGGCTTGCCTTACTGGGGAACATAAGGCAGCTCTCAAAGGTCTCCCTGTCCTGAAGCATCTCCAAAGCTCAGCTGTGGGGTCTGAAATTCTTAATACTAAGATTGCTTCCTTGAATTAAAATATTGAGAACTGAGAAGGCTCAGGTCAAAATGCAAATGGGGTACCAGGGAAGGGTGACAAACACTTCAGGGCTCAGCAAATGGCAGGACTGCATGGGCCAAAACTTGCCCAACTGTTTTTGTAAACAAAGCTATAATTGGAACATGGCAGGCTGTGACCTTCACTTATATATTGACTGAGGTTGCTTTGGGGTTACCACCTTTGGTCTGCATAATCATAATATTTACCATATGGTCCTTTACAAAAAGTTTGCTGACCCCTGCACTAACTTATTACTATGTGCTAACCCACTGTTTCTAAAACTTGCCCAATGATAAGAATCACTGGGAAGTGTTTGTTAAAACACAGAAGCCTAGGCCCAAATCAGACTTAAAAAGGCAGAATCCCTGGGAGAGCAAGGCCCAGGAATCTATATTGGTGAAGATGTCCTAACCCATTAAGCATAGATTAATTGAGTGCCTTAAAGCCTGGACATCTGAGCTCTTCACTGACCCTATTTTCCTCCAAGCAGCTGGAAGTCTCATTTTGCAACAGGCACCCTTTCTGGCTAAAATGAATTTTGGCTTGAAACACGGGACTAGAATTGTTAAGTACCTCTGGGGCCACTGCAAGCCCCTTGAAGCAAATATGAAGCCAGCAGCTAGGTGGAATAAGGAATTGGAGAGAGAGCCTGCCTCTCCCTCAGGGATGAATTCAGCAGCTGGTGATTCTTTGACCATTTTTTAATTTGGTGGCTTTATTAGTACAGATTTTAGAGCTGTGATCATTCATATCTTGGCCAAAATCAGGTATATGGACAAACATTTTAGTGCAAGATAGGACCCGACTTTCTTAAAGTTTTATTTTTATTGATACATAATAATTGTGCATATTTATGGGGTACAATGTGATGTTTTAACCTGTTTTCTGTTTTAGTCAGCTATTTTGCTGCTGTGACTAAAGGACTTAACTAGCACAATTGTAAAGGAGGAAAGGTTTATTTAGGGGCTCATGGTTTCAGAGGTCTCAATCCATAGACAGCAGGCTCATTCCTCAGGGCTCGATGTGAGGCCAAACATCACGGCCAAAGAATGTGGCAGAGAGATAGCAGCTCACATGATGATCAGAAAGCAGAGTCTCCACTTGCCAGACACAAACATATACCCAAAGCCACACCCCAATTCCCACCTCCTCCAGCCACACCCTGCCACTTCAGTTACCACTCAGTTAATCCCTATCAGGGGATTAAACCACTGATTGGGTTAAGACTCTCACAACCCAATCATTTCTCCTCTGAACCTTTTGCATTGTCTCACATGTGAGTTTTTGGGGGACACCTCACATCCAAACCATAACATATGCATTGTACAATGATTAAATCAGGGTGATCAGCAAATCCATCACCACAAACTTTTATCATTTAATTGTGATGAGAACATTCAAAATCATCTCTTCTAGCTCTTTTGAACTATACATTATTATTAACTATAGTCACTCTACCATGGAACAGAACAGCAGAACATATGCCTTTTATCTAACTGTGAAATCTTAAAAAGTTAGTCTTAAGGACTAGAGAGTTAAATGGTGGTTACCAGAGGCTAGGGAAGGTAGAGGAGATTGGGAAAGGTTGGTCCACAGCCCCACTTTGATTATTGTAAATGGCTGGTACTCAGGTTCCTGCTTGAAGCTTTGTTGGTTTTCTGATTTTGCCTTTTTGCTGGCTCATTGTCTTTGACACCAGAGCCTACTTACAATCAATTCCCATAGCAACCACTGTGGGCACCTAGGAATAATGGAGGGCGGTCCAGGTTTCACCAGGCCATTGATGAGCTTTTCTTCCTTTACTCAGGACTGTCAGGTGATGAACCTGACTTCCAAGGCCTCCCATAAGCCACACTTCCCTCAAACCTCCTCCTTCACCTATCTGCAATATCATTTTCTGTTGCACTGGTGGTTCTGCCTACAGTTTCATGCAGACAGTGGGCTTGTTCCCATTTCTGGATTCATTTCATGCTGTTTCCCTCCCCATCCTTATCTTTCAGAGCCCAACCCCCACCCCTTTGCAGTACTGGGATTTGAACCAAGGGCCAGCATTTTTATTGTTTTATTTTTGAGATAAGCTTTCACTAAATTGTTGAGGCTGGCCTCGAATTTGGGATTCTCCTGCCTCAGCCTCCTGAGTCTCTGGGATTATAGACATGCACCACCACACCTGGCTCCCAGTGTCCCTTTTGACTAGCTAAGTGCCATTTCTTTTTAAAAAACCAGTTCAGATTCTACTTTAGTCTTAAATCCTTCCCCAATCCCTCCATTCCCCTTCCTAGATTTTCTGCAGTATCCCTGTTAATCCCCACTGCTATAGCTCATCTCCCCCATTAGGTTGTACAAGAAGAGATGATATTTTATATTACCATTTCTCCCCCTAGTACCAAGCATACAGTAAGCACAGCATAACAAAACATTGATAGCTAAGATTAATAATAAATTAGTTCATTAATTCAGCAAATACGGTTTGAGTACCTATCATCTGTCAAACACTATACCTCAGGAAGCTTTGTGGAAAACCAGTTCTTCTGTAGTGGTTTCTGTTATTTTGTTTTTCCCCCTGGGCAAGTGGCTCCAAGCACTGGGGATTCAAGCTCTTTTGGTACAGGTTAAGTTTTCAGTATTGGAAAACCAGGATTTCATTTGAAGGCAATGTCTGGACCTGTTTTGCCAGAGGCATTCTAGGTGACACCTAATATTTTGTTTATCTGTTTTAAAATGTTTATTGAGGACCTACTATGGGCCAAGGCCTAAATGTACCAAGACTTGTAAATATTCAGTCACTCATAGGGAACAGTTGGTCACTCCAAGATTAAGGAACACTCATAGATACATAGAGGCTTAGTATTTGCCTATGTAGTATGATTTGAATGGTCCTGGGAAAGGATGCTGAAAATACCCCCACAATGGTCTTCCATGGTACAAGTCACTCTGTTAAAAGGAAAACGGCAAATGAAAGACTTCACATCAGAATCATTTGGTGAACCTTTTCAAGGGCCCCATTTTCACAGATTCTGATTCAGTTAGTAAGGGTTAGAGCCCAAGTAGCCATAGTTTTAAGAGCTGCTCAGGTGGTTCTAATGAACAGCCAGGACCAAGAGCCATTACCACTGTATGCAGCAGTAGGTATTAGACCATTATCAGTCATGGAATATAGGAGCAGGAGGAAGCCTTAGAGATTATCTAGTCCAGTGTTTATTAAATTCTATTGATCATCAGAATCATCTGTGGATATTATTACAAACATTGATTCCTAGGTCACATCCTGGATACATCAGGAGGTTGTTTTCTGGAAGAAATGGTAATCAAGCTTATTAATGGCAAGAGTTCAGTAAAAGGCAATAGTCTCCTTGTACCCATGAGGAGCAAAGTTCCTGTAGTGGACACAGTACTATTTTCTGTGATGCAGGAGTATAACACTGAACATGTTGAGGATTTTCAAGAAAATTTCACTATACTTTGAGAAGGAAGATTCAAGATTCACAGTCAAGTCTTGTTAGTCACAGTAGTTCATATAGTGACTGTGTATGCTGAATTAGTAAATACTGAACTGTTGCTCCATTATTTCATATAGGTAATAATCTTAAATCTCCCCAAACAACTCACCTCGGTATTCTCTGTGTGTGTGTGGGGCGGGTACTGGGGATAGAACTCAGGGTCTCGCACATGCTAAGCAAGTGCTCTACTACTGAGTTACAACCTCAGCCTTTATTATTTTATTTTGAGACAGGGTTTCACTAACTTGTCCAGGCTAGCCTCAAACTGGCAATCCTCCTATTTTAGCCTCTGGGATAGCTGGGATTACAGGCATGCAACAACAATGCCTGGCAACTCATCCTAATAGATTCTTTTTTCTTTGTTTCACAAGAGAAAATGAGGATCACAAATATTAAGTGACTTGTCTGAGGCTGTCTCTCACACAGGTACCAGAGTGGGGATTCAAACTCTGTCCAACTGGCCCCAGAATTGGAGCTTCTCACTACCCTGCACTGCCTCCTACAGTCTCCATCCTCTGGGCATCTCTGAATGACAGCTGATGCAAGAAGGCTGGGAATTGCCTTGTTTGACCTCAGCTAGGAACCGTGTGCACTGGCAACTCAAACTTTTCATGTTCTGCTCACATCTGCAAATGACCAGGAAGGTACTGTGATTATTGATTTTGCAGGTTACACATAAATTTTAGTAAGTAGGCAAATTTGCAAACATAGAATCTGTCGATAATGATGATCAAATGTACATATATGCAAGGCTGCCATTCAGTTGGAATGCACTGCAATGGCCATACTGGTTGTAAAATATTATGGGATTTTTCCCCTCTGGTTAGTAAATAGATGCTGCCCTAAATTTCCTGGGTGCCATCTGACCTCTCCCATGAGATCGCTTTACCAATGTAGACCAAAACCTGGTCTACAAGCCAGTTGTTTTTTCTGGCTTACATTCTGATTGCTTGTTTCCTACTGTACAGGTTGTTAAAGTTGTGGGTTTTCTGTTTTGATACTGGAGAATGACCCCAAAGGTGGTGAGTGACATTCTCAGTCCTTTAAAAAAATTTTTTTTGATATATATTCTCACTAAGTTACCCAGGCTGGTCTCAAACTTGCAATCCTCCTGCGCTAGCCTCCTGAGTTGCTGAGATTATGGTTGTGTGCCACTATATCCAGCTCAGATTATTAAAGGTTTTGACTAGGTCTGGGGTTGTGGCTCAGTGGTAGAGTGCTTGCCTAGTATGTAGGAGGCACTGGGTTCAATTCACAGCACCACATATAAATGAATACAATGAAGGCCCATCAACAACTAAAGTTTTTTTAAAAAAGGTTTTGACTATCACCCGTGTGTGTTTGTGTGTTTGCTGACTTCTATACTCCCAGGCTAAGCACAAGGCCAAGAAACAGAATGTAAACTTCAGGAGGGCAACAACCATCTCTGTCCCATGTACTACTACATTCCCAGCCTATAACATGGCCCAGAACAGAGACTGAGGCAGTAGGATCACAAGTTCAAAGCCAGCCTCAGTAACTAAGGTAAGGCCCTAAGCAACTTAGTGAGATCTTGTATCAAAAAACAAAAAAGTGCTGTGGATTAAGCACTGCTGGTTTCAATCCCTGTGCGCCCCATCCCCTTCAAAAAAAAAAAGAAGAAGAAATAAAAGACTATCCAGAACAGTAGGTATTCAACAATTGCTTGATGAATAAATGAATGAGAAACTCTCATTGTGTTAGGCAAAGCCATTTGGAAAACACAAGTATCTAGCCAGGTGTTAAAGGAAACAGATGTTATTAGAAGAGATGTGGATGAGTACAAGGACAAATCTGCAGGGCAGAAGACCTAAAAAGTACAAGGAAGAGAAGAAAAGTAGTCTGGCCATGGCAAAGGGGCCATGGGATGGGACAAGTGGAAGCATTAGGACTGGGGGCAAGGGAGGGTTGGAGGCACTGGGATGGGAAACTTGGGATGGAGATGGAGGTGGTGTTAGGTTCTTTATTCTGTACCTAAATTTGGGAATTTGAGTTTAGGTTGCTTTTTAGGAAGCTGGTTTTCCTTCATTCCTTCAACCAATATTTATTAGTGCCTACTCTGTGCCAGGTACTGTTTCAGGTGCTAGGGGATACAGCAATAACAGCAACAACAAAAGCCCTTACCCGTTGTGGAGCTCACATTCTAATGAGGGATATAGATAATAAATATATAAACGTAACATTTCATGGGAATATAAAATAGTCTTACAGTTCCTTAATAGACTAAACGTACACTTATTATGTGAACCAGAAATCTCACTCTTGAGAAATGAAAACTTATGCTCACAAAAATCCCATACACAAATGTTTATAGCAGTTTCATTCATAGTAGCCACAAAATGAGAAACAGCCCATATGTCCTTCAATGGGTGGATGATAAACGAACTATAGTACATCCACACCACGGAATACTACTCTGCAAACAAGGAGCAAAATATTGACAAGTTGGATGAATCTCAAGGGCATTATGCCAAGTGCAAAAAGACAATGCCCAAAGATTACATAGGATATTATACTAAATTATTCTATTTGTGTAATATTCTTTTTTTAAAAAAAATTTTAAATTCTAGATGGACACAATACCTTTCTTTAAATTTATTTTTATGTGGTGCTGAGGATCGAACCCAATGCTTCACACATGCTAGGCAATAGCTCTACTACTGAGCTACAACCCTAGCTCTGTGTAATAGTCTTGAAATGATAACATTACAGAAATGCAGAACAGATTAGTGGTTGACAGGGATTTCAGGAGGGAGTGGGAGAAATAGGTATGGCAGTAAAAGGATGATATAAGGGATCTTTGTGGTGACAAATTTTTCAGTATCTTTATTTTTTGGTATTGGGGATTTAACACAGGCGTGCTCTACTACTGAGCTACACCTCCAGCCTTTAAAAAAATCTTTTTGTAAATTTTTAGACAGAGCCTTGCTAAATGGCTGAGGCCAATCTCAAACTTGCAATCCTCTTGCCTCAGCCTCCCATTGTGGTGCACGCCTGGGATGACAGGCGTGCACCACAATGCCCACTACCACATTTTCATTATTCATTCATCCATTGATGGACATCTAGGCTGGTTCCATAATTTTGCTTTTGTGAATTGTGCTGCTATAAACATGAGTATGCAAGTATCATTATAGTATACTGTCTTTAATTCTTTCAAGGAGTGGTATAGCTGGGTCATCTGGTGGTTCCATGCCTAGTCTTATTTTTTTTTAATTTTGTTTAGTTGTTGATGGATCTTTATTTTATTCATTTATTATTTATATGTGGTGCTGAGGATTAAACCCAGTGCCTCATGCATGCAAGGCAAGTGCTCTACCACTGAGCCACAGCCCCAGCCCCCATGCCTAGTCTTTAGAGGAACCTCCATAGTGATTTCCATAGTGTTTGCACTAATTTACAATTCCGCCAACAGTGTAAAATTGTTCATTTTTCTCTAACATTTAGTATTGTTTGTACTCTTCATGACTGCCATTCTGGCTAGTGTAAGATGAAATCTCAGTGTAGTTTTGATTTGCATTTCCCTAATTACTAATTATGAACATTTTTTCATGTATTTATTGCTGGCCCAGTATCTTGATTGTGTTGGTGGGTACATAGACCTACACATTTGATACACATGTGTATAATTCACATTGAACTATATATGCACATTGAAACAATGTTATTTTCCTGATTTTGATATTGCAGTATAATTATGGAAGATGCAACTGCTTGGAGCAACAGGATAAAGGATATACTGTATGCCTGTGTAATAAATTTGTAAATTTCTCTGAATCCACAATTATTTCAAATGAAAAAATTTAAAAATATAATATTTCATGAATGGGCTGGGGTTGTAGCTCAGTGGTAGAGCACTTGCCTAGCATGCATGAAGCCCTGGGTTCAATCCTCAGTACCACATACAAATAATAAATGAATAAAGACCCATCAACAACTAAAAAATATTTTAAAAAAATTTATGAATAATGAAAGGTTAAGCAGTATCAGGAGAAAATGACAAGTATATGTTATCTTAGAAAAGGTAGTCAAGAATGGACACTGTGGTGCACACCTGTAATCCCAGCAGCTTGGGAGGCTGTGGCAGGAAGTTCATGAGTTCAAAGCCAGCCTCACCAACTTAGTGAGGCCCTAAGCAAATCAGTGAGATCCTGTCTTTAAATAAAATACAAACAGGGCTGAGGATGTAGCTCAGTGTTTAAGTGCCCCTGGGTCCAATCTCTGGTACCAAAAAAAAAAAGGTAATCAAGGAAGGCTTCTTCAAGGAGGTGACATATGAGGAGTAACAGAGTACCCTATAATGTGTCTTTGATCAGACTAATATATTCTTTTTTTTGGTACTGGGAATTGAATTCAAGGGTACTTGACTGAGCCACATCCCCAGGCCTATTTTGTGTTTTATGTAGAGACAGGGTCTCACTAATTTGCTTAGCACCTCGCCATTGCTGAGACTGGCTTTGAACTCATGATTCTCCTGTCTCAGCCTCCTTAAGGGCTGAGATTACAGGCATGTGCCACTACACCCAGCAGACTAATATATTCTAATAATACAAAAAACATGTTTTGGGGGGACAACCAGTGGCTATTTTTTTGTAGGGGGGGTACTGGAGATTGAACCCAGGGGCACTTAATCATTGAGCCACATCCCTAGTCCTTTTTAATATTTTATTAGAGACAAGGTCTCACTGATTTGTTTAGGGCCTTGATAAGTTGCTGAGGATGGCTTTGAACTTGAAATCCTCCTGCCTCAGCCTCCTGAGCCACTGGGATAACAGGTGTGCACCACTGCACCCAGCTCTTGGTGGCCATTTTCAAGACAGGAGATTGAGGAGAGTGGGAATTGACTCCTCGTTGACCATTTGGCAACTGTACATATGCAATAAAGTGAGAAAGGGACTATTCATAACATCCATGAAGGGATGGGGTTTTCTGGCTAGAGTCAGAGTGAGGCCTGGAATTAAGCGAGAGCTGTCTGCCTGGAACCATTGTATGTGTGAGTGTATATATGTGAGAGGTATGTGTATGTGTGAGTGAATGTGTGAGTGTGTCAGTGAAAGTGTATGTAAGCAAGTGTGTGTTCATGTGAGTCTATTGCATAATAGGAGTGCAGGTATATGTGAGTATATGTAAGCATATATAAGATCATATACATGAGCGTATATGTGTGTGTGTGAAGTTCACACAGACTCAGAAGAGGCCTTAGGGTGAGTCATTTACTGCTGGGCTTGATTTGAGCCTTGACCCTCTGACTCTTAAGCTCAGGTCTCACACCTGTGCTCAGTTGCCTGGCTTTGCATAGAAATATTGCCTCTTTAAAAAAATATCTTTCTCACTACATGCCAGGGAATTCCTTCCCCTCCCTCAAGGTCCACTTCAGGTGTAGCCTCCTCCAGGAGTTGGGCTATTAGTGTTGGGGAAAGATGGGCTGGAGCTAGAGTAAGGGCTATGTGTTCTGCATGTGGAAGTTTTACATTTGGAATTGTACATTCAAGTGTGATTGCTATAAGGATGTATCCTAGCAATGGATACTGGGCTTTCTGAATCCAATGCTTGAGGAGAGGGACCTGAAAATTTTTACTTTTAGTATTTAATGTAATTAATTACTATTTTTTGGTAGTGATGGAGATTGAACCCAGGGCCTCACATATATTAGACAAGTGCCTCCAGCTCTGTTTTCCATTTCTTTTTTATTTTTTTAATTTTTGAGATGGAGTCTCGCTATGTTGCCCAGGTTGCCTTCAAACTCCTGAGCTCAAGAAGTCCTCCTCTCTCAGCCTCTCAAGTAGCTGGGACTGTAGGCACATACCACTGTGTCCTGCTCAAAAGATTTTTACTGTTTTTTTTTTTTTTTGTGCTAGGGATTGAACTCAGGGACACTCGACCACTGAGCCACATCCTCAGCCCTATTTTGTATTTTATTTAGAGACAGAGTCTCACTGAGTTGCTTAGTGCCTCACCATTGCTGAGGCTGGCTTTCAACTTGTGATCCTCCTGTCTCAGACTTCTGAGCCACTGGGATTACAGGCATGGGCCACTAGCCTGGTGATTTTTACTTTTAATAAGTAGTCCTGTAGACAATTGTGGTCAAGCATATTTAGGAAATACTGTTCTATGAACTTATTAATTTAAAGATGAAATAATAGGTTTAGAAATGGGAACTGACCCACCCAACCTCACACACAGTTAGTGACTGTCCCAGGACAAAGATGAACCTCTTTATTCAACTGTACCTCTCAATGATTTTATATGAAAGTCCTCACATACGGTGCTGTATCTTATATGACATAGGTTGCTTAGTAAATACTAATATGCATGAATAAGACTAGCACCCACCACCTGCCAGGGCTTAGTAAGTGTTGGACACTGGATAGATAAATTTGGATGGTACACAGCAAAAAAGAAGTGGAAGTAGATTTGGAATGGAGGCAGTGGGCAGCTTAAGTGGGTAAAGCAGGGGACAGGGGAAGGTACACAGCACCACACAGCCCTTTAAAATCTTCAGCCTTTGATATTAGAATAGACATGATCTCTATAAAGTATTCTTTAAATTCAGTCCTAAATCCTTTCCTCCTAGGACTATCCTTGTGGGTCCTAGTCTCTGATTTCCCCTCTTCCCATGCTGTTGCTTTCTAATATGGGGCCATCTCTTATCAGTCAGGAGGAAGGACAGATGGCAGACACTCACTCACCTGATGAGTGTGCAGAACTGTAAGAACGATGAATTCCTTAGCGCTCCTACAGAGAGAAGAGGGAACAGGAGAGCAGTGTATCATGCACTAGGTATTCATCTAGTACAGGAAGCAACACCAGAATTTTCCCCTGGGTTGCATTCAAGGAAATGGATTAGGACAGAGGGTAATCTGAGTATCTGCATGGATGCCTTGCCTCTCATCATTTGTGGAGGCTGACACAAACCATCCACATTGGTTCATGCAGGCTTCTGATGATGGTATTACCATTTACCTCTGGGCTTGTCATTTTTCAGGTCTTCTTTTTATATTCCTTCTCATATTCTCTCCGTAGAAATCCCCGAACTTTAGGAGCAATTTTATCTGTAGAGTAGAACATTCTCAAGGAAAACTAAAGGCCTGAATTATGGAACACACAGGGCATCCAGCCACTGGGTCCTGGGAACTATGTACGATGATTATTGGCAATTTGGTATTTAAGCAGGAGGAGAAACTCAAAAGAAAAACCCAAAGGAGGTCATTTGGTCATCATGACTCATACCCAGCAGATTTGTTTTAATTGAGGGAACAAAAAAATGAGAGCCAGGGAGCAACAGATGGAAGCCAAGACTCTCTCCAGATAGCAAATATTCAAAAGGATGAAGAATGTGAAACTCTTCCAACAAGAATTATACCAGTGATCAAAGAGCCTGTGAGGTATGAAAATTCTCTCCCAGGAATACATAATCCTGCAAAAGAACTAAAAGAAATGAAAATAGTTTGCCCTAAAGGAGCTTCCCCTTTCCTTGGCTTTTTTTCCCAAATGTTTATGGGAATAAAAGCATTTAAGAAGTAGAGTTAAGATAGCCTTGATTCTGGGTATTCGAGAAATGCCTAGGCTCCTTGCTTAAGGACTCTGAACAGTTCTCATATTCCATGATACAAAGTCCAGGCATGAATTGGCTTCAAGGTCTTGAAGTTCCCAGAAAGAGTTGAGTTAGAAGGAAAAAACTGAGGAAAATCCTCTGTCTTGAACAGGGAAGGGGCATAACACAAGTCATGTGGCTCAACTCATCTGCTCCAGCCCCTATCATGTTTCCCCATTCATTTATAATGGCTTACATGACTCTCCATAATCTGGCCCTATCTTCCACAACTCTCCCCCTTCCTCACTTGATGCCAGTCACACTGGCTTCTCCCTTGTTCCTAAATGAGGCCAGACACACTCCTGCCTTAGGGTCTTTGCACTGGCTCTTCACTTTCTCCAACACCTTCATTGCCTTCAAGTCTTTTTTCAAATACTACCTTATCCATGAAGCCCAAACTGGCTATGATGTTTAAAGTTACATTCTGGAAGTTTGTGTCCAGCAGTCTCAATTCTCTTTACCCCAATCTGCTTTGTATTCTTCAATAACATTTATTGACTTCTAATATAATGTACAATTATTTATCAGGTTCACTGCTAACTGTGGGTCTCCACCAGAATATAAACTCCAATGAGCCAGGGATTTTTGTCTCTTACTTGCTGCTGTATCTTTAGTGCCTAGAATGGTGCCTGTCACCTAACAGATGCTGAATAATAATTATTCATTGAATGAATGAATGACCCACCAGTCCCAGAAGTTATGAAAAGAGTGAGCACTGTTTTGATCCTGAAAGAGCCCTGGAATCCCTCAAAACAATTAGACTACTTTGTTCTAGGTACAAAGATATCCACTAGAGGCAAAGTAGACTTCCAGGGGATCAGGCTTCAAGAATTCTAATATACCCTGATGGGGTGAAAACAATTCTCCCCATATCAATATGGTGGTTGAGGGTGGAAGATGAAGAGTGGGGGAATGAATGGACAATTGAACTTGGAGAAGAAGCAAACTGAAAGTCATCAGGGACCACACACATGGTGAACTGGAGGGAGGATGCTGAGGAAGAACTGTTTTGGACTTCAGGATGGAGCATTCCAAACCCCTTAAGAGCTGAGAAGAGGGTGCTATATACCATATACACAATACTAAGTCTGCTTTTGAAAGCTAGGGAGGGGCTGTAGGACCAAGTGGGCTTTGGGAATTCTCAGAAAAATGAGTAGAATGAAAATACTGTGAATAAACAGGGGTGGAGGATTGAGGGAGACAGAGGCAGAGATAGAGCCAGACTACGCAAGGCGGGGGGAGGCATGGTTCCATTTGAGGATAGCCAGCATCCCCAAAGCCAAGGTTAACACATGGACTTTAGAGTCTTCACCTTTATCCTCTCGTTCCTTATCAACAAACTATGGAAGTGTATGAACACGTGGTGTGAGTGAGGGGAAGGGGATTGAGCATGGTCTGTGTGTGCAATATATATAGTGGTAAGGGCCAGGCAAAGACAATGTGATGACTCTCCATTCACAGATGGTGGTGGTCCCCTGAATATTCCCTTCCTCTCTCACCTGCTCCCATCTGGGGAGGATGGACATTAAGGTGTCACAAATAATGAGGGCAGAATCTACAACAGTAGATTCCATTTCTTAATCCACTGGGAAGGGATCTGATTTTCTTCTCTGTGTGCGTGCATGCATGTGTGTGTGATTGTGGGATAGGGTGGGGAGGTGGGAATAATATCTTTGCTGATATCAAAGTGTTCTTTTAAGTTGTTTATTTTCACCAGTCACTTGGTCTATCCCACTGCACAGTAACCCCAACAAAAAGGGGCTCGGGTGAGGAGATTAGTTGGGGAGGCAGAGGTGAGGCTGTAGCAGGAGATTTTCTTTGTACCTACTCATATCATCAGAGCAAGTTTAAGCCAGAGTGTTTGAGGGTTATGGTAACCCTGACTGGCTGGGCCCTGAAGTTCAGCCCCAGGAGCTCTGGCTGAGGCTGTTCTGACTGGAAAGTCTCTTTCAGGGCCAGGGAGGACAGTGGTAGACCTAGGCCTCTGGTGGGCAGGGGTGGGGAATACTACTCAGCTCCTGCCAAGGCTCCAGAGGCCCCTGTTACCTGATAAGTTCTATGAACCTCTCCCTGGGGGCTTCACTCACGTCCTCCTCATTAATAGCCACAATCTGGTCACCAGCCAGGAGCTTGTCCTCAGAGGGGCCTCCTGCAGAGGAGAGGAGAGAGGCGTGAGAGCTTCGAGCTACTTCTGGGAAAGCACAAGTCTGGGCAAGAGCCACAGTGCCTGAGGGAGACATGCAAGGCCTACAGAAAATGATGCTCTTGGCTGCTGCTCATAGGAGCTGGGAGGGCAGAGTAACAAAGAAAGAGAATGCAGTGGGACTCCTTTGACTGGGCGTGGCATGGTGGCAAAAGGTCCCAAGCCAAGACCTCATACTCAGACAAGGTTAGTAAGAGCTTTTACTGGCTTGGTTCTAAAGAGCAACACAGACTTTCAGACTGCTGGCAATGTTACAGCTCACAGGAGGAGGGGGAGGGAACTTCTTCCTTGAATACTATTCGTACTTTCTGGTCTGGAATGGTTTAGGCATTCACTTGCTTGGAGACAGGGGGATGGAATAAAAGACTTAAGGGGTTTAATCTAGTGAAAGATGCTACTGTTCAATAAATGAGGAAAATGATGCATGGATTCTTGAACAGCTGGAAATTTATTTGCTTTCTCCCTTTCCCAACTCTACTGCTGAGCTTAAGAAAGTAGACCTAGCTGAGAGCTGTACTTTTTTGTATGGTATTGGGGATTTAATCCAGGCATGCTTTACCACTGAGCTGAAGCCCCAGCCCTTTTCAGTTTTGAGACAGGTTCTTGTTAAGTTGCTGAGGCTGGCCTCAAACTTGTGATCCTCGTACCTCAGCCTCCTAAGTCACTGGGATTACAGGCGTGTATCACTGTACCCAGCAGGTAATACTTCTTGGTTAGGGGAAAGGATAGGGATAGAGGGATGCTATGAGGTTGTGCTGCTTCTGCTGTTTAGTAAAGACCTTTTTGAACAAAAGCTTTTCAGCCTCAGAGAATGAGAGGTCAGATCCGGCCTGACTCAAACCAGAAAGAAATATTTAATGACATGTCCCACCCTTAAACCAACTTCAACTCTTAAATGTGTCTACTTTAAAAGGCCAGATCCTAACTTCTCCCTCTCTCTCTCTCCAAAGAAGGGTACTGCCCAAATTCTGAAAATATGAACATACACAGCAAATTGTCACTTGAGGACAGCTCAATGGCTCTGGAGCCTGGGCCCTGTGTGGTAAGGAAGGCTGAGCCATCATGGCCGGCAGGAGTCACCACTCTGACAGCAATGGCCGTGAACTCTCTAGGCCAACACAGTCTCCTGCCAGCACAGGAGTGGAGAGCATGGTAGAGAACAGTAAGCTCTTTGCAGCCAGACAGACCTGGCTTCGAATCCTGAACCTGCAATTAATTCACTAATTAAATGACCTTGTGTGAGACAGTGAATGTCTCTGACTTTCTCTTACATTATCTGCAAAATGGGAAAATAATAGTACCTACACATCATAGGCATGTTGGGAAGATAAATGAAATGGTGAATGTATAGTACTTAAAACAGTTATTTGATGTTGCTAAGAATTCAATAAATGGTAGTTATCATATCCTTAAGGGACAATTCCTTCAACTCATTTCATTCTTTCTATTTCTGTCAAGATTCCAGGTTCTTAGGTGGAGAACACTCTCCCTATTGCATTACCTCTTTGTCTCCCTCCTTCCTCCCCTATCTCCATCTCTCCATCTCTCCCTTATTATAGAAGAGGTTCTCATGAACTTTTCCTCCTCTGCAGGCCTTGGCCCTTGATGGCACTGGTAACATTCAATCTACTATCCTTTCACAAATGGTTTGTTGGTTTACTCAATTATAATTGCTCCTGTGTAGAACATTTCTTTGTCTTTTCTTATGTCCTGAAACACTGAACCACTTGGCAGCTGCCTGAGCAGATGCTACAAAGTGGTTCAGCCTGAATCTCTAATAGGGCTGTGCCTGTTACTGCATGGCTTTTTGTGGCTCTCACCTGGGGCCTTCTCTTCACCCCTCCAACTCCTCCTTCATCATTTTTTGGGGGGAGTGGGTACCAGGGATTGAACTCAGGGACACTTGACTCAGTGGTGGCAACATCCTCAGCCCTATTTTGTATTTTATTTAGAGACAGGATCTCACTGAGTTGCTTAGGGTCTTGTTAAGTTGCTGAGACTGGCTTCGAACTCATGATCCTCCTGCCTCAGCCTCCGAACTGCTGGGATTACAGGCATGTGCCACTGCACCGGGCTCTTCTTTCATCTTTTGCAGTTGACCCCCTCCAGGCCTATGCACTTTCTTTGGCTTTGTGAATTCTGATTCTGTCTCCTTTGAAAGCTAAAGCAGCGGTGCCTGGTGGTCCATTATCAAGTTTTATCTGGTCCTTCTTTCCCAGGAAATATTTGATTTCTGATCAGAGACTCAGAACTCTCCTGCCAAACGACATGACTGACTTGGGAGCCTTAGGTCAGCCCCAAACTCTTGTATTAATTTTTTTTCTCTGTGGCCTCTAGTTGAAGAGAGTTTACACAATCTTTTTCTTTTCCTTTGAGGATTGCAAAATTCATCAAATTTCTGCAAGACCAGTTTGTACTCTGGCTGCTCCTCTTGACTGAGCGAGAAACCGTTGTAAACATCTAAAGCCTCAGGCCCAGCAAGTTAGGAATAAAGCTCCTTTCTGTCTATCTTCTGTCAATGGTAGCAGATTTGGAACAAAGTAGTGCTTTGGCCTTTTTCTGTCTCATTCACAGTTAAGGGGGGCTTTTGCTTGTTGCATCCCACATGGTCCCAATCAATCCCTCTGTCCTCCTTGTGGCATCAGACAGACCCTGGAGCAAACACTGGCTCTGCTGCTTCCTAGCTCAGTGACCCTGGACATGTCATCCCTCCTCCTCTATGCCTCAGTTTCCTCATTTGTACAATGGGAAAAGTATTACTTACCTTGCAGGCTTGGCTGTGAAGATTAAACAAGATGATGTAAAGTACATAGTAAGAAGATGCTTAATCAATGGTACCTGTTGTTATCGCCACTCTGGCATTCAGAGATTTTATTCTCTTCCCCCCTCCTATCCCATCTGTGGTCTCTATCCTAATTCCAGTCTTCAGTGGCTGACTTATTTTATTTTATTTTTTCCTTTGTGGTACTGGAGATTGATCCCAGGGGTGCTTTACCACCAAGTTACTTATCCAGCCCTTTTTTTTTTATTTGAGACACTGTCTCACTAAGTTGCTAATGTTGGCCTCAAACTTGTGATCCTCCTGCTTCAGCCTGGGATTACAGGTGTGCCCAACTTATTTCATGAGTTTTTACCAGTCTCCATAGCCCGATGGTTAGATTCTTGTGGACA
Source organism: Xerus rutilus (assembly GCA_028644305.1). NCBI lineage: Eukaryota > Metazoa > Chordata > Mammalia > Rodentia > Sciuridae > Xerus > Xerus rutilus. The sequence continues at coordinate 39,022,945 of CM053417.1, forward strand.
GAAACTGTGTCTTGTACGTCCCTGCCACATTGGTGGGCTTAGAGTAAGTGATCTATAAATACTTGTTGAATTGAATAAATGGAACTTTGTCATCCAAGGCATTATGGCTCTTCTTTGAATGTTCTGTGCAAAGGGAAGCTATTAAGACCTAGATCCTATTGAACAATCAACTTCAGCATCTAAGGCTCCAAGCTACTCAATGGTTTGGGCCAGTCAGTCTTTAACTCAGTTTTTGGTCAGCAACTCTTTACCCACTCTTCATGAGTTCTTCAGGAACACAGTGTACTTGGTCGCTCTGTTCTCTGGGCAGACTGGTGGGTGAGGGGATAGGAGCTAGGGCTAGAAGGACACTACGAGGCACACCTACCTGGCCTCACAGATCGAACCACCACAGGCCTCTCACTGCCGGCCACGAAGCCAAAGCCATATATAGGGTCTCGGTGAATGGTCACTTGTCGCAGCGTCTCTGCTGGCAGTTGCTCACATTCCATATCATTTGCGCTCTCTTCCTGCATCACATGACTGGGGGAAGGGGAAGATGGGAGCAAAACAAGATGCAAAGGGAACTAAACCTCAGAACCAGCTGGGTGGGACACTGGTTAGGGTTCTGGCCATGGCACCTAGGAGGTCACAGCTTAACTTCCTACATCCTCTGGAACCAACAGAAGTGATGACAGCCTCATATTTCAGATTGGAGAAAGAGGAATCTAGGAAGAAGTCACTTGTCTTCAGGCTTGGAGCCAGCAGAAGAAACTGGTGCCATGGAGTCTGAAATTAAGAGTCAGATCCTTCCTTTAAGGCAATGGGACTCCAGAAGAACCCTAAGAGCCCATGAAAATGTGTCATTTTGAAGTCTGCATCACCCATTTTAATTGGCTATTAACTCCCTAAGGGAAACCAAAACCTTGAGGGAATGGGCCACAAAAACAGACAGATAACTGGGAAAGGAATATGAAGTCATTCCAGAATGCGGAGCATCTTCACAAAGTCCTTGTGTAATTTGAAACTTTAATATCTCTTAGGGGGTATCTAAAAACTCCCTCTTTAATATCTCTTAGGGTGGTATATATAAACAAGTACGCTCATGTTTAGGACCACTACTTTAAACAATGGTACACTGCTCCAACTTACTTCATCGAATGGGACAGCTGGAAAATGGCTCCTGTGGGCTAGAAGGGGAACTGTATCCTGGGGCTGCTGACAGACCTGAAACCCAGAGGAACTGGCAGAAGAGAAAGTGCTACCCTAACACCTGGGAGAGATTACAGATTGTTCTCCAGATGCCCACAACTTGAAAGTTACGGAAGCATAAGAATTACACAAGAGCTTTATAAAGCTTCTACATCAAGGGGCAGGGTGAGACATACTGCAGGCAAAGATAGGCCTGAATGTAGTGTTCAGATAAAAAGCTCTGAGGGTGAGGAGCACTGTGAGAGCATAGGGTGTCACAGGCAAGGAGGGACTATAAAAGAGGAATGATGGCCCAGGGGAAGGGTAGGGCAGGTAGAGGTGTAATAGAGGGGTCCAGAGCCAAGTGACCCAGAACCTTAACTCCCCAACTTGGCACCACTTTACCCCTAGACTTTTAGGCTTCCAAGATGGGCTTAGGTTCCCCTGCATGAATATGTATATTCTCTAAATTTAAGGTCTCAGGCAGGGCCTTTCAGAATAAGATACAGAGGGTCAGGAGTTAATTAATCAAACTAGTACAAGGTTTGTAAAAGAAGTAGGAGGTTTTGACACTATGAGAGTGCGGTAACTGTTGACTAGTTAAGAATACTAAATTCATCAGTGGCAAATGGTTTCAAGCAGTTAGGTTGTTTATCATGACATAAATCAAGTAATTAGAGTGGAGCATTAGGTCTATTTGTGGGGGAAGTGACTTAGAGTAACTGTATGAAAGAGAAATTCATAGGCCAGTAAAGAAACCTGGAGTTGTTTCTATCATACCAGAACTCAAGAAGGAAAATGGACTGTGGCTGACTTGCATCAAGCCACATATACTTGGGCTGCACCCAAGCTGGCTTGGAGATTTTCTCTCACCCCTTAGGGTAGGATGGTGGGGCATGGTAGGATGAGGTCAGGCCTCCAGAAAGTGAATTCAGAAGCTGGCTCTCTCCCTCCCACCCTGATGAGACAAATAATCACTTCATAACTGATAGCACTCAGAAGTTGAAATGTGGCTGGCCAGTGTTCTTGATAGGCACCCTCCTGGGACAGGGACTTTGCGAAGGTGGCTTCAGGCTGGTGCCTCTCCTATTTCTGCTCCTGGTGGCAGGCAGGAGCTTGGCCTTGAAGGGAGCCAAAGAACATCTTCCATCAGCTGCCATCTTGCCTCAGCCTTGGGGCTGCTTCCAAAATGAGACTTTTGCCTCCTGCTAGCCAATCTCATCAGTGCTAAAGGGCCTCTTCCTGAGATGACACCAGCTCATTTCTGATGTGGGCATCAGGTGGGGTAGGCTGATGGACGAGTGCCTGTGAGGTTGCACAGCCCCTGGTGTAGAAGCAGGAACACTGGCAATGGAGATGCCAGCATGCTGAGGAAGCACTGGGTACACTGTCCTGTACTCAGTCCCCCCACTCACTGGCCACTAAAGCCTCAGCTTTGCCCCTTTTTCTGAAGCTGGGAACACTTCAGTCTCTAGTGGACCTTGAGGTAGCACCCGCACTAATAAAAATGGGCCTTCCTGAAGCTAGAGCAACTGATGAGCCAAGAGCCTTTTGTGACATGAATATTTTGCTTTAGTTTTCGACTCATGTTAGTCAATCAACAAGTATTTAGTGAGTGCCTACTCAGTCCAGAGCTCTGTGGGACATAAGAGAAGTCACAGGTCCCTATACACAAAGAGCTTCTAGGCTGGGTGCGGTGGCGCATGCCTGTAATCCCAGTGGCTTGGGAGGCTGAGGCAGGAGGATTGCGAGTTCAAAGCCAGCCTCAGCAAAAGCGAGGTGCTAAAGCAATTCAGTGAGACCCTGTCTCTAAATAAAATACAAAATAGGGCTGGGGATGTGGCTCAGTGGTTGAGTGCCCCTGAGTTCAATCCCTGGTACCAAAAAACTAAAATAAAAAAAAAATACAAAAAGAGCTTCCATTTCAGCTGGAGGAGAAGATTAGTGTCCAATGCACAAGAGATTGAGAGCACTAAAACTAGCAGACAAACCCTATAAATAAGTGCCAACTTGGGTGTTCTTAGGAGGGGTGGAAAAGCTGGAGAAGTCTCCATGGAGGAAAGTGGGATTGTGCTGGCTGGCCAGGAGTTGGAGAGTTGGAGAGAAAGACAAGAACCCAAGCATTGTCCATAGGCATGCCCCATCTTCCCATAGGAGGCCCAGTATTTCTCCCGCCAAGACAGGCACAACCTTAGGTGTGACTGGAGCCTGTTTAATCCCTGATTAAGGCTGTCCCTAACTGGGCTGGACTCATCATCCCTAACTGAATCCTTCCTCAATTCTGCAAGCAGCTCTTTCCTCATACTGTCTGGGCCTTCCTGGGCATCTAGGGTGAGTAGGTGGGGGGAAATGCCTCCATTCACAGACCAGGAGGCCATTTTCCAATTCAAATGGAGGCTGTTCCTTTCCTCCTGGGGTTTGCATCTTTCAGTGTCTGCTGCACAGTCCCTCTGAAATTTGCTAAATGCCTGGAGACTTGGGAGACACTGAAGGCAAGCAGTGATGGATGACAGGAGCTCAGCTGTCCGTGAGTCACATGATTTCCCTCCTGGGGGAAACAGGCAATTTGACTTTGAAAGATGTTTAGCTTCTGGTCCCCTCAAACAGGGCGACCCTGGACAAAATTGGGAAGCAGCCAAACTTGTGCTCCCCCCTCCTGCTTTATTTCTGGGACCTGCTGTTTTCTTCTCTTGTTTTGTGACAAAGCATGCAATGCTTTCATTCTGTTTCCTTCCTACCCAAAGTCCCTAAAGGTTTCCCATCACCCGGTGCCAGGCTTGTCCTCTCCATTCAGTGACCCAGGTAAAGGTCTAGTCTTTCTCTTCTGCCTAATGATAAAAAACACTTTAGATCTACGTGGTTCTTTGCATTTTTACACCCATTACCTCATTTGAGAAAAGGTACTTTCACATCCATTATCTCCTCTCACTGTCCTGCCAAACAGACTAGGTGACTCCTCCTCCTCCATGTCAGTCTCCAAGGTAGATGAAGAAGCAGAGGCTGAGCAAATTAGCAGTCTAGCTGGAACCAAATCTCTAGGACACACCTCGCAAACCCAGTACCCCCACCTGCATCTTCTCAGGGTCCTAGACCCTCTCAATATCTAGAGTTTCGGGCTGGGGTCGTGGCTCAGTGGTAGAGCACTTGCCTAGCATGTGTGAGGCACTGGGTTCAATTCTCAGCACCACATATAAATAAATAAATAAAAAGTTCATCGACAACTAATAAAAAATATTTAAAAAAAATATCTAGAGTCTCCACTGCAGGGCTGCTTCGATCCTATGGCCAACAGCACTCTATGTTCTGGCCCAGCTTGGATGCTCAGCCCACAGCATAATTAACCTGTATCTGATCCCATTCACTCTGTGTTGTTGGGAAAATGAAATGAGATCATGGCTCCAGAAGCACTTAGGGAGGTTAAGCATATCACACAAATGTAGAGGTGTCAATATTACTGGTAGCATTATTCAGGGTGGTCAGAGGAGCAGAGAAAGGGAGCTGAAGATAAACTCACCCCTCTCACACAATCCTGGCCCTTCCTCCAGCAACTCCTTACTTCTAAGAGACAGCCCCACAATGCACTTCATCCCCTTGTTTCCCAGGCAGCCCTTTCCCTGGCCCAACTTTCAGTCAACCTGACTCCATCTGGATGCCCTGACTCCTCTGTAGGCTCAACTGAACCCTGCCCCCATCACTGTCCAAAAAGGGACTGGTAACTGGAGCTCATACTAACTACTATTGCTAGGTAGAATGTAACAGAATGACAGATGAACTGAGAAGATGACAAAATGGTTCTAAGTTAATGCTCTTCCTCCTTGCACTTCTGGGCAGGGAGACAGAAATGTAAGAGTTACATTTCAAGGCATCTCCTTTTATTTCTCTACCCCTCCTTGCTTTTGGCTTCCCTTTCTTTACATTTGGTTGGCTCCTTGGGGAGTCTTGTCAATCCCCTTGCAACTGGCAGGATTCAGCACCATGTGGGGCCAATTAGCCCTCTGATTTCAGTAACTGGAGCCTGACTCTCCTGGAAGCTCCAGAGATCCAGCATGGCAGATTAACAGCTGGGTCCTCATGAGATGCCACATTCTCCCAGTGGCACAATGAGAACTCCATACCTGGGGCTCTGAAATAGCTGCTCTGGGTGCCCTCTTTGTAAAGAGCTTAGACACAAGCTCTTCTTCCTGTAAAGGAGCCTTCACCTGTTACTTCACTTAGTTGCTCCTTACTATAGCAGTGCTACTCACACATTAATGGGTACATGAATCATCTGTGATGTTGCTAAAATAATTCCCAAACAGTAGGTCTGGAGCAAGGTCTGAGATTCTGGCAAATTCCAGGGTGGTAGCCATGCTGTTGGCCCACAGACCACACTCTGAGAAGCAAGGATCTAGAATGCTATTCTCAGACGATGGCAAAGCCAAAGCCAAGTGATGGGGGTAGTTGATGTGCTTTTATCCCATTGAGTTATATCACTGAAGTCTTCAGTCAAAGCACAAATGTTATCTTTTGACACATAAATTCATGCAAACGAAGGACTATCTGGCTGAATCAGCTTTAGCCCAGGAGAGAATATGGAGGGCTCTGAACAGTATGAAATAACACAGAGGGGTGCATTAGGGAAAAGGAAAGATCTAAAAGATGGGACACTGTTTAGCTCTGCTGGAGAATTTGGTTAAAGGATACCCTGAGGACTAGAGGCATCTGAGACTAAGGTGAGGAAGATGCTGAAAGAGAGTGCAGTGCAGACAAGAGTAGTATCAACTACCATCTATTGAGGACTTACTATGCTCCTGGTGCTGTCCACATATGACCTCACATCATTCTCAGAGCAACCCCCTGAGTGAAGTGGTACATTTGGTCATTGCGTAGATAAGGAAACTGAGGATTTTGAGAAGAGAGATTACGTAACTTGCTAAAATATAGACACCTATATTAACTGAGTTTAACTACAATGTGAACTACAATGGCTAACTCCAAAGTCAACTACTGTATACAATTTTTGCCAAGAACCTGTGGACCAAGCAGTTTCCCAGAAGGCAATGAGGTTGGCTTAGTGGCAGTATTTAGTAGACTACTTTGCCCCAAGTGAACTAAGGGCTGCTCCAGTGCTATCTGTAAGGAGTTGAAGCCAGCACAGCAACAAGTGAGATATCAGGGACCCTATCCATAAAATGACTTCTTATGTGTCTGTAAGCCCACTCTCTTGTATGGGAGAGTCATCCCATCAGGCCTCACATTCCTGTTAACCTCAGTCACCAACAAAAAGAACTCTGCTTGTCTCTGGCCATTCCTCAGAGTCCAGATTTTTATCCTCATATCTTTTTGAACATCTGGCAGTGGATGCCTGAAACCGCGGATAGTACCAAACTCTATAAGCTGTGAATAGTACCAAACTTTATATACCTAGTATGTTTTTCCTGTACATACATACTTATCATAAAAGTTAAATTTAAAAACCAGGCACAGTAAGAGATTAACAACAATAACAAAAGAGAATGAGTATAACAATATACTGTAATAAAGTTATTTTGAATTTATGAATTGTTTATTTCTAAAATTTTCCATTTAATATTTTCAGACCATGGTTGAATGCAAGTAACTGAAATTGCAGAAATTGAAACCATGAGCCAGGCATGGTGACGCAAGCCTGTAATCCCAGCACTTAGGGAGGCTGAGGCAGGAGAATCGTGAGTTCAAAGCCAGCTTCAGCAATGGCAAGGTGCTAAGCAACTCAGTGAGACCCTGTCTCTAAATAAAACACAAAATAGGGCTGGGGATGTGACTCAGTGGTCGAGTGCCCCTGAGTTCAATCCCTGGTACCAAAAAAAGGAAAAAAAAAGACAAAAGAAAAAAGAAAAGAAAAGAAAAAGGAAAAGGAAATTGAAACCATGGATAAGAGGAGATTACTGTAGTGGTCTATTCATACTCTAATCTCACCCTTCTCTTCCCTTTCCAACCCTTCCATCATATGCTCTGGAACTCTCAGTCAATAGGCCAATTGTTTTATAGTCTTAATTTATTCTCTGAAAGTGCCTATAACCTTCTTTCCCAATCGAGACCTGGTTATTTCTCAAGGATACTACTTCCTCATCAGCCCTATTAAGTGTACCCTGGATTTTTAAAATTTTGTTTTTGTTTTTCTCTCTCAAATGTCAAGTCCTTCAAGACTTACAAGGGAGGTAGGTGTCTTCTGTGCTTGCTAATGCTGCCTCCAGGCCATTATTCCTCTTTTCTTCTGCAAAAAATCTTCTTCCTTTGAGGAACTTGCCTGCTGCCCATCTCTACCATTCTTTCTGCCTCCTCATTGTTACCTATGGACTACCTAGTTAGGTCCTATAGTTACTTAGTTCCTAGTGACATCTGATCTTCCCCTTAACTCTATCTCTTTTTTAATTATTTACTTATTTATTTATTTTGGTACCGGGGATTGAATTCAGGGGCACTTAACCACTGAGCCACATCCCCAGCCCTTTTTATTTTGAGACAGGGTTCCTCTTAAGTTGCTTAGGTCCTCCATAAGTTGCTGAAGCTGGCTTAGACTTGCTATCCTTCTGCCTCAGCCTCCCAAGTTGCTAGGATTACAGGCATGCACCACCATGCCTGGCTAGTTACTCACTTTCTTAACTCTCCTTCAAGTTCCTCTTGTCTTTGCTTCCCTTCATGTCCATATTGGAGATTCCAGTCTATCTAGCCATAGGCTATTCTTTGCAAACATCTTCAACTCCCTTATTTCCTCTCCCTTTGCTATATATGCCTTGTAAAATTCATTCCTTGATGAACTCAATCGTTTGTATTCTCCATGCCTGCCTCAGAGTGGGCTCAAGGTACCTGGGTAGCTGGTTTTCACTTTTAAATTCATGATCTCAAACCTGGCATGGACTCTCAATGCTTTCTAGCCACCACCTTCTCTCTCTCTAAAGTGCCTCTTTCATAGCTCCCCTTCTCTCCTCAATCTTCCTCACCTCCCCATTTGAGACTCCAAGAAGTCTCAGCTGAGACCTCATCTCATATATTACTCAAAAAACAAGTCACCAGATGAGAATACCTTCATCTTACCACCACCAAATGTATATACCCCCATGTGTATAATTGTATGCTTGTTTTACTTTTCCCATCTACTAAAATTGAGGTGGTATTTCTTCTTCTATCTATGACAGATCTCTTCATGTATCCTCTTATTTTCTCAAGAATTTTCTTCTTTGGGCATCTACTCTCTTCCCTAAGTCATCCATCTCTCCACTTCTCCAGAATGGTGCTGGCATGTTGATGGAAATAGTCCATCCTTAAGAAAACAGATGAAACCCACCTCTCTCTACTTCACAACCCCCTTAAACTTATTGCCCCCCATTTTCCGGCTCCCATTCACAGAAAAAACGCTCAAGATTGTTCTACACCTAATGTCTCTACTTCATCTCTTTTTTCCTCCTTGATCCACTATCATCTGGCTTCCACATCTATCATGCTAGAGTTTCTCTTGTTAAGGTCTCCTCTGGCCTCCAAGGTCATCACTCAATCTCCATCATACTCAACTTCTCACCAACTGTAGACACAGCTGACCACTCCCTCATTTCTGACACATTCTCCTCTCTTCGCTTCTGTGACTGTCTCCTGACTGTCTCCCTACCTCTCTGGTCACTTTGCCTTCATCTTTGTAGGTTTCTCTTTCCTTATTTAATCACTGGATACAGGAGGTTTTCCAACTCAGTTTAAGGTCTTCTCTTCTTTCTCTATTCTTTTTTTCTCAAGGTGATCTCATCTAGTTCCTTGGATTTAAATATAATCTACAAGGGCTGGGGATATAGCTCAGTGGTAGGACACTTGCCTAGCATGTACAAGGCCCTGAGTTCCATCCCAGTACCACCAAAAGAAAAAAATGATTATTATTAAATACAATTTATATATAGACAACTCCTAAATTTGCATTCTAACTACACCATTTCTGGAGCTCCCAAACTAGAGTTTGACAACTCTATCTTTATGTCTCACAGGAATCTCAAATTTAACATGGCCAAAACTGAACTCTTTTTTTTTAAATTTTTTTTTAAATTATAGATGGACACAATGTCTTTATTTTATTGCTTTGTATGTGGTGCTGAGGATCGAACCCAGGGCCTCACGCATGCAAGGCAAGCGCTCTACTGCTGAACTACAATCCCAGCCCCCAAAATTGAACTCTTGATGACTACCAACTCAAGCGTAGGACTTTCTTGGAATTCCTTATTTCAGTGTGTGGCACCATCATCTCTTCAATGACACAAGTCGGAAACCTGAGAGTCATTCCTGAGGCCTGCCTCTCCCTTTTCCTGCATCTCCCATGTCCAATCTCTCAGTAACAGCTGTGGCTTCAAAACACATGGAAAATCTGACTAGCTCTCTCGGTCTCCATGGCTATCATCAATTTAAGCCACCATCATCCCTCCTGCAGATTGCTGAAGCAGCGTACTTACTGGTCTCCCTATATTACTTCTGTCCCTTCTAAAACTGGTCTCTATAGCTATTGCAAAAGTAAAGGTCAGAGCCTGTCACTTCTCTACTTAAAACCCCTCATCCATCCCCTACTACAAGTGAATAATTATCAAACTCCTTTTACATATCTCACAGGCCCTGTGTGATCTTCTCCTGCCCTCCTTGCCACCCCTCCCCCAATGCTATTTTTATCCTAGCTGGCTCTAGTCTTCCCCTGCCCCTCCTCCACCTCCTTTGGGTTTCTCAACACAACCAAGCTCTTTGCCACCTCAAAGCAAGCCCATTTGGCATCCCTCTTTTTTCCTGGAAACCCTTTTGCCCATTTTTCATGTGACTGATCTTGTGTCCTTTAGCTCTCTGCTTAAATGTCACCTCCTTATAGAGCCCCTTCCTGAAAACTCTCTCTGATTTTTCTCTATTATTACAACCTGTTCATTTCCTTCATGAGACTCATCATAATTTGTAGCTATGCATTTAAGTGTTTATTTGGTTGTAAATCTCATTAAGAGTAGGGTCTATATATCTTTTGTTCAACAGTAAACTTTCACTACCTACTATAGCACCTGCACATTTTCTAAGTGGACCAATACATAGGTGGATAAGAATGATTTTGAAGCATCCAGAATAGAATCCTTTGGTCACTCCATGCAAGTCAGTATCAAATGCCTACCTATTGTGTCTCAATCCAGATGAAGAGTCTGGCCCATAGGAGAAACCCCTCAACATCTCTGGCCAAAGACAAAAGTAGGGAGATAATGGAGTCAAAGGAAGAGTCCAAGGCTACAGTCTAAGAAGAAATGGGAGATAGTCAGCTTCATCCCTTTTAGGGGGTTGAGGATAGGAATTGGAACAGCTATAGGGAAGGAATTTTTTTAAAGTTAGAAAACTACCCTTTCAGAATGACAAGAGGCAGTTGGATGGGTAGGGTGGCTTTAGGTACTCCTCACTCCTGAGAATCTCTAGGTAGATGATTTGGTTACTTTCCTAGGGCTGCCTCCCTCTTTACCTTACAAGTCTTTATGTCCCTGCAAATTCCTCTTATAACCAAACCTAGAGAAGCATCTTTTGGAAAACCTGCTGGTGCCTGGATTATTCTTCTTTTTATTTATTTATTTATTTATTTATTTATTTATTTATTTATTTTATTTAAATGCATTTCAAGTCATAGTACATAAACAGAGCTCAGTTTTTCCATTTCTCTGGTTGCAAATCATAAAGAGTCACACTATTTGTGTCTTCATAC
>CM053417.1:39034323-39273691 GCA_028644305.1 Xerus rutilus
TGGCCATTTTAATTATATTGATTCTTCCTATCCAGGAACATGGGAGATGTTTCCATCTTCTAAGATCTTCTTCGATTTCTTTCTTTAGTGTCTTGTAATTTTCATTGTAGAGGTCTTTCACCTCTCTTGTTAGATTGATTCCCATGGATTATTCTTCTGGTTGTCTATACAATAGCTTTTCTCCAGTGGGCTGGAATGGAAACATCTGTCACCTGGTCTAGCAGGTCATAAGAGGGCAGGCCGAGAGACCAAGGTGAGCTGTCCTTTCCCAAAAACCTTGGGGCCTAGAGTCACCTTGCAAAAAAGCAAGCCCACAATGCTTCTGATAGGAAGCTGTGGAGGACCCTCTTGAAGAGCAGCTCCCCTTTCTCCTTCCCCTCCTCCCCTCAGGGGCTACACATTCAATAGATTCCCACATGTTGTCTAATAGGCCCAGACACGCTCCTAAACCCTCCCTGCTGGGGCTGCCAGCCAGGTGACAGATGTGAGGGCCGTGCCAGATGTGAGGCTGATGCCATATGGCATCCTGGGTCATAAGGTCTAAAGCTGTTGCTGCTGAGCTGTAGCAGAGTTAGTGGGGAGGTCCTTGCATTTTAGCCCCCACTCACTTGTCACTGGCTGGAGCCATGAAATATTCATGGGAGCTTAAAGGAGTTGTCATGTCACTCCAAAGAGCCCTGGGCACCCCAGCCCCCACCCTCCATGTACCACACCAAGTATTTCTGAAGGAGGCAGAAACAGAATGATTGAGCCAGAGGGGGAAAGATGAGGAATGAAAGGAAAGACAAGTAAGAGAGAAAGACAGCTGAGCAGGAAAGGGGGCCAGACAGAGCCAGGAGGGAGAGGTTAGGAGAGGCAGCGAAAACAATACAGAAGAAGAGAGATGAGACAAGAGGGCCCTGGAGACAGTGAAGGACAAAGGACAGGCTTGGGAAATGTGAACATTATAGAGATGCTGTGCTGCCAACTCTAGGTGCCTTAGCTTTTGGAGGACCTTCTCTAGTTCCTCACTTGCTCTCTAGCTGTCCCCCAGCACTGCTCTTGTTGCTCAAGGGCCAAGTGGACATAAGAGCTTTCTCTGAGAGGTCTTTGGGTAAGGAAGCTCTTCTGGGATGGGGGACTAGTTTTATGCTGTACTGACAGTATGATCATCCTCTCCCCATTTCACAGATGGGGATGTAATGAGCAGGAAGCAAATCAGAAACAGCATAAGGGAGAGAACCAGGACACCTTCCTGACTTGGGCCAATCTCCCAGTCACTGGAGACAGAATTTTTGTTATAAAAGAGAAAGAGACCAAGAAGAGCCAAATAGGAAGGGGAAGAATTCCAGAAGGTAGGAGGGAATGGTCATGATGGGGAAAGTGGAACTGGTAAAGGAAAGGAGCAACAGGCCGGAATTCTGCCCCTCAGTGCACACAGCTCTCTGAGGCCCGGCTAGGCCACAGAGCTCTGGCATAGAATGTCAAGGCAGGAGAGGGTCCCTGGCCACCCAGCTATCTCTTCTCTTGGATCCCAGCCTTTAGTCTGCCAAGGGATGAACTGTAAACAAAGCTTGGAGGGCGGACAGGGGAGCAGGTGTGGGCAGGAGCTTCTGGGAACTTCCCAACAAGTAGCTGCCTCCAGCAGCCAAAGACCCAGGGCTCAAATAGCATACTCCTGGGGGCCGCTTGGCAGGCGCTAGCTGCACAAGGCTCTGGGCAAGGCCTCCTGAAGCCAAATGAGGGCCTATTCAGCTGGCTGGCTGTGCTATCTTTCTCCTCTCTCTGAGGATGCTAGGCATCAACAGCCTGGATGTCCTCAACCCTTGACTCTGGTCAACTCCTAGAAAATCTCAGAGTTGGCAGGGACCTTCGAAGTTATTTACTTGCCCCTTGTAAACCTTCTGTAGATTTCCAGAAGCAGCAGAGGGAGGTTTTCTAGACAAGGACTGCAGCTGGGTACTGCAGGAAGAGCCAGACTTGGGCCAATTGAAAGGGAGGGCATTAAGAACAGACTCAGAGACCAAAGGCAACAGAGTATGTCGCAGGAAGCAGGAAGTGGGAGAGAGGTTAGCTGGGAAGCAAGATCCTGTAGCTGACCTAGCATATACAGTGAGAAGGCCTGTCTCTTGCTTCATCTCTCATGTCCAGCTCTGCTGGGGCACAAATCCTCCTCATCTGTGCCCCTAAGGGGGTATGTGAGGAGAGAAGCCAGTCTAGTCAGAGCTGGACTAGAGAGAGCAAAAGCACCTGTCCCGATGCTTTGCTTAGATGCCTGAGATGATGCAGGTGGTATCCGAAGCCCAGGCCCTATGCCCAGCAGGCGCCAAGCTGAACTCCTGTGAGGCAGCAGCCCCCAGCTCCTTCTTGTGCACCCTCTCTAACCTGTGCAATCAGTACATTCCAGGAGCAGGACAGGAATTAGAGCAAGAAGCCCCTAGACAAAGGAGAGAATGTGACAGAGGCCTAGTAAAGTCTTATTACCCCTCTGGAGGTGTCCAGAGATGCCAACTGCAGCCTCAGGATGAAATACCTTTGATTCTGCCTAATTGCATCTTTCTGCTGAGAGGGAGAAAGGAGTGATAAGGTCTTTCCACAACTCGGGTCACAAAAAGGGGAGTAAGGTTGGTGAAACCTCTATCTTAGAATAAACGCCAAGGGCAAGAGCAATAGCTAAGTTATTAGCTTAGAGGGCATGAGTTAGCACCCAAATACCCTGTACCTCTCCCCATGTTGTTTGTTTCCCGAAGGTGAGCAGCAAAGAAATTATAAGCCTCAAAGGCCCCATGGGCTTGACTCTGGGTGCAGAAAGAATAGGCAAAAGTCAGATGCAGTGGCACATGCCTGTAATCCCAGTGGCTTGGGAAGATGAGGCAGGAGGATCACGAGTTCAAAGCCAGCCTCAGCAAAAGTGAAGGGCTAAGCAACTCAGTGAGACCCTGTTTCTAAATACAATACAAAATAGGGCAGGGGGTATGACTCAGCGGTCGAGTGCTCCTGAGTTCAATCCCCAGTACCCTTCCCTCCTCCCCCCAAAAAAGAATAAGCAAGGGTTGGAGATGGTGGGAGGAGATTAAATCCCTCTTTACAACCAGGATTGAAGCAAACTGAATCCTGGGTAATCCTGAGAACCCACAGTCTCCTTGCTCAGCCACACATATTTAATGATAGACTCCAGACTAAGGTAGAAAAGCTGGCCCAGGCCTTTTAGAAAGCTTCAAAAATGATAAGAAAAAATGATTTTGGGGTACAAATTCTCTTCTCCAGGAACATTCTATTAACTAGGAAAGACTTTCCCCTAGCATTCAGGTTTTGGCATTCAAATGCATTTTTTCCAGTGATTAAAATCCATAGAGCTGGGGCCCTCTGTTGTAGAATGCAAGGTCTGTTCCTACTCTCCTTATAAAGGGAATGAATGATAGCATAGTCCCTTGCTGTGAGTCAGGGGCTCCCTCTACCACCTTTTAGATATAATAATTCACTCCTTTATTCATATATGGGACAAAAATTGACTGAGCACCTACATGGGCCCAGGCTCTGCCTTCGGGAAGTTTGCAGTCTAAAGTGGGAGATGGTATGTAAACAAATACAAAACCAAGTGTCACCTGACTCCACAGGGGCAGCAGAGGATGTTATGGGAGCACAGGGGAAGGTATGCCTCTGCCACACTGATTGACAGTTGAGTCCCTCCACCCCAGCCAAGCAGGCAGTGAAGGTGAGAAGGACATTCCATGAAATGAATGTCAAATGTGACAGCAAATGAACAGTAAGGAAGATTTGGTAAGGAGGAAAACCTCTAGGTATTTTAAGCCTCTGCAATTAAAATAAGAAATCAGAATAAATTCAGGCAAACCTTTAATTTGAGTGCTATTCCCCACTGACTCCTTTCATGTGGTCTTATAAAATGATGCAGTGAACTCTGAAGAAGCCATGGAGACAATGAGAGACACAGCTCAGCACTGGGGTCACCAGCCATATGTCTTATGCACCATCACAAAGTTGCACATGGAAGGCCCCCTCTCATGTGAGGAGCAGGAAGGGTGGACCACCAGCACCTGCACTGGGAAACCAAAGCTATAAAGCTCATACATCCTGTTATGCCCACAATAGAGAGGGTCCATGTGAGGCTCTCTATGGACAGGCCAGGGGCAATGGTGGGAAATTATAAATAACCCAACTGCAGGGCCAGATGTGACCCACAGGGGCAGATCCACAGGACTTAGCCATATTCAGGTTTCAGCTCACAGGGACCATGCTAGGGGGAGGGGGATTACACAGCAAAAATATTACTCATGTATAGACTGCAATTTCTGCTACTGAAATCCTGGCTGAGAAACAAGCCCCCTTCCTCCCCTAGGAGCAGGGAAGATGACTTTGCCCAGCATGCAAATATAGCTCTGAAAACTTTTCACAAAATAACTCCTAACAGCAGTACTCAGATAGAGCCATAATATCGGATTAACAACTCCAAGCCAGCAGACCAGACACTTGTCTAATTAATAAAACTTATAAAGCAGAACAACTTATTGATGTTATAGGCACGGCACTTAGTATGATAACAAAACCCAAATCCATGTAGAACACTCTATCTTCTCTAGGAAGCCCTTTCTCTGCCAACCTTCCTTGGTGTGAAAGGGGGCTGGGGAATGGAGAGGAATAGTGCGTAGCTATGGGCAAGTACCTGGGGAGAGGGGGCTGTAGGGGAGACAAACCTTTGCCTCACACACAAATCTGTCAAAGGGAAGTTCCAAACTGGGTGTTGGAATTAGCGGATCTGGGCTGGAATCCCATCTCCGTGGCAAGTTATTTGACCTCTTAAGCCTCAGTTCTCTTATCTATATGATGGGACTCATGGCAACACTGACTTCAAAATACCTACAGGAATATCAAATAGACCAAATGTGCTGGTGCAAAGTAAGTGCTCCACAGCCACTATTATTGGTATTATTGGGCACCTACTAATAGGATCTGCTGTCTTAGTATAACCCACTTGGTTTGACTTTCTCCACAGGAGGTAATGAGGGTAAATTGAAAACTGATTAAAATCTCTTAGGGCCTGGGCCCTGACTTCACATCATGGAATAATAAAACTTTGCTATAGGGAACTTGAACTCTGTCTTACTACTTTATTAAAGCCAACTTCTCCTATGTCTAGAACTTAGTGGGGGGGTGGGGGGGTTGGAGAAGTATGCTGAAGTAAGACTAGGCTGAAATCCTAGCTCTGCCCCTCACTAGCTGTGGAACCTTGGGCTCAAGGATCTTTTCTGTCCTAATTTTCTAATCTGTAAAATGGGAATAATATTAGTATCTACCTCACTGGGTTGTTGTGAAGATTAAATAAAATAATGCATGTAAGCACTTAAAAGAATGCCTGTCACACAGAAAACACCGAGTGAATGTCAGCTATGGTTCTTATTATTGTACACGAATTCTTATTACTGTTAGGTGAAGAGTTTGCACGCATGACTAGCTCTGGGTGGAAGAACAGCTGGGAGATCTGGGCACTCACAGAGGAAGAACTGACTGAAGATAAATTCGCCTTTGTGACCTCAGCCCCCTTTCTCTGCAAAATTTAATACAGCCAAGAAAAGTAAGAGGCAGGTAAGTTCTTGCACATTATTAATTCAACATCTAGTGTGGTGGTCATGCTTCTCGGCCCAGTGGGGTTTGAGAATGCCAAGGCATCACCTGTCCCCTTCCCTGCTCTCACAGCAGAAGATCCCAGGAGGGCAGGCCAGCCAGGGTGCCTGGGGAAGAGGAGGCACTGGATTAGGGCCATCTGCAGTCCCCTGCACTTCCCATGCGCCGCTGCCCTCAAGGGACCAGACTTTGCAGGCTGGCGGGGAGGGTGGGTTCGGAGCACCTGGAAGGGTTGCTCCCCAGCTTCTTGCTCTCTTCACCTCTTTTTTCTCTCCTCCCCCCACTTTCCCCACCCCAGCTTGCGCTGCCACTTTTCCACCTGCGTCCAAAACCTCAGCCCCGCACATTTTGCCTTGCAATTTCCTCTTCCTCAGCACCCTGAAGGGACCCTTGGGCTGCCTGGTGACCACAAGGAATCCTGGGGGGTGGGGTATCAGGTGGGGGATGGAGAGGGATGTGGGCTCCCAACGCAACTCCATCCATCCTCTGCAGCGATGAGCAGGTGAGCACCCAGGAGTGAGCCCACGCCAGCAATGCCCCCAAGTCACTTTGAGGGGCCGGCAAGGACCCTAGCACTTGGCTGCAGATCACCCAACCCCACTGACGCAACGCTCTCACCCCCGCACTTCCGCCGCTTTCTGGCTCTTTCCTAGGAGAGCCCCAACCTGGCTTTTCCAAGCGCAGCACTTACTCTCCAGGCTCTCTTTTGGCGTGGCTGGGGCTGGGTCGCTGCCCTGCCAGGGTACCCTCTTACCATCTCCTTCTCACGCTGCCCCTGGCTGTGTCCAGCACTGACAGCAGTGGCAGCGGGCAGTGTCTGTAAGAAGAGAAAGAGCACGCCTGTCTTAGAAACCCTGCTGTGACCATAATTATAAAGTTGGAGACTACTAGCTCAGCCTCAGAGCCCTGGCTGAGGTGGCCAAACTGGTAAACACCACGTCTGCCCTCTCTCACCCTCCCTTCTGGGGCATTGGGCGCCCCCTGGAGGACCCCTCCCATTGGGGACAGAGGGTAGGGATAATCCAACTGCTGCTGGTTGAGCACTTAACTAAGTGCTGGACACTGTGCCTTACATTCATTTTGTCATTCCAACATCCTTTCCATGTACAGAGGAGCAAAGGGAACCTCTCCCTAAACCAGAGACCTCATATTCAAAGCACCTGACTCAAAAGCCACTTTGTGTTTCTGTGAAGCATCTTTTGAAGATCTATGTCTTCACCTCCTGTTTCTCTATTTTTCTGACTGGAATAGGGGGATAAGTGGTAACTTCAGGTCAGTTTACCTGTGAAGGTGAGGTGGGAACCTGGGAGGCAGGATCCTGACTGCAGTGCTTAGAGCCAGGGAAAGACCTCTTTACCAGTGAACAAATTTATTCATCTAACATTTATTATGCACCTACTATGTGCCAGGTCCCACTGAAGACAGAAAAAGAAAAAGGTGGGAGAGGTCTGGGTCTAAGTGGTGTTCCAGAAGAACAGCTCCCAGCCTGTGAGGTCTGAGTTATGCTAGAATTGTCAAGGAGTGGGGGTGCTGAGGTTCTAAAGGAGTGAGCAAACTAGTGTTCTCAGACACCCCTCCCAACAGAACTGCAGAAAGCCACTAGTGGGAGACTTGGGGAGAGAAGGGGCTTGCAGAAACAAAGTAGGGAGGATCCTCTTCCCATAGGGCTATACTGGTTCCTTCATGCTTCTGGAATGAGGACCCACAGTATTCATTTCTCTGCAAAGAGTGAGTACAGGTCAGCCCTGTTGGGAGATTAAGCCCCATGGCTTCTCTGTGGGAGCTCCTCTGATGTTCATACCTTGGCAATGACATCTGTGAAATGGGAACAATCTCTTACCCCTTCCTTTCTGGTCAAGATGATGAAATAACACTGCATGCCTATCCTTTCTCATTGTTTAAAAAAGAGCCCTTGTAGCTGGTCCTTGGTGGCTACAGTAATCCTATAATCCCAGCAACTCAGGAGGCTGAGACAGGAGAATTGCAAGTTCAAGGCTGACCTCAGCAATTTAAAGATACCTTGTCTAAAAATGAAAATAAAAGGGGCTAGGGATGTAGCTCAGTGATAAAGATCCCCATCCCTGATCAATTCCTAGTACCAGGAGAGAGAGAGAGAGAGAGAGAGAGAGAGAGAGAGAGAGAGAGATATGGGAAAAAAGCCCCTTGTAAAACTTGTATTCCTTCCTGCCTTGCCCTTGCTTATCCATTCAATCATAAATGTTCCAAATGTTTATAAGCATCTAGTGTGTGCCAGGCACTATGTTAGGGACCGAGTATATCCACAGAACTGTGGGGGAGTACACATCAGATGTAGAAAGATCAAAGGGCTGGAAGTTAGAAAACATTTTAAGTCCTATTCTTTCACTAAATAGCTGTGTGACCCTGGATGAGTCATGTATCCTTTCAGGACCTCAGTTTTCTTGTTGGTCAAACAGGGATAATAACACTTTCTGGTTCTAATCTACCAGGGTGTGGGGGTGTATGAGAAGCCCGATGGAGATAATGGATGTGAGAGAGCTTTGAAAAGTATAAAGCCACTAGACAAATGTCAGGGATTAGTCTGTCTCCAAGGTGGGAGGGGGCTGCTGGGAATTAAAGCTTAAAAGAAATCCTGGCTGACTCTCCCAAATTGATTGCACTGAAGCCCATCTTCTTTGAATCACTGAGCCTGCACCTGGGCTGGAGTTCCTGCTCTGTGAAATATTGCTCTCCCTCAGCGGTGCCTATGACACATGGGTTAGTGATGACCTGGCCTTAAGCCGGGGAGATAGTTTTGGGGGCTTTAATGGAACCAGCCATACAGTCTTGACTCCAGGTCTCTGATTTCTGGCAGTAGCAGCTTCCTCCATCTACCTGAGCCCATCTATTCCTAGGACTGCAGGTATCTGGGTAGAAACCACTTGAGGCTCCCAGAGACTCTCCATTCAGGAAGCAGATGGTTCATGTCAGACAGCAGAGTGTGGCCATGAGAAAGGTGGAGATTCTGTGTTCTGCCCTAATAGCTGAGATCCACCACAGAACTAGTGGAGACTTTGGGAGAGACTTTAGCTTGCTCAGCTTGCCCCTATAAGCCACCCTAAATATACCTACAGTCTAAATTACAATATAATCATCCCTCTGTATCAGCAAGACATTGATTCCAGGACATCCTCAAAAATCCAAGGATGCTCAAAGACCCTTATATAAAATAGTGTAGTATTTGTATATAACCTATGTACATCCTCCCATATACTTTAAATCATCTCCTGGTTACATAAAATACCTAATACAATTCAAAAGTTCTGGAAATAGTTTGTTATACTATGGAGAAAAGTCTGTACATGTTCATGTTCAGAACACACTTTTCTTTGGATTTTTTTTTGTACCAGGGATCCAAGGATTGAACCCAGGGTTGCCTAATCATTACTGGATCACATCCCCAGCCATTTTTATTTTTTATTTTGAGACAGAGTCTTGCTAAGTTGCTGAGGGCTTCACTAAGTGCTGAGTCTGGCCTTGAACTTGTGATCCTTCTGTCTCAGGCTCTGGAGCCACTGGGATTATAGGTGTGTGCCACTATGCCTAGCTCTTTGGAATATTTTTGATCCAGAGTTGGTTGGATCTCAGAATTCAGAACGCAAGATATGGAGGACCAACTGTAGTATGTTTGCTATGCAAACACAGCTTCAAGACAAGTTCCCAAAGTACCAGATGCACTCTTCCCTACCCCTTACTCCCCCAAATAAACACACACTCTAAGGAAACAAGGGGTCTTGCTAGGCAAAACCAGTTTTCAGACAAATTCACTAGCCTCCTACTTCCCTTATCCCTTCACACAAGATTGTTACACGGAAGGCCCTTGGCTATAAAAATGTTAGAACTGATGGAAGAACGGGGAAGGCTCAGGAACCTGGGGATCACAGCCAAGCCCTGAGCTGCACTGCACAGCCCTGGAACAGAACTTGAATGGAGATCAGAAGGAGTGACAGAAAGCACTCCAGCACTGGGCCAGGGCACCAGCAGCCAGCAGGTCCCTAAGGAAGGCACAGAACAGATTTTGAACCCAGCCTTCCTTGGCAACCTCAGAGCCCATCCATCCCTCTTGTGGTTCAGGCTCCTCTCAATGTCTTCATAGATTCCCTTGTCACATCTATCTCACCCAGGCCACTCTTCTTAATAAGTGCCCCGTGACCACTCCAGACAGCCTGATGTTATCCTTCACTCTCCCGTCCTTCTTCCCAGCATAGGCCACACAGCAGTGATTCAGGCCTCCTGAGTCACAATACAGTCTCCTGGGGGGAAACACTTCCTGAGTGCCCAAGCCAGGGCTTGATGGATGCTTTGGGTGTGAGTGTATCAAATACTCCTACCTTGCTCCATCAGGGTGGTCTGAGCCCTGGATTCAGATCCTTGCTCTGAGTTCCCATCCTTCCCTGAGTTCCCATCCTTTCCTGGTCTTGCATCTTCTTTTCTGGACAAGGAGCAGCTGCTTTCTCCCAAACGTATAGCCTGGATCTAATTTGCAAAGCCTTTCTCTTGGTGGTTGTCAATAAATCCCCCACCTATATGCCCCTGAAAGAGCAGAAAGCCTCAAGATCCAAAGGAATAAATCACCCATGGTAAAATTTCAGGCACAATGACAGGCAATTGAGGAGATACATTTGATCACATCATGTTTACCTATGTGTAAGGCTGGCCCTGAGGATAGTCTGGCATTTTCCCTCAAATATAATGAAGACTTGGGATAATAGCAAAGAAGACAATAAAAATACACCAGGCTGGGAGCAGGGACAGCTTTCTGCTCATCCCAGCTCTGGCACTAATTAGATATATGGGCCTATACTTTTCTTTTCTAGACCTCCAGCTAGCTGAGCAAGAGGGTTTTGTTTGGCCTTCATAGTGTTTCCCGGCTGCCTCTGTTGCCTCCCCATATGTCAAAAGAGAACACTGGATTAGCTGATTTCCAGGGTCCAGATTCTAAGCTCTCTGCAAATGAAACAGACTTACATTCCTTCAAGAATGCACACTGATTCCAGGACACTGTGCATGGCATTGTGTATACATGGGAGTTAGACATAGGGTTGGCACTATGGGTATGGGCCTGGTGCTGCTATTTAACAGTGCAGCCAGTATCTGACTAATACTATGCATTAGGAGCAAAAGGAGAATTTGTTCCTTTGCTCCCTACCCTGTCTTTCACATAGGACCCCTCAGGTTTTCAGTGGTAGCCATCTGCCTATGAATCCCTCATGCCCTCCAGGACTGATTTCATGTGCCCCAGGATCAGGGTTGACATCCTCCCATGGAACACCTGCACCACCATCCCACTTGTACGAATCTTACATTCCTTTCTTAGTGACAGCTAAACAGATATTTCCCCAAGTCTCTTGGAGTGCCTCCAAATCCTTGTACTCCTTGCCTACTTCTGATCCAGCAACTAATGGGTTATTAATGCCTGGCACATTAGGGACCTTCTAGAACACTGTTCTAGTTCTAGAGGCTATTCTTCTGACTGGTCAGTGCCCTGACACAAAGGCCATATACTATTTTTAATATTGCCCTAGTCGAGGGCTCTACTGTAGTTACAAGCCCCCTCCCACGTCACAGTTCACTTCTCTCTGAAGATTTGTTGAGGACTTCTCTGAAGTGAAGTGTGCCTGATTCCCTGCCTCTGAGTTAGGTGGGTCTCTGGTGTTTCACAGAATGAAGAAAAAGAAGGCAGCTGGAGTGTGGGGACGAGACTGGCTTTGTAGTTAGTAGCAGCTGCCCAGGTAACCCTCTGCCCTGTGGTGTAGATCCAGTTGCCAGAAGATCAAACCAAATGTGTTGAAGTTGGAGGTACACTCCTTCCTGCCACTGACTACCCAAAACATATATACAAGTTCCCTGCCCCAGGAGCTGGCAGGTGTTTCCATTTGCTCCCCAGATCCACTTGGAATACTTGCTGCTGTTTCCTTTCCCTCCTTTCTTCCCCTTCTTCATGGCTGATCACTTCTCTTCTGTCCTTAGCCAGAGCAAGTCTCTCCAGCACTGAAAACCCCCATCACTTGTTCTCTCTCCTTCCTCCCTCTGTTAGCCCACTTCCTTCTCCCTGCCAAGTTCTAGCTGCTCCAATGGGTGCTTTGCCCCTGTGGTGCGAATGTTCTGTTCTCACTGGGCCTGGTATTAATTTGCTCTCATTTGTGAGCTGCTTTGTTAATGTGCATGGCCTTTTCTCAATGTGTAATGCTGCTCCCCGCTGCCTCTGTTGCCTCCCCACCCACACTCTCCTTAACCTTGTAATAACAGGTCCTCCCTTGTGGAGAGGGGGGCTGGGCTTTTTGCAAAGCACCTTCTTATGCATGATGTAGTAGTTCACTACATTTTCACAACCACCCGAGGAAAAGAATGGGGCACGATGACAGATCTGCAGTATAGCTACTGTGTGCCAGCCAAGCAGGCCTAGACTCACAGTTCTTTCCCACAGTACGCCACAGGCTTGCACCATTCATCTTCTGCAATGCCCTCTGTGGCCTTGACTGAGTCCCCAGAAAAGTGTACATGTGCACACATGCACATAGACAATTTGGCTTATGATTGTGTCAAGGGTCAAAGAACCTCTGAAGGGCAGGCCCATACACCTTTGTTTTTCCTTTGTGGTACTGGAAATTGAACCCAGGGGTGCTCTACCACTGAGCTCCATCCTCAACACTTTAAATAATTATTTTAAGAAAGGGTCTCACTAAGTTGCTGAGGCTGGCCTTAAACTTGCAATCCTCCTGCCTCAGCCTTGTGAGTTGCTGGGATTACAGGTGTGCATGACCATATCTGGCTGCATCAGTATGTTTTAAAAGCTCCCCAGGTGATTCCAATGTACAATCAGGGGGGAAAACCTCTGATGTACAAAACAAAGACAGATGGACAGACAGACACAAGATTTGGCTTAGAAGCCACCAGCTTTCTAAAAAACCTTGGGCATCCCCAGTAAGAACTGAAGGTAGAGTGAATGTGAACCATGGCCTAACGTACCTGACTCAGTTTCCTCCACTCTGCCTGATGGGAATTATTCTTCAGGACTTGTCAGTCCGTCCTCAGCCTTGGACAGGCTTTGTAAATCAGACGGCACTGTGTCAGAGGGCACAAAGAAAGGAAAACACCCTCTCCCCATATACATATGCTTGCCAATTGTCTGAGTGTATCTTCAGTATCTTCTGCCTGCAAGGGGGAGCTAAATTGCCCTGGTTAAGGCATGGTATTTATCTGGAGGTGAAGGGTAGAGATTTTCCTGTCAATCAACTAGAAAGAGATGCTCCTCAGGTAAGAGATCGAAACTCCTAGGAATAATAATCATCCTAACAGCTACCATGTATTTATCACTTATTTTGTGACAGGCATTCCATTTACATGACCTCATTTAGTTTTCATAATCACCTTCTGAAGTAGGAATTGGTATTGTCTCTAGTCTACATATTAGGAAACTGAGGCTCAATTGGTTAAGGTGCCTTAACCAAAGGTCATCCAGCTAGCTGAGCAAGAGGGTTTTGTTTGGCCTGCATAGTGTTTTCAAGTGATTTTTATTGTTAACATATAAAAATCCACAGATTTCATATAAGAATCCAGGTTTCTGGCTTCCCTTGAAAAATCCTATCTGACAACCCTGGCACTTGAGGGTCCAACAATAATCCGCTGGAGTTAAATAGCAGTGCCACCTTTGGATGAGGACTGGGCTTCCCAGGTTACCCTATTCCCCACTACCTTTCCTATACTGGCATTACAGGGAGAAGTGTCAGTTGTTATTTAATATTATACTTGTACCACTGTGTTGCTGTTGTTTTTATTAAAAGAATAATAAAGAGGAAATGGAATGTTTCTTGAGCTTCACATCTGATCTTCCCCTAGTGAGTATACAGATTCATTTGGGTCTGGCCCCATAGGCATCTGGGTTTAGAATCCCTCCACTCTTCTCCCCATGGTGAGAAGAAAAGCTAAGCACCCCTGTCCTGGGTTCTCAGTGGTTGGAAGAGCACACTTGTAGGTGGCGGCAGTTAGAAATAGCCTTTGGCCCACAGAGGCAGGTCAGGCATTGGGAGGGGAGAATAGGCTCCCAGAGAACCCTAGTAATGGAAGATGACTGAATTATCCCTTCTAAGACTAATTGTCCAGGCTAGCTTCCTGACTTTCATTTGTGAAAAGGACCCAGAAACAATATTTCTTATTATTTTTATTAGACTACTGACATATCTACTTCATGAGGTTATTATGAGAATTAAAAGAGCATATATAGGGGCTGGCGTTGTAGCTAAGTGGTGGAGTGCTTGCATGGCACATGTGAGGTACTGGATTCAATCCTCAGCACCACATAAAAACAAACAAAATAAAGGTATTGTGTCCATGTACAACTAAAACATATTTTTTAAAAAGAAAGTATATATATGTATATGTATATATACATGTGCGTATATACATATATGTGTGTATACATATGCATATGTATTTATAACAGTGGCTGGCTCAGAGGAAGAGTTCAACAAATGTTAGCTATTCTTATTGCTATTACTCTCCATATTGATTTCCCTTTTGTCATCCTTTAGCTTTTCACATACAGTTTATCTGAAAGTTTCAGCAGGATGTAGAGACTACTGTGGAGCATTACATAACCCTCATGATGGGTCAGTATTATAGGGGTGGAGAAATCTCACAGATGCTTTTTCCTGCTGAACAGTCTCCTCCTAGGGTCAACCATGGAGGTTCTGGGTGAAGGAAAATCGCATTTGCTACTCTAGGAAGAAGGCAGTCTTGCCTTTCTCATGGGGACCACCCAAGGTTCTTTCATACTCCACACTTTGACATGCTTGATGCTTCTTTCCCCAGAATGCCCTTTACTACCTTGTCTACTGGGCAATCTCCAACTTTTCCTTCTGGACTCGGTTTGAGTCACCTCATTTGGGAAGCCCTCTCTGAACCTCACCTTTCTCCCTAGGCACAGTTAATTCAAAAGTCTTCCCTTCATTAGAATGTGCATTCACTGAGGGCAGGCAGGACCTCTGTCTTGTTTATCATATCCCCAGAGCGTGGCATAGGAATAGGTGCTCAATAAATCCTCTTTGAATGAACTGGGAGGAGGGGCTCTGGGGAAGGAAAGGGAAGGGAAGGGTTCAAATGACATGCTAGCAGGCACATTTCTAGGGCTGTCTGGCTCCCAGGAGCCCCCTAACTCTGTTTCTGCCTGGCATCCCAAGTTCTTCCAACTGACATAAGTTCTGTGTCCTTCCCAGTACTATTCTAAGGCTCTCCTTAGAATGGAAACACCTTCTCCATTCTAACACGTAACTTTTTGGGGAGATTTCCCCAAATTTCAGTATGGTCTTTCTCCCTTGAACAGACACTCACTGTGATGGAGCCACATGTTTCTCCCACTCTAGGATTTTCAAGTTTCCCCCCAAGCAATGAGAATCTCCTGGAGATCCTTTCTGGGTATCAGATGTTTTATGTCTCCATACCCTTCAGGCCCTGCTCTTGTACTAGGTCTTCCTTCCCAGAGAACATTTGGATCTTACATGCCTCCATTAAAAGGAAATTTCTAGCACTGGGATGCTAGCTGGAGAGTGATTTCTGGGTGAGTGGGTTTCTAGTACCCTTTCATTCATACCCCATAGCCTTCCCTCTAAATCATGAAGGCATTTTATCCTCAAATTGTTGTACCAGTCTTGTAGAAGAGCAGGCTAATACAGCTGGGTAAGGTTCGTATCACTAACCTTGTCACCTCTGTTAACAATAACATGGGAAGCCATGCCCTGCTCAGCAATCTTCCTTCTTTAGCCCACTCCCTTGTGTAGTCCTGATCACCATCTCCTAGCTCAAGGCAACTTCACTATCCTATTTCCTGTACACATCAGAGTTCCTTTGCCTGGAGCAGCCTGATTACATGAAAAAACAACTTGAGAGCCATTAATAGGAAAGTACATCTTTCCAAAAGCCAAATGATTCTGAAGAATTAATGGACACCTTTGCGGATCCCATCTCAGGAGGAGCTAATGTCTCCTTGTAAGCTGGCTGGCACTAGGCCAAGAAGTACTCGGCACAGCAGCCCTCCAACTTTGAGAACACATGCCTTAAGACCCAGGGTATCCAGAAGTGCCAGGTGAAACTGGGGATCAGTGAGAAGACCTAGGATGTGAGTACTTATGGAGTGCCAATCCCAATGATGCATGGGTGTGTGCGCATGCATCCAGAAACACAGGCGGGGCTACACGTTGGCACAAAAACACCACCCACACTCTTTCTATAAGACCCAAATGTGATTTGCCAACAAATTGCAAATTAACCTCCTAGTGAACAGATTAATGGTATTCATGGTAATTTACACTCCAAGTTTCATAGCAACAGACTTTGAGCATTCTGGTTGCATAAGAATTCAAGGATTTTTAAGTTCCTGGAGACATTGTAGTAATTAACCTGATAAACCTATGCAAATTAGCCCCAATTTGACAATGTCATTTTTGAAGCCAATATCCAGGGTATTGGCCCAGAAGGTTGCTGGTCCCTGCTCCATATCTTTGGCTTGAGGTGCTAAGCTGACAGATGTCAGTCTGCGTTCATCTATGCAAATGAGGCCCCAGAGCAGAACTCCTCATCAGGCCCAGAAAGGGACTGGACAATTACAAATGGTCCACTACATGGTAAGGAGAATGAAGTCAAGGCTTCCGGGAGAACTGGGTAGGGAGTCCCAGCCAATCTGAACAAGACTGACAGGGCTATCTTTTTAAGGTCTTCAGTTTGAGGACACAAATTCTTGACTTGCAAAGGAGTTTTGGCTTACCACCTGAAGGTCATGAAGAAGTGGCCTCTTTGTGGCATACTGTCAAGTGTCACTAAAGTTTTTAAAAGTTTTCCAGAAGGATCAGCTTCCTAAAATAAAACCAAAAGCTGGGGTTCCCAGCTTCTTCCCTGGTAAGGTGAGATTTAATTGGCTCTATTGCCCATTTCAAGCAAAAATCACAGAATGTACTCAAGTCCCTCATCAAATCAATCAGCCTATGAGCACAGCTTGTGTGCGCTCTCCTCAGTGGACTAGTTCCTGTCTAATAATGTGTAGCCTCAGGGGGTGACCACTTCCCCAACTCTCATACTGAGCTCCATCCTTGACCTCCTTCTTGTTTGATCTCTTGAACCACCAGGGCTCACTGAGCTTCCTGGTTAATCCACCCTGTGCTTCATGATCTGCAGGGCACAGCTATGAAATACAGATAGGACGGCATCCTTGCCTCCTGGCTATCCACTCCTGCTATCCAGCGCAATTCTCCTCAGGACCTCAGGTGGTTGCTTGTTGAGCTGCAGCCCTGCAGACAACTTTCTTGTGTTTTCATTTGAGGTAGGAGGTGAGCAGGGAAATACTGCAGAGAAGCTGTTCAGGTTATCCAGGCCCAACCTCCCACTATTGGGCTACCACCTATAACTCAGAATTCCTTCTGGAATGCAAGCCTCTATGGAATGATGAGCAGAGGAAGCTCACCATGCTTGAAGAACTAACAATCCAAGGTGATAAGACATTTGAAACATTCAGTAATACTTACCTTTCCATTCGGTAATAACTATCTTTCTATCTTCCTATGTAAACTTTAGCTAAGTCTTGATTTAAAAGGAAGGTCTCCCCTGCAGCTGCTGGCTTCCTCTCTGAATGCATCCATCTAGGCATTGTTCTAACATGATGCCATTCTTGCTCTGGTCTCCTTTCCCATTCTCATCATGCTCGTGCCCCTATCCACTCTGGGTCCAATCCATCTTCTTTGACTGCCAATAACACTTAGTGTCTGCTATACTGGCTCACAATATAGCAGACTCAGGACTCCTGGGGTACTGAAAGAAGGATGCAAATCCATACACCTGGAAGCATTGCCTGAGGACTCAATAGCCAATGATGATGATGATGATGATGATGATGATGATGATGGTAACAGCTCCCAATCTGAGAAGCATTTACTACATGCCAGTCACTTTACATGAGCTCTACATACAGCATCTCACTGAACCTTCATTTGTACTCAGACTTTTGAGCTCACACTTTTGTGAGCTCCCTTTTGCAGACAAGGACACCAAAACAAAGATTTAAGCAACTTGCTCAAGATCACACAGGTAATAATTTGCAACAGTGGGAAAGAAGCTCTAACTGACAGACACCAGAGACTAGGCATTTAAGCATTTGTCCTGAAACACTTCACAAATGTATGTTATTACTGTTTTCCAAACATTAGGCAGATGTCATAATTATTAATAAAATCCATATTCATTTTAAAACATGATTACATTGAGATTGATTCATGGTCATGTGTTTTGCAATCAATGGATGCAAAGAGTATAATTGCTGTCAAGAACCATCTGGAATATGGGTTCTTGGTTTTTCCCAGATTGGGAACCATGGGCATTTTGTGCTCAAGTACTCCTACCTCATGTCTTCTTGAGCCCATGAAGTTACACATTCTTTTATCTACTCACCTTCTATTTCATCTCTAAGAACTATGTATCTCTGCATATATGACAGGGGTGGGGAACTGTGTCTAATGCTACTTTCATATTCAATCATTCAAGTATTCACTGAGATCTGACAAAATGCCAGACTGTTCTAGACACTAGGAATACTGCAGATAAAAATCCCTGTCCTTGAAGAGCTTGCATTTTAGTGAGAAAACACAGACAATAAACAAATTAATAGGTAAAATTATATGATGGTTTAGAAAATAAATGCTTTGAAGAAAAATAAAGCAAGGAAAAGGAATACAGGTTTGGGGATGAGTGGCTGCAATTTTAAATAAGGTGGTTAGGAAAGGTGCCACCAAGACAGTGACAACTGAGCAAAGCACTGAAGGAAGAGAGGGAGTGAGCCACATTGCTGTAGGGGGAAGAGTATGCCAGACACACACACAAAAAAACAGCATACGTGGAGACCCAGGGATTGAGTATGCCTGGGGTAACCAAGGACTATGAAGAAGGCCAGCATTGCTGGAAGAGTTTATAGCAATGCATGTGAAAGTTTTTGTGTAGAGGCAGATTCAGGAATGGACTCTGTGGGCCACCTCAATCTCCCTGTTCACAGGGCTAGTCTTAGGTAAAATTATGAGGCAAATGCAGGTGTCTGCCAATCCTCAAGCCTGTAGTCATTTCTTCTGCCTCCAAAGGATGCTCTCTGCCATCAAAACCAGTCACCCAGTCAAAGAAATAAAGAGTACAGCCTGGGAGTTCCACAGACTGGTGATTGCCTCCAGGTTCTTTGGGTAAGTTACCTACTTTTCTGAGCTTCAAATTTCTTATGTGTAAATTAAGATAGTAAGGCATTGTGAGGATTAAATGAGATAATGCACATACACTGCCAAGCCCAGTGCCTGGCACATAGTAAATGCTCAAGAAATGGTAACTGCTATTATTCATTCATACTCAGGTATAAATTCCACAGAAGTATCTGTGCATCTGGTCTGCTGAAAGGCCTATGGATCTCTTGTGAGGAAAATTCTTGAATGCACCAACTGTGGATTGTCAGTAGAGAGAGAAAAATTCAAGTAGAATTATTATTGTGGGGAGATTGCTTAGTGTTTAACACTATGAATGGGTATCGATACTTAGAAAGTAGGAACCACTGCCATCAAGTTACTATTTCCAGGTGGGTTTGCATTTAGTTTTAAACTGATGGACCTCTGAACTGTGGCATTTCCAGCATCATTGAGCTAGTGAGAAATTCAAATGAAGCTTTGGATCTCCTGATCCATTGTAAGGAGGTGAAGCCAGTCTCTTCCCTTTTTACTCTGTTGCTTCTGTTTCAATGGGAGTGAGAGAGAGAGGCTAGATGCACCATTCCAAACCATACCAGGAAGCCTCTGGGGCTAGCAGGCCCTCCAGCCCGAGAGGCCTGATGGGGCAGGCTTCCTCAATTTCAGACATCTCTAGGTACCATGCTGCCAGCTCATCTCACCTCTTCTACTCGCACTCTAAACAGACAATCCTGGTCAGCCACAAAAAGTGGCCACTGAGATGGTACCTGGTGACAACCTTCATGAAACCTTGCTGAGAGCTTTGCCTGTGTCCTAGCCAGAATTTGAGTATGACAGCACCTTACTGTCCAGAACAGTTACATCCTGGACAAGTTTCTTGTAAATCAAAATTTCACATAACAAAGCTTATTCTTTCTTTAACATTTAGCATAAAATTTGAGATGTGTTTCACCACAGGGGAAAAAAATAGGGCCCCGAGACTTAATAAAACTCATGTTTATGAATGCAATGCAGCAACACACTTGAAAATCACAAATATGAATGGAAAAATGAGAATTTTCTTATAAAATATTAACAATGCCCCCAAATGAGTTGCAAGATATGAATACAAAATGCAAGTGTTATTTTGATGTTTGGCACAATAGCTTAAAGGCCTAAAAGAAAAACAATGACAGCTTAACGGAACAGAACACACCGGACTGAAAAGTTGCCTGGTTTCTATGAAAATGTCTTGATAATGTTTTATAGCAAGGGACCACGGAATAGTCCTTGGATGCTCAGATCCTAAGATCTAGTACTCTAGAGAAGCTTCTGGGTTTAAGAAATGAACAGGTTGATTTGGACCAGAGCACAGACCAAGAAGCACAGCCGCGGCGCTGCTTAAAAATGCCCCAGGAAATGAGTTAATTGGGAGCAAGAGGGTATGGGAAGACTTTCCAGTAACAGAAAATGCAGAAGACTTGAAACTTCTGTAAAATGAGACTTTGGGTAATACATAATGAATCACTCTTCCAATTTCTAAATGTTGCTTTTCCTAAAGTTTTTCTATGGTATCTCCAAACAATGAAAATGTCTGCCAAGAGTGGTGGCACATGCCTGTAATCTCAGCAAATCTGGAGGCTGAGGCAGGAGGATCACAAGTTCAAGCCCAACCTGGGCAAATTTGTGAGACCGTGTCTCACAATAAAAAGGAAAAAGGGCTAGGGAGGTAGCTCAGTGATAAAGTGCTCATGGGAACAATTCCTGGTACCAAAACAAGTAATTAATTAAATAAAAATTTATTTTTTACACATTTTTATTGGTACATTATAGTTGTACATAATGGTGGGATTTCTTGCTGCACATTCATCCATGCACATGATATAACATATAATTTGGCCAATAACAGTTCCCAATATTTCCCCTTCTCCTACCCTCTTCCCTTCCCCTGATCTCTTTCCTCTACTCTATTGATCTCTCTTTGATTTTCATGAGATTCTTCCCAACTTTCTTTTCATTTTTCCTCTCTAGCTTCTGCAAATGAGAAAAAAACATATGACTCTTTCTGAGTTTGGCTTTAAAAAATCACTTTTGTGAAGGGCTTTCTAGCCTTGGCATTTCCCCATAGTATGTTCCAGGGAACACTAGTCCCATAGAGGCTGGATAAAGGGATGCCATTGAAAAAAATTTCTGAAAAATACTGTGCACTCTAATTTGGTACTCCTCAACATTTAATGTGCATACAAATCACTTGATGATCTTGTCACAATGCCATTTTAAATCAGAAAGTCTAGGGTGGAGGCTTGAGATTCTGCTTGTCTCGCAAGCTCCCAGGTGATGCCTATGCTGGCAATACTCAGACCACACTTTGGATGGCAAGGCTCTAAGTGTCCTCTTGGAAATGCATTATTCTCATTAGTATATTAAGGGCTCTGCAAAATCCTATAGTCAAATATTGCTTATCTAACCCAGTATTTGCCAGAATCATTTCTACTCAGAAATCTTTTTCTCCCCGTGGTACCTATTAGTCTCTCACACTTGGGCTACCATAGAAACCAATTTGGGAAATGCTACTTAAGCTAATACTACTCCACCTGGTGTGCTTCACATCATCTGAGAAATGTACATTTTGGGTCATGGCCATAGACCTCATCTACAGGTAGCTAATAGTTTTTCAGAAACAAAGGTATGCTGGGGTTGTGAATTACCATTGGTTTTCAAAGCTCGATGACAGCAAAATATCATATAACTGTATTTACCATCTTGCCATATTCACTACTATCCAAAGTAGTACAACCTTACAACCTTAATGTGGCTTAAGCAGAAATGAAAGCAGAAGAAAGTGAAGAGATGTGGAGCAGAGAGAAGCTGGCATTTTCAAAAGAGGAATGAAATGAGATGATGGGCAAATAACACTAAAACTAGACAGGTAGTGGGCTGGGATTTTGGCGCAGTGGTAGCGTGCTCGCCTAGCACGCGTGAGGCACTGGGTTCGATCCTCAGCACCACATAAAAATAAATCAATAAAGATATTCTGTCCACCTACAACTAAAAAATAAATATTTAAAAAAAAAACTAGACAGGTAGTAAGGAACTCAGTTTAGCTGGGGCAAGGATAAGGAAGTGTAATAGAGGACATTTAGTTGATAAAGTCCTATTCTTTCAAATGTGGAAGAAAAAAACAAAAAGAGAAGAGTCATCTTGTTTACTTGGCCTCCACATATAGAGGTCTCAGCTACTGTATTTTCTCCAAGTTCCACTCTGCAAATTGTTTGGCTAGGAAACCTTCTCTGGGGAGATCCCTTATTCTTATGACATTGGCTGGCAGATGGAAAGGGTCTGGGTTGTCACTTCATCAGGAGAGCATCTGTTCACACCCATGGTGGCCTGCCACTCTAGCCCCATCCCAGTTTGCAGATGGGTCTAAGAATTCTCCAATGATCAGAAGTCTGAGGTAGACACTGCTCCCAAGAGGGTAAGAAGGGAGAAATGGAAACCTCTGCAGGCAGAACAAATACAAGAGGCAGTATGACATATGAGGTAAGATTTTTTAAAAATATTTTAAATTATTGATGGATCTTTATTTTATTCATTCATTTATATAAAGTGCTGAGAATTGAACGCAGTGCCTCACACATGCTAGGCAAGTGCTCTACCGCTGAGCACGCTCTACTACTGAGCCACAACCACAGCCCTGAGGTAAGACTTGGAGTGAGACAGAGGTCACAGCCTAGCTCTGCTGGCTGTGAGGTTATAAGGTAAATTATCCTATGTAATCCTCAGTTTTCTGTAAAATGGGGCTAAGAATAGTATCTATCTCCTAACAGTATGGTGAGAAATGATCTATGTAATCCTTGTAAGAGGACAGTGCCTCATACATAATAAGAACTCAAGCTGGGCATGGTGGTGCATGCTTGTAACCTCAGCAGGTTTGGAGGCTGAGGCAGGAGGATCTCAAGTTTGAGGTCAGCCTCAGCAACTTAGCCAGACCCTATTTCAAAATAAAAAAAATAAAAAGGGCTGGGGATGTAGATCAGTGGTAGAGCACAGTGGTAGAACACCTCAGGATCAATCTCTAGTGCAAAAAAATAACAATATATTTTTTTAAAAATCAATAACTATTAACTGCTATTAATATTATTTTAATTTTTTTTTTTTTGGTACCGGGGATTGAACTCAGGGGCACTGGACCACTGAGCCACATCCCCAGCCCTATTTTGTGGTTTTTTTTTTTTTGGTACTAGACATTTAATTCAGGGGCGCTCGACCACTGAGCCACATCTCAGCCCTATTTTGTGTTTTATGTAGAGACAGGGTCTCACTGAGTTGCTTAGCACCTCGCTTTTGCTGAGGCTGGCTTTGAACTTGCAATCCTCCTGCCTCAGCCTCCTGAGCCACTGGGATTACAGGCGTGTGTGACTGTGCCTGGCTGTTTTAATTATTAATGAAGATATTTTAGTGTGGTACTTGACACAAAGAAAGGGCTTAATGACATGATGACAAAGACCATGATGACAGCAATGATGTTATGATTGACAATGAGGGAGTATGTTTTCCCTCAGCTCTGATTTGGAGGTTGATACACAAGTGTGTGCTTTGAAAGGACCTAGAGTCAGTTAGTCCTGGGTTTGAATCCAGACCCCAATACCTAATAGCAGGCAGTCAATTTTCCCCGTTGTGAAACAGATGATCATATTATCTATCACACCATTGTGAGGATGAAATGAAATGATACACGTGAAGTAGCAAGCCCAGTGCCTAGTCCCTTGTAAGCACTGGCAGCAGTCAACTAGCTAGCTAGTGTCCTAGGATATGAGAGACATTTGAGAAGGAAAATTTGGGAGTTAAAAGTGCTCTGAGAGGGGCTGGGGTTGTGGCTCAGTGGTAGAGCGCTTGCCTAGCATGTGTGAGGCACTGGGTTCGTTTCTCAGCACCACATATAAATAAATAACTAAAATAAAGGTCCATCAACATCTAAAAAAATAAAAAAAGTGCTTTGACAGTCCAGTTTGAGAATCAAGTACAGGTCTACAAAAGGCTTATATACATACCACATACCTTTTTTACACAGGACCATTTCACACACACAGGGAAATAAAGTGTACAGGCCTATACACAGAATTGGCTTGTTTGCTAAGGAGAATTTCCAGTGCATAGAAATTCTTGATTTGAGGCTTAAAGTGTTTGGGTTTTTATTAGATAGTACCTTTGAGTTCAAGAAGTGGTGTTCAAAAAAGAAATTAATAAAACCCACCAGGCTGTCAGTGACAGGCATGCAGGTTGAGGTCACCATCAAAGCACCTAGCCCAGCAGCTGGAACATGACAGGGCATAGTAAATATCCACTCAATAAAATGTCACATTTTCATCACAAAGTATTTTTGTGGTAATGATGGTAATGATATCTCTGTTATTTTGTTCTGTTTTGTTTGTTTGTTTGTTTGTTTTTTAGATCCTGAATCAAGGATTCTTCTTTGTACTTGGGAAAGTCCTGTCAGTCTATGAATGGACCAAATTTGAATATTAGCCATAAGGGCTAGACACCCACAAGTACACAAAGACTCCCTCAAGTGGATACACAGACAGTCACTCTCTAAATGCTTTGCCAACTTTGGGCCTCCCCTGCAGGATCTGGGCCCTGCTTCTTTGGATGCAAATAGCAGAGCATGAGTCTGTGATGATTCTCAGTGCCAATGAAGATGTAATGATGTGGCCATTCAGGGCCCTTGTCAAAACTATGTGGATCTGGGGTGAAATTTCAATCACCTCACCAGCTGGTACCAGAATCCTTCTTAGGGAGGAAACTGGGACTGTGTTTAGGAAAAGATTTTCATAAGCTGCTTGCCTTGACTGCATGGGTAGGCAGGAGACAAAGCAAGGGAAGAGAGAGCTTAATGCTCTGTGGTAACATTGTGCAGGACTTTAGGGTTGCAGGGAGAGCAGAGAGGAAAGAAATAGAGGAGAAAAGGGAACAGAGAAACAGAATGGGTAGCTGGACCTGACGAAGAAAATGACTAAAGGACTTCTTAGGTCCAAGATTTCCAACTTTAATTTTGTTGTTTGTGCTGCCATGATGTAAATCTGCCTGTCTCTGGCAAAGCCTTCTATTCCTATTTTCTTGGATGAATAGTAATTTGGATAGGATTAAAGAAAATGGTGAATCTCCACATTTTGGTTGACATGAAAAAATATCATGTCAACCATTTACCCTCTCCCCAACTTTTAAACTCTGGCTGTACATTAGAATCACTTAGGGAAGATTTTAAAACCTGAGATGAGGCTGGTGATGTAGCTCAGTGGCAGAGTGCTTGCCTAGTGTGCATGAGGCCCTGGTTTCCATCCTAAGGCATAGCAAAAAAAATTAAATCAAATTAGAATGAAACCTAAAGAGGTCCCTAGGGCCTCCCCTCAGAGACACTGATGTAATTGATCTGGGGTGGTGCCCAACAGCAATATGCTCTAAAAGCTCCCCAAGTGATTCTGACAGGCAGCCAAGGTTTAGAAATATGATAGAACTCTTTCAGGGAAACCAAACACTTGTAGCTAAGGGTTGGGAAAGGGGACAAGGAGAATGTAAATCCTCCTGGGAATGTAGAGACCTAGATGGGCATGGATTTTGAAGAAATTTTACCTCTATCTGAAGCACTGAGGAGATCCCATGGATGTCCAGATTACAAAGATAAAATGATGCCATTTTTCTCTGCCTTCCATCTTGGCCATCCAGTTCTCCCTCCCAGCCTGAGCAATGATGACTCCCAACTCAGCTATCTGCCGGTGCTTCACCTCATTGCAAACATCTCCTTTCTTCTTTCCCATCAAGTATTATTTGTCCTGGATCTCATTTCTCTGTGAATCTACCCTTGGACAGGTAAAAGCCAGTGAATATGACATATGAACTTTTCTCAGAACAAAAATGTTCCTTTTAACTAGGATCTTTGGAGAAAAATGCCTTGACTCAAGGCAGTAATTTTCCGAGATGATGGCAAAGCATGGAGAAAATGCTTTGTGGTCAACAGAAACCTGGGGAGGATCTCAAAGCACACTAGGTAGATAGATACCCATGAAGCATTATTATTGGAGATCCACATCTGAGAAATATCTGGAGCATTCTTATGGGGCCCTTAGAGATGGCACCAGAGAGATCCAGTTTCCCGGGGCTCTTTGCACATCCAACTGTAGTGCCTGCCTCTCTACTCTTTCAGGTCCCTCCATGATTTTATGCAGCTCTGAATAAAGTAAGCTTTACAGGCCAAGCTACCAGTTAAAAGCTCACTCCATCACGGACAAGGCAGGAGTCAGCATTTTAGCAGCAGTTTAGCTGCAGCCAAAGAAGGCAAAGGCAGAGAATGGCAGATTGCAGGTGCCAATTCCCTGGTTTTTATAGGCCCAGGCCTGAGGGATGGATCATCCTGTCTTACCTCCTAAAGCTAAATGTGACAAATGAGTGCTCTTCCATGGGAAAACCATTAAGCAAGATAGAACCAAGCAAGAAGGAAGAGTTCTCTTTCTCTATATCCCTTCTCCCATACACTCCTGACCCTGGCACTGGGGCAATGGCCTGGAGTTGGGGGGGGGGGCGATAAGAGAAGGTCAGGCCTCAGTGGCTACCAGCAGGGACAGAGTGGCTACAGCTTCCATTTTTCAGGATAATTTGCTGAGGGGCAGACACTAGAATAGAGCAGACTAGAAACTACATCAGAATGAAATCTGTTAATTTGTTGAACTCTTTCAGAACTTCACAGATATCTTTCTTACTGAAAGGTGTGTTTTAAAACCTAGTAAGCCAATGAAACCCAGGAAGAAACCTGCATATTTTCTTACATGATTGAACAAAATTTAAACAGCTGCTCCATCTGAACTGGACTAAAACATTAATTTGGTCCACGGTCCTCCCCAGTAGCTGGGAGATACTTGTCTGGGAATTCTCTCCTCTGCTTTGAGCCCCTCCCCCACTCACCTCACCTCCCATAAAGAAAATTCTGGCTGAGCAGTTTCTGCAGTAGGACCCCTGAAAAAACCCACCCAGTTCTACCTAAACCAGTTTCTTGAAAAACTGCCCCATTGGCAGAGGAACCCAAGCTCCACGCACAAGAAGCTCACTTCCAATCCAGAGCACCTTTCCTGTTCTTTCCCCTTACCAAATTACTTGATTGGCTTAGCCCACTGGTATGACTAAACTGGAACATTCTTTTACCGTGTGAGGTTCTTTCCAAGAGAGTTCAGAAGAACCAGGAAGCAGACATTTCTGACAGAGAACAGAATCTGGGGTTCTCTCTTCTTTATAAACCTCAGGTTTTGGCATGACTAGATGTTTCGCTTTGCTAATTAGCTAACTGTAACCTTTGGGATTTGCACCCACCTCTGGGAGGTTGACTGAGCTGTTAGAAGTCCTGGAGGTGATGTCGAAGCAGTGCTGGGAAATCCAGCAGCTTCTAGTCGTTAGAGGCAGCAGAGAGACTGTTACCGGACTCTACAAAGCTCAGCTGACTGTTCAGGATCCATTCAGAGTTTACTTTTCCCTGGTCTATAAAGAACTCTGGATCTATGATTCTGGCCACTCTGGGATGGACACCCTGGCCTTCAGCACTGGCTGGGGCCCTGACTCTAAGACTCAGTACCTGGGCTGCCTCCTGTCTTTCTTTTTCCCTGGTTCCTCCTGGCCAAGACCCACTCCGGAGCGCCCGCCTCCTGGCCCCGGGGGAGCCAGCTGGAGCCGGTGATGACGCAGCTTGTCAGGACAGGAGATTGATGGCAGGCCCTCTGCTAGCTTTCCCCGCCCCTTCTTCCACTGTCTAGCTCCTTCCAGCTCTGGGGTTTAGGGAGGAGGCAGAGAGGGAGAATGCTTAGCTGTTCCATTCACATTCTTCTTAATTCAAGGGCTTTTGCTAGTCCTCTCTTGAAGGGGCTGGGCTGAGAAGATACTAGCCTCCTTTCAGAGTGGAGAGGTTTTAGGGAACATGGCTCCTTCCTTGTAACCTTCCCCCTGGCTGGCCCAGTGCTAGTTCAGACCCCAGGCTCCTTTCTTCTCTAGCTGTATCCTGTTGGGCAGTTTACTTCAAGCCCATCTGGCAACATAATCCACTGCTTGTGGGGAGAGCCCAGTGAGCTCATTGGAAGGCCTGGACCTATTCTGTCAGGAAGGTGGGGGGGCGGGAGAGGGTTTGAGCATAGCCAGAGGGAGCTACTCTGATCCCAAGGACTGACCTGCCCTCTCACTTCCCTCACATCATGTACATTTTCTTCATCTTGTTCCGGGGGCCCTGCCACAGCCCCTCCCCTGTAGCCCAGGAAGGAGAGGTGGCTGTCTGGTGGAGGTCTTAACACAGCACTATGTGGACATGACAAAATCGTCCAGCTGAGAGTCCCTGGCTGCTGTCATCCTCTGTGCATACCCAGTGGATATGTACTTTTGCAGTGAAAAGCACCAACCTCCATCCAGACAGGCAGGCAGGGAGCAAGAGCAGGGACCTGGATGGCGAGCCCCACCCCCACCCGCCCCCGCATTGGGGCCCTACAGGCTGAGGCTGAGGATGTGTTCTGGCTGTGACAGCTGATTCCAGAGGGGCAGCTGGAAGGGCAAGGCACAGAAAACAGGGGACACAGCAGTCAGAGTCACGATTCAGACACACAGTTGGCACCATTCTACCAGGAAGGAAAAGGGGCATCCAAGATGTGGTGGCAAAGCCAAAGAAGTGGGCAAAGCACAAGGGCAGAAAATCCAGGGCTGAGAGAGAGCAGAAATTTGGGAGTCATGGTGGTGAGCCCCAGACCCCAAAGGATCTGCCTTATTGGATCCCCTGGCCTTCTACTCAGAAGGTAGCTGAGTTCAGTCTGCCCTACTGTATGTGGTAGCCCAGACTACAGCAAATAATTCACTCCCTCCTCCATACTGGGGACTCAGGGAGACTGAGATGCTGAGGCATTGCCTGCATCCCATCCTCATTGGTTTCAAGGCATGAAAATGGATGGGTCTTTGGACAAGGACAATGGAGAATCTGGCTGGGGCACCAGACTGGTGGGAAGCTACACTGAGACCGAGATGGAGATGCCATTTTCTTTTTGAGGGAGTTTTTTTTCCAGGGCCTTCTGCCCATCAAAAACATAACAATTTTTAATTTTTACTGTGCTTTATTCTATGGAGAAGATAATGCATGTCTTTTGCAAACCTCCAACCTCTCTTTTGGACTCTCTCCCTACAAGCTGTCACTTAACTGTCTTGCCCAATAGTATTGGTATCCACATAAGTTCTTTGGGGACCCTGTTCCTTCATGTTCTGCTGTATGGTGGAAATTAAGCTCCATTACTACGATGGTGATGCTCAGTTTCTCTATCTAGACATCAGAGACAGATTAAGGCTCCTTCCTGTTCTGAGGTTCTATGATTCTAAAATGTCTATATTACTCCTGCCCTAAGGTATGTTTTCTGACTTCTCCTCTCTGGCAAACTGACAGAAAGCATGTGGCCCTGGAAACTGAACTGAGGAAAATATGAATTCTGGGGCAGAATAGGGTGACCCTTGTACTCAGAGTCACAGGCCAGAGGAGTTGGGCCAGGTGCAACACAGATCAAGAGCCTTGGATGGAGATCAAGGGAGATGGCCGAGCCTGTAGGCTGCCAGCGGTTACCTACTAACAAGCACTTCACTGCCATTATCTTCATTTCAGAATGGCCTTTCCAGTAAGCCTCTGCTGACAAAGGAGAGGGAGGGGGAGCAGGCTGGAGAGAGAGCAAGGACCTACTGAAGCTTGGCCTGACTCCAAAGCATGGCCACCTTGCTGTGGTAAGACAGGGAGGAGGAGGGGGAAGCCCTTTCCAAGTCTGGGTTTCAACCAGTGCTGCCTTACAAAGGTATTTGAGGGAAAAAGAACTCTTGGCTCAAGGGTTTTTGCTTGCCAGCAGGATGTGTGTTATAATTTATTTAAAAAGGGCTGTATTAGGATTCAGGGGCTCTACCTGGACTAATTAGCTAGGTGGCTTTGGGTAAGTTCCTTCCTTTCACTTAGTCTCAGTTCACTTATGTGCAAAATTAGGAAGGAAGTGTAACTAGTGATAAATCTCAGACATTCTGGCCTGTCCTCCTGTGTCTCCCACCTGCATTCATTTGTTGTAACTACACTGCATCAGCCCTTGCTCACAGCCTGATTTCTTTTAGACCCAGACTCAATTATTTTGGAACATGGTGATCAAACATGACTTGGAAAGAGATTTAATTTTCAAGAGGCTGAAGTCCTAGGGATTCAGGAGAATCCCCAAGGATTCATTCTGGCCAGCTCTTCTCCAGTCCAGCTCGCTCTCCTCCCATTAGATCCCACTACTTGCTCAATAGTGCTCTCTCTCTCTCTCTCTCTGGCTTGCTTCATTCTCTTGGTGGCATTT
Source organism: Xerus rutilus (assembly GCA_028644305.1). Lineage (NCBI taxonomy): Eukaryota > Metazoa > Chordata > Mammalia > Rodentia > Sciuridae > Xerus > Xerus rutilus. The sequence goes on from CM053417.1 coordinate 39,064,514, forward strand.
ATCCTTTATGGTGATTAATGTAGACACAAGGCAAATGCTGGCCAAAGGAAAATGCAAATTAGGTCCCTGTCCCTTTCCTTTGTGCACTGGATGGGTCAAAAACCTTTCTGTCTGATGGGGTGGGAGCTGAGCAGATCTAGCAAAGCAGCATTGGGAACAAAGTAATCCTCACAAATTATAGTTCATCATGGGGATGGGGGGGCTGGACCCCCAATCTAATGGTTCTGTTTGTTGCATTGTGAACTAACCCTCAAGCCCTGCCAGCAGTGAGATGGATGGCACCTTCATACTGCAGACAAGAACATCTGGAGGCCCCTTATGCTGGGCCAGATTCCCCCCTGTCCCTTATCAGCAAAGTTTCAAATAACCAACAGATCACACATAGGTAGGTAGAGCAGGGTGACTAAGTCACAGGTCCTTCCTATTGATCCTCTTACCAAACCTTGGGCTATTGAGCCATCATGGGTCACCTTTCTGAGAACCCTACTGACTCCCACCTATAGGATGTTCAGTGTGACCTAATTTTAAGCATGGAGCTAGGTAGAACAAAGCTAATCCAAATGAACTGATGAGAGTTTCAGTAACTTCTGTTTCTTTGCTTTGTTCATTCATGGAGGGCCCCTAAGCACCACTATGGCCCATAGGAGATGTAAGGCAGAAAGTGGACACTCTGAGTAACTCAAAATCCTTGAGATACTCCTAGCTATGAATCCCATGTTATGTCATGACCTGAATACCCCCATGTAACAATCTTCCTTGTTTAATTAGCCACAATAGCAACTGGTTTGGCTCAGCCATCTTACATCGTCTCCTCTCCATCACTGTGCTCCCATCTTCCACGTACTCTTGGGACCCATGACTCATCTTTGGTACAATCTTTGGCTGCTACAGATAGTTACATGTCCCTTTCTCCATAATCCTGCTCACATTAAGAGTTTCTCTTATTCCCTACATTTCATCATAAATATTTTCAAATATACAGAGCAGTTAAAGCAGTCTTAAGACTAATACAGTAATTCCTTTAAATTCATCACCTAGACTCAATATTTATTAATATTTTGTCAGTTTTACAATCACTCTCTCTTATATAATTGTGATAAAATATACATAACACAACATTTACCATTCTATCCACTTTAAGCGTACAGTTCAGTGGCATTCAGTCCCTCATGACATGAGACCATCAACACTGTCCATCTCTAGAATGTTTTCATAATCCTCAAGATAAGTTCATTAATCAATAACTCCCCACTCCAACCTCCATTTATATCTTTTAAAATGCTATACCATTTAAAGTATCAAACGTCATGACACTTCACCCCCTAAACATTTCATCATTTATCTCTTAAAAATGAGAATGTGCCTATGTGACCACATCTAAGAAGTTAACAAAAATCTACTCTCTGGTTGGCAGGATCTTCTTAAATAAACAAAGGGTTCTACACCTAAAATGAGAGGAATGAGTCACATGAAATCATTTCATAAACCATCAAGTGCTATATAAATATGAGGCATTAATAATCACATTCAATGATCTCAAAAGTTTGTTTCATCTCCAAAATTCAATTAGTGTTTATGATTTTTCTCAAGGGTTCTGCCTCCAGAGCAGCTGATGTGGCCAGAGGCCACTCACAACTCCTCCCCATCTCCCTAAGGCAGGGAGACAATCCTGTGGGTAGAAGCAATGGCATTAATTCCAACCCAGCCTCCTCTATCCTTATAACTGATTAACGACAAACAAATACATCAAGTAAATCCACAAAAATCCTAGCACTGTGACTCCACAAAGAAGTAAAAAGGCCATTGGTTCACTAGTGGTGGGAGTGAATGATGCCAAAGAACTTAGTGGGGTACCAAGGGGCCTCACTCCCACTTCCAGCACCATCCCCACCCCATCCCCAAATCAGGTTCTCAGCTCTGTTAGCTTAGCACCAAGCACAAGTCCCTCACGTCAGAGCTCTTTCCTCTCTGTATTTGTCTCTGCTTCCATATATCTGCACACAGTCACCAATCACTTGAGTTTTTAGCTTTTTTTCCCCTTAGCCATCTTAACAATCAATTTCTGTGTGATTTCATGGCTCAGTTTTACAGTCTAGCAAAACCAGGCACTGAGTCAAACATTTTCTTTTTCTTTATTTATACTGTGTCTTGTTTCAGAAAGGATTTAAAACGAGGAGACAAACATTTAGTAAACACCCTGGACCAGATGCTCAAAACTGTGCTAGGTGTTGTGGCAAATGCAAGAGAGAACACATGGATTTTTTTTTTTTTTTACCCTTGGTTGAGTTTACAATTCATTTGGGGAGAGAAGACTCTCTCAGGAGGCAATCAACCCACAAATGAACCGGGATCCTGGGCACCTGGGTCCTATTTTGAGTTCAGCCACTAGTCCATTGTGTGATCTTAGAAAATTCACAGTCCTCTCTGGGCCTCAGTTTCTTTACCAGTAAAATGAAGGGGCTATGTATGTATACATGTCTGTATGAGCATACAGACTCAACACAAAAACTGGTAACATTGGTTTTCTGAAGGAATGCAATGTGAAGGGTTCGAGAGGGAGATTAATTGCTTCTTTAAATCTCTCTGTATTTTTGACTTGTCATAATGAGCATGTGTTACTTTTGTGGTTAAATAAATCTAGCATTTACAAATGTGGTTTGATGGAACTAGCTGAATTCTGGTTTGGCTCTAACCATGGTCTGTGATTATCTGTGGTTGGAATAATACTTAACCTTTGGAGTGGGAAATGGAAAAGCTTGCTGAGGACTTCAATAGTCAGAGAAGACTCCCTTGAGGAGGTGAGGCTACAGGCGGGTCTTGAAGGGCTGGCATGCTTTGGATTGAAAGAGACAAGGAGAGGGCATCCTTGGCATAAGGTGGGGATGAGTAATAAATTGGCAAAGGCCATAATAGGAGGTGGAGGGCAAAGATGAGAATAACTTTTCTGAGGCCCAGATGCGTTGGAGGTTGGGAGGCATCTTGGGCTGGGGAGTGAGCCTGGGAGTAGGAACAGCTTAGCTCAGTCTCCCTCTCCAGGGGGTGGCCCCAGGCCCACCTGGCATTGGAGCAGCTGCAGAATCTGAGCAGCAGAAAGTCTAGAGGCCCCAGCCTGGTGCTTTTGGATCACGGAGTAAGCATAGCACTTGGGTATTAGCTAATCAATCTCGTAAATTCATCTCCCTTTTACTGGGATCTGTCAGGAAGCTGATTAAATGCTATGCGAGTGGGATTTGGCTCAGATGCTAGCCGGGAGCTTGGGGCTGAAGTTTTTCAATGTTCAGCTCATGCATAAAATTCATAGTTTATCATTACCCAGACTTGCTTCTCTAGAACTATCCAGATGGGAATATTTCTATATGACAGTCCTATCCTGGGTGAGTTGGTTGCCTGGCCTCTCCCCCAACAGTTCTCTCTGCAGTAGGTGCTCCCCCACCTCTACCAGCTCAGCTCTGCTTGCAGAACCACAAGCCAGGATACCAACAGTCCCATTGTACCCAGCTGGTTTTTCTGTTTCCTGGGGCTCCAAAGGTATTCCCTAGGGACAAGGACATCACCCTGCATCTCCAGCATCTGTGAGCAAAATTGGGAGGTAAGATGGATATCTTTGAGAGACACATATGCCACCACTACCAACCCCCACCTAAGTCCCTGGCTAGACTCCCCCTGCCTGTCCTTTTAGCTGGAGTACCCCACTCATTCCTATACTCCTCTCTCAAGGCCCCATGTTACCTCAAGTCACTTAAGCCTGGGATCCTACCCCAGAGGCCATTCCATCCTTTATCCTAAACCCTCAGCCTAACCAGGTGAAGTAATCCCAGGCAATGGGCAGATGGGAAAGAACCAGAGAAGGCGATTGAGTCTAGACTCTAAATTTCTTCAGCTCTTTCCTTTCTGCCTCATTTTCCTCTATATGCTCACAAGAGAGTGGTTAGACTTACCTCTTGTATATGGCCTTATTTACGACTGGAAACAGCCCTTGTTTCCTAATCTGGAGGGCCTCTTCCAGATCTAACATTCCTCTAGCCAGGACTCTTCTTACAACTCCAAAATCACAATGAAATTGGAAAGCCTGTGTTCATTTTGACTGTCTTCCCCAGGTTCTGGGTAGCCCCCAAAAAGAATGATACCAGGTGCAGCAGCTACCATTTATTTTGCACTCACTGAAAGCCAGGCACTGTGCTAGTCTAGGGATGTCAAAGCAAAGACCCTGTCTGAACTTGCAGCCTGGACCAGTGGTGAAGTCACAAAGGCATCTGTGCTGACACCATTGTTGAACATGACTAAGCATCAGTGAGGTATTTTCAACTGAACTGGGAGCTGAGGGATTCAAATGGTTCATGGGGACACAGTATGTCCTCAGAGGTTAACACTCTAGTGAGGAAATGAGGTAAATGGTAAAATTTCAACCAACAAATACCCAATCTGTTTGATCCATCAATTAAGCATATACATTTCTTCTTTACTTGGCTGTTTGGAGCAAGAGGCAAAGAATAATTAAATAAGCCCACATGAGGGAATAATTCAAATAGGTGATTTTCAAGGGGTAGTCTGGGTTCAATACATATTTTCACCTATACTTTCTTTCTCTAATTAAAACAGCATCACTTCATTTTAAAATTGAGGAAATCAAGGCTCAGAAAGGATGAGACACTGCCCAAAGTCACCTGTTAGTATGTGGCTTCACTGGAAGTGGAAACCACATCCTAAGACTCCTAGAATTCAATGTTCTGCCTGCTCTAACATACCACCACTTTGGGAAGCTAAACATTAGGGTTGATATTTACAAAGCCTGGTCCTTAGTCACCAAACAGAATCCATTTCCCTGGGCCTTATATTCTTAAGGCAAGAAAGAGGTTTCAAACTTTAAGGAAGAATTTCATCCATGAATCAAAATCAAAATGCTTGATTCACAAGAAAACTCTGTTTTTGTTTGCCCATTCTCAAATATTCTGGTCAACAGAGGTTTTACTCCATCGCTAGATAACTCTCCTTTAGGCAACTGGAAACAATAGCTGAACTGACATTTCATTGGCTCGGAGATTCTTCTCAAACCAATGATTGCTTTTCCCTTTGGATGTTGTTGAGTAAATAGCAGCTCAGGCTAAGGTTGGGGCAGAGGAAAAAGGAATCATAGGAAACAAAAACACGTCCTCAGCCAGGGCCCCTCTTCCACACAGCAGAGCAGATACTTGAAAGGAACTCAGGAAGGGAAGAGAGCTGGGGTAAAGGTGGCGTTCACATACCAAGTGAGGACCCACTGACACTGGTAGGGCAGGCAGAATTTCTCTCTCTTACACACTATGTGTAATCCATGGATGTGTAATACATCTATGTGCCAGGAGAGAACAATGCTCCTCTTTGTGAATACAGGCACACATACATGCATACATGCACACATGGGACACATTTGGTGTCCTCCACCAAATTCAGAGCTTATCCTGCTATTGGGGGATGTGGGCCTGATAGTTCTCTAAAAAAGATTCTGGAATATTCACCCATCCTTTTCTTAGAGTCTCCCATACTGGGCTTTCATCCTGTTAACTTGTCCTTGCCATAGAACACAAAGCCCCTGTCACCACCATTGCCAGGGTGGTGTAACCTGTGGCAGCCTCCAGCCCATTTGCTTTTTTGCCTTTTCTTTACTTTCTGCTGTTTAATTTTCTTCAATCTCATCTTCTCTGGCACAGAGCAGTCACTTTTTTTTTTAATGTTTATTTTTTTTTAGTTGTAGGTGACAGAATATCTTTATTTTATTTTTATGTGGTGCTGAGGATCGAACCCAGTGCCTTATGCATGCTAGGCTACCACTGCGCCATAATCCCAGCCCCCAGAGCAGTCACTTTTAAATGCTGTTAGTGGCAGTGGTGCAAAGGAATGCTGTTAGTGTCAGTGGTGGCTTGGGGAGGAATCAGCCTTCCCATGTGAATCTCTAGCATCACCTGGCCCCCTGTAAGACACTCCCAATAAACATGTAACCCAAGCAAAAATTATGTGCCAAGAGATATTTTGTACAAGTATCCTAAACCCCTCTACCAATGAGATTGTTGACCTCAAGTTCTTCCTATTTGGTAATTCTAGTGGCCACTGTTTCAGTATTTCTCTATACTTTGTTCACTCTACTTATATTTCCTTCATTCCTTTATGTCTCTCAAATTACTCTTTTCCTTGATTTCCTCTTCCTTTAGCCTTATTCCTTCTCTGAATCTTTGTGCCTTTTCTTCTTATTCTGCTTCCTACCCCTCAGACTAGTATCTTCCTCACCTAGCCTCCCGTCCAGACCAACCCTCAATTCTATAATCTTCTCTATCCCTAATTCTTTACCTCAAGCTCTTCCTTCTTGGTAGCTCTTGCAGATAAAGGCAAAACTTCCCTAAGCTTCAAGGCCAGGGTAAGTTGTGGCCAGTCCAGTTGCCTACCTCCTGATGCAGGTACTCAGGTTCCCACAGTAACAGGGAAAAGGTATAGTACCTGCATCTTTAGGAGGAAGACCATGCTCTGAGAGCTTAGCATTTTGAACTGGCCCTCAAATATTCACATCTACACCTGCTCCCCTGTTTCTTGGACTCAGAAATGGGTCCAAAAGGAAATTGGCCATTTGGTAGGAAAGTGTGTGCATATTGGGAAGAGGGTGCTATTACACAATTAGAAGTTCTATTCAGGCTCTACCATGTTGTGGAAGAATAGAAATTTCACTGCAAGGTCAGGTTCATGGTACTTTAAAAGAGTGAAACTCAAAGCCTTCTACCTTCATAGACAACTTCTGGCACTGTCATCTGCCCCTATCACATCCTGAAATCATCTTGAGAGCCAATCAAACTGTGGAATAGGATAGAGAAAGGCCAGAGTTGGGACTATGACAGATATGAGTTATGGTCCCAACTGTTCTAATTATTAGCTGCGTGCCCTTGAGCAAGTCATTTCACCTGTCCGAGCCTCAGTTTCTTCTTAGATAAACTGGGGATCATTAGAGTGCTTAACTCATATAAATCCATGTAAAGTCCTTAGCAAAAGAAGAAACTTATCCCCATGGAGGATATCTGTTTGGTTTGGGAAGGGGATCCTGTGCCAGGAGAGATCTGCTTCTTTAGGACTAGGTGCCTTGAGTGAGAGCTGGGTATATAAGTAAGAGCAGCTACCATTTATTGGTACTTTACTTACATGAGCTCACTGATTTCTTTCAACAACCCTGTAAGCTAAAGACTATCTCCATTCTACAGAGGAGGAAATGGAGGCACTAAGAAATAAAATGACTTGCCTTAGGTCACAAAATCAGCAAGTGGTAGAGCCAGGATGGGAACACAAGAGTGATTAAAAAAAAAAAAAAAGGAAGTGAAGTGCCAGCAGGCAGACGCTGGCCTGCTGTGCTGTTTTGCCCAGAGCTGGGTAGGCCCCTCTCTCCAAGACCTCAGATCCATCAGGTCCAATGGAGCAGAGCTCACCTCCCAGAGAACAGAACAGCCTCTTGAAGCTGACAAGGCAGCAGTGGCCTGTGGGAGGCAGCCAAGGGCTAGCTCAGCAGAAATGACAAACCCTCCTGCTTCAGCCGCTTGTGTGAAGCTAAAATTAACAACTTTCCCAACTGCAAACAAATGCAGTTGCTGAACGTGCATTCCCCTCTCCTGCTTCTGTTGCCATTGGACTTCTTGGGCTTCATCCCAGGTCACTCCTGTTTCCCTGTGCAGTCTCATAGGCCTGGACCTTGTGGGCAAGGGTAGGTGATACCTTTGCACAAAACATTTGGGCTTGGATCAAGGAGGGTTCCAGGACCTTTAGCAACCCCAGATATGAGTCAAACACTTTCCAGGGACCATGAATCCCACCTTTTGGTTCCACTCTTTACCCTTTTGGTATCCAACATCTTTGGCTACCACTAAGACCAGTAGCTATTTATGCTGGCCCCCAATTATCCAGAGGATTCCAACTTCCACTTCACTAGGGCTTTAAAAAATACGATCATCACTACTTACCCATCTGTAGCTGCTAAAATGCACCCAAATAATCTTCAGTTTTTGACATTCACACTTTTGTGTACCTTCTCCCCTTGAGCATGGGCTGGGCCTAGTGACTCACTTTTAATGAACAAAATATGACATAAGTGATGACTATAACTTCTAAAGTAAGCTTATAAAAAGACTGTGGGGCTGCGGTTGTGGCTCAGTGGTAGAGTGCTTGCCTCGCACATGTGAGGCACTGGGTTCGATCCTCAGCACCACATAAAAATAAATAAACAAAATAAAGATACAAGTACATCTATAACTAAAAAATATTTTTTTAAAAAAGACTGTGGCTCCTGCCTGGGGCTGGCTTGGGCTTGTTTGCTTTCTCTCTTTTCTCTTTCTTCAATCATGCTGGAGGAAGCAAGCTGCCATGTTGTAAGCAGCCTAAATAGAGAGACCCACATGGCACTGCAAAGAACCGAAACCCTCGGTCTAACAGCCTGTGAGGAACTGAAGCCTGTCAATCATCACATGAGTGAGTTTGGAGGTATATCCATCAACCTAGCTAGTTTTCAGATACTGCAATGTCATGAGACTCTGAACTGGAATCACTCAGCAAAGCTGCACCCAGATTCCTGACCCACTGAAATTGTAAGATAATAAATGTAAGAAATAAAAGTAGGTAAATTTGGGAATAATTCATTACATATTAATAGATAACTAATATGCTCTCTTGTGTCCATTCCCTCAAAACTCTGCTTTTTCCCAAGTGATAGCAACTAATGACTTAATGTTCAATCCTCTTTTTTTACTGCCAGATAACAACATACCTTAATTCAGTTAAAAATGCCTGAGTCTCCAGATTGCCATTAAGTAGCAATGAGGATTTTAGATGCTGATGAAAGGCTAGTGGAAAATATTATTGGGGCAGAGGGCTCACTTACTTTGTATCCACTGGGTCCTGAGCCAAGGCAATACTCACAGCTTGTTAGAATCCTCAGTGATTAAACCCTGACTAAATAATCCAAGTTCATGGCAATATCCAGACTATTTCTCCTCATACTAGATTCCTCCTTGGAAATGATAGCTAAAGTTTATTGAATACTAAATAAATATCAGGTACTGTCCCGAGAACTTTACAGTTATTCACTTATTTAATTCTCACAAATAACTCCATTATAAAAAGGAGTAAACTAAGGCATAGAGGAGTTAGGAAAATTGTCCAAGTTCAGAGAGACTAAGTGGCATAAATGTGATTTGAGCCCATGCTCATGAACATGCTAATCTAGGGAAGCTCACGTTTTAGGCAGTAGGAGAGATTCTGGTTGCCAAAGGTATGAGGTTCTTTCCATCTTCTCATTTCCATGTTCAAAAACATACTGCATTGGGGGCAGGCAAATGGTGGAATGAGATGGACATCATTGCCTTAGTTTCATGTATGACTGCACATATGGTGTGACTCTGCATCATGTACAGCCAGAGAAATGAAAATTTGTGCTCCACTTGTCTACAATGAATCAAAATGCATTCTTCTGCCATGCATACCTAATTAGAATAAATAAATTTAAAAAATACAGCATTTTCCCAGTGCCTTTGGATCAAGTCCAAAGCCCTCTCCATGACCCTTACCATAATCTGATCACACTCTACATATTTTTCTCTATTCTCAACTATGTAATTTCTACTTATGGCTATAATAATCCTGATTCCTCTACCCATAGGCCACTTCCTGATTTTTGCTTTACCCCAAAAGCCTCAGTGTTTCTTGCAAACTACTAGGTGTGGCCTATGAAAGGGTTTTATAGTCAGATCATCCAGAGAGATCCTGAAGACTCTTCTTACAGTGGTCAACTCAGATTCCAAGGAGAAGGCTATGAGACCCTTATCCAAGTGGAGGTGTATCTCCTAGTTTTCTTAAAGTGAGGACAATGCTGCAGACGGTAGGGACCAAAGCTCTTTCCCAGCCAAACCTCATTGTCTCCTAAAGGTCTGACTTTTTTTTCTAATACATTTTCATCTTTCTTTCTTTTTTTTTTTTTTTTGGTACTGGAGATTGAACTCAGGGGCACTCGACCACTGAGCCACATCCCCAGCCCTATTTTGTGTTTTACGTAGAGACAGGGTTTCACTGAGTTGCTTAGCACTTCGCCATTGCTGAGGCTGGCTTTGAACTTGCAATTCTCCAGTCTCAGCCTCCCAAAGTGCTGGGATTACAGGCATGCGCCACCGTGCCCGGCTCTCATCTTTATTCTTCTTCAAGAATTTTATATATTTTTTTATTTTAAAAGCATTATTATCATGTAGATTCACAGTACATGTTTTACAAAATCCTCATTGACTTTTGCTCACACGATCTTTCTCATCTCTGAAATCTGATGCCACTTGTAGTTTGAGGCACACCATGTGGACTGTTTTCAGGCCATTCAGTTCTTAGCACGGTAGCTGCCATTAGCTGAAGTACCTCCTTGTTACTCTCCATCACAGCCCTATGTTTTCTCCTCCTTAGCAGCCATCAATATCAGCAGTGGTTATTTATTTGTTTACTTTTAAACACAAGTTCCCATTGAAATGTACTGCTCTAGTCTATGGCCATACCACACTGAACACGACCAATTTTGTTTGAAATATATTGCTCCAGCAGGGCAAAAATTTTGTCTTTCCTGCTCATCACTGTATCCCCAGCACCTAGAACAGGGCCTGGCACATAGGAGGTACCCAAGGATATTTGTTGATTGAATGAAAAAAATATTTCACCAGGAAGTTCATTCGTATTTTTTCTATAGCCAGAGAACAAATTTATTAAGGGCAAGGCCCACGTCATAGTCTTCAGTTTTTCCTGGAATCTAGTAAATTCTGAGACCACACTTGGGCAGCAAAACTATTGGAACATCTTAGCCATGCCTCAGTATCTTCATCCATTTAATTATACTAGCCTCCTTTCCTAGGCTGCTTGGGATGGCAAGAAGTACAGTAGGGATGGATTTTTTTTACTACACAAAATTCTAGTCTTGAATTTTCCAAAGGTGTGATCAGGGAAAGCCTCAAGTGGGAATGGTGGGGGGTGGGATTGTCAGGTTTTCTGTAGTTTCTAGGTAGTGGGGAGTCTTTGCAGGGGAGAGGCACAGAAAAGCCAAAAGGAAAGATACAAGTGCCTATCCTGAGGTGCAAAGCTAAAGCCTATCCAAATATGTCAGAGAAAAAGAAGTCTCTGTCCTGCAGCAGGAGGGAGCATTTGTTATTCAAATTGCAAGGGGGTCAGGACATTTTGAGGCTGAAAAGCAAACTGTAGGATTCTCCAAGTTGGAACATGGACTACTACCACAGGCCTCAGTGTGGGAGAGTAAAAGGGAGAGAGAGAGAACAAGTGACTGGGCTCTTCGCATCTAAAAATAGCATCTAGAGAGAGAGGGGAAAAAACCCATTTCCTAACCTTAATGCAGTTAGGCGGTGGAATAAACTGCCTAGCGAAGACGTTGAGTCACTGGTATTAAAGGCATTCAAACTAGGCACGATCAGATCCTCTGGGGGTTATTGGTACCAGCAAACTCTTCCTGTCTGTGTGCAGTAAGGAGAGGCAGGGGGGCCAGTCTTCAGAGGTTACTGTGTGTGTGTGTGTGTGTATGCGTGTGTACACACACACATGCACACACACACACTCACCCTGAATGGAAATGACCCTGCTCCATCTTCCTGCAGCTCATCAGTTTCATTGATGAAGAAAGAGCTATTGCACTACAGATTGTATTCCTTCTCCCTACCGACAAGTCACTTGTGATTCTGATGTATCCTTGGAAAAGGTCCAGTTATCCCCTAGGCTTCATCACTCAGAAAAAATTCAACAAGCTTGCAGATTCACCTTTGCACATACAGGCATGTGCAGAGACATGTGTGTATACTTTCTTTTCTTTTTCTCTCTCTTATACACACACACACACACACACACACACACACACACACACACCCTTATACACATCTCTAACTTGAGTCAATTTCACCAGCTATCAGTCTGACTCTTTGAGTCTCATGACCTCTGAGAACTACCACCACTGGCCTTTTTGTCAACCCCTTCTAGAGGCTCTTGGTGAAAGTTGGGATTTCCTCTACCTCAGAGGTGTTGATGGTGCTTCTTCAAGGGCCAGTGATGACAGTAGAAGGGCCCATTCCTGCTCTATGAGTTCAGGGAAAATGCAGATTTGCCCAGGCCCTGCAAAAGAGGCCATGTTCTTTTTTTCTTGCCTTTCCTACCTCCCCTCATCATTCTCTCCTTCCTTTTGGCAGCAGTAAACTGTAAAGCCACCTTAGTCCCAGTGAACAGAAGAGGAAAGACCCATAGGAAATGGATCAAATAGAATTGAAAATGTGCCAGAGGCCCAGGGAGGGAAATGGAGAGCAGCAGGGCAGGGAATGAAAGTGGAAAGGCTCCAGCTGAGAAGCCAATGACCACAAATGGCCCTGCAGGGTCCATGCCTGGCCAAAGCTGCTCTGCTCTGTTCACCATTGGCTCAAAGTGGAGAGCACAGCATCAACCAGGGCTGGCCAGTGGCCAAACCATGAGGTAGGGAGAGCTAGTCTCCAGCACCTCTTGTTTTGTTATTACATCCATTTTGAGGTTCCCTGTTCCAAACTCCCAAGGCTTTGTCCCTGTCCCAGGAGCCTTGTAAAACTTCCCCACAACAAAATCCACCCGTCCCTATCATATTTCTATGCAATCTTGGATGCACTAAGTCATTTGTGTACCCAGGTGTGAGATGGTGGGTCATGGCTGTCAGCTGCATTCTCCAAAGATGTTATGTGGATGTTAATAGCATATATCTGAAGAGATAAAAAGGAGCATACTGATCTGTGGTCAAGTGCATACTGGAAGCTTCAAATGACTTTAGCGGGTTTCTCTACTACAGGACTTCTCAGAGCCTTTAATATGCTAGTGTGCATTTTGAAGCTCTAAAACGAGAAGACATCATTTCTCAAACATATTTGACCACAGAATATTTGTTTGTGGTTGGTATAGAAGCCTATAGGCCTAGTGGTGTTTTTTTTTTTCCCCTGTTTGGTACCAGGAATTAAACCCAAGGGTGCTTAACCACTGAGCCACATACCCAGCCCTTTTTATTTCTTATTTTTGAGATAGGGTCTTGCTAAATTGCTTTGGGCCTCACTAAAGTTTCTGAGGCTGGCTTTGAATTTAGAATCATCCTGCCTCAGCTTCCCAAGCCACTGGAATAACAGGTATGTGCCACCACACCTGGCATGACTAGTGTTTTATTTGAAGTATTTTCCCTGTCAGATAACTAAGCTGAATTTTCACAATACTCCTTAATACCTAAAATAGTACTATAATTGTGAGGAAATCAGGCATCCTTAGAGGTAGAGAAGGCAGTAACAGTTGCCCTGGATCAACCACCAGGCCATCTCGAAGATATTAGTGACCAGAGGACCCTAGTGGTGTTATTTTCTTATGGCACACATTATAGGTGGCTGTCACTTAGCAATTGGCCTGCTTCTATCCTATAGGTCCCAAATGCCTTTAATACTTAGTTTGTGTGTGTGTGTGTGTGTGTGTGTGTGTGTGTGTGTGTGTGCTGTATCTGGGCGATTAGTACAGAAGGAAGAGAAGGGAGCCTATCTCTCTAAATTTATGTTTGATATCTGGTCCTTTCCAAAGCATTTGATTTTGGGGAGCTTGTTCTCCACCCACACCCCCAACCCCCTAAACTCTATTCTTTTTTAAAAAAATGTTTGTAGTTGTAGATAGACAGCATACCTTTATTTTTCTTTGCTTATTTTATGCAGTGCTAATGATCAAACCCAGTGCCTTACAGAGGTAGCACTCTACCGCTGAGCTGAGCTACAACCCCAGCCCCCAAACTCTATTCTTGAAAGGTCCCTGGGCTTGCTGCTTCAAGAAGAGCTAGCTGTGAGCACAGGTCTTCTTCTACATGGGTGTGAACCAATCACTTCTTTACAATGCATAGAATTGGAAAAATAGGAGCACTGGTGAGAACTTGAGGGCTATGCCCAGTCACAGTGCTCCTTGGCTAGCTTACTAAATATCCTAACCAGATGGGTCCTCAGGGGACCTCACCCAGGTCCCCTTGAAATAGCTGAGGTGCTTTTCAAACTGGGGAGCTGAGTGGGGTGGGCACAAAGGTGTTCTTCTAATTAAGGTGAGTTAATCCTGGAAAGGTTGGCTACCTTAGAATATGTTGCTTTTGTCTACTAAACCAAGAGCTCTCCAAAGGTGAGAACTACAATAATAGATTGTGAATCAAAGCGGTTTGGCTACCATACTTTGGGATGTTCAGAGCACCCAGGAGTACTGTGCTTGCTTCTGGAAAGGACCCCTAAGAGGCAGCTTCACATATTGTAGTGTGGCCTAAATAAAGTGACTAAAATGCAATAAGGTCAGTATGCTGGGTCCTTTTCCAGGTCCTGGACCACTGTGGAGAGCTATGACCCATGAGGCTTGAGATACAGGGACTACATCCAATTTTGTACATAAAATTTTGGGAGGTTCATGGATCTCCAGAGTGACTGTGGAACCACATCACCAAAGGAATCATGGTGCAAACTGCATAGATTTAGTCCCTCCTAAGTGAAATAAAATTCAAAAGACAGACAGACTTGAGGAAATGTGCTAGCTATATTCAGATAGTTTATAGGGGCTGCCAAGAGGAAGAAGGAGGGAAGACTGCTTTCAGCTCCATATCAAAACAATGTTCTCATGAGGCTTGTTCAGCAGTGGAATGGGTGACATTAGGAGGCAGCAAATACCCTGCTGATGAGAGTTACAAATCCAAAGGGAGAAAGACTAAATGATCTCTGAGGTCCCTTGTCCCTTCCAACATCACATCTCCCACCCACGTGTGTTTCTATGTCATGGACATCCTTCCTCACTTATCACAGACCAGACTCACAATTTAAGCAGTGAACAAACCCCAGAAGGCGAGAGCAGATCGAAGGTGGCCCCAAGCTCCAGACAGCCTAGCCTGTCATTCCACTCCCACCTTAAGAAATCACATCTTACCAGCCCCCTTGCCAGGGCTCTCAGGGTTTGCATGGCGACAGCTAGTTAATCTGATAAACTAATCTGCACTAATGGGATCATGAATGCTAATGAATTAATGCATTACCTTCCCAAGTGACATATTTGCATTTTAACAGAGGTCTTCTGGAGATAATGCCTTAACTCAAAGGAGTGATTAATGTTGAAATTTCAGCTGTTTGGCAGTCTAGCAAAGGGGATATTTTTGGAAAGGGAAGCTTTTTCCACCCTTCACAGCAGACCATCTGCTACAACACGGAAAAAAAAAAACATGTCCCTGCCCTTGAGGGGTTTATAGTTTAGATAGGAGGGGAATTACAATGGCTAACATTTATCGAGCCTCCAGCAAAGTGTCAGGCAGTCCTGCACTAAGTGTTAAGTAAATATTATCTTTGAATCCTCACAACAAAACCCACTGACTAGGTATTTTGCAGATAAAGAGACTAGGCTCAGAGAGGTTAATTGACTTAGCACAGCATTTCATTGACTCCAAGACACTATCAGCTGTAGGAGGCAACATTATTTCAGGTTTCCTTAAGAAAGAAAACATATCACCAATTAAAGGACAATTCACCATGAAGGGTAAGAAGCATTTCGGTTTCACAAATGTTAAAAATATGTCTTTTAAACCATGAAATACAGTAAATTGTAAGGCTGATTCCAGAATACTTTCTGCTTAATGCTCTTTATAGAACTCAGATGAGAAATAGCAGGGGAACACACTGATATAATAATACAATAGCAAGTACATATTAATATTTTAAAACAAAATGATTACATAAATACCTGAAAGATTGCAGATTGAGTCTGAGGTCAATGGTAGAACATGTCAATAGGGGTTATGAACCTCATTGGTGAAAGAAACAGGACAGACACTATGGTAGAGGGATCAGGACAAGCTGTGCCTGGGGCTGAGGTAGGGAGTGGCAGGTAGCAAACAACCCTGAAAGTCAGTTACTGAGAATAAGGAATACTGGCTGGCTAAAGTGAAGGGGTTAATTAGAGAAACTATGGGAGATGCTTTAGTGACATGAAGCAGGGAAGTATACTGGCAGATGGTCCTTCAAAGTCCAGTGGTGTAGTTTGAATATAGGTAGCATTCTCAAAGGTCCATATGTTAAAGGTTTAGTCTCCTTAGTCTGTATTTTTCTATATTCTCAAAGTTTTCCACTATGCATAAATATTACTTTTAAAGTCAGGGGAAAATGTAATTTAAAAAGAGTACTGGCAGTACTGGAAGGTGCTGTGGACCTTTAAGAGATGGGGTCTTGTAGGAGGTCCTTAGGTCATTAGGGTTGTTCCCTGGAAGAGGATTTTAGGACCCTGGTCTCTTCTTGTCTGTCTCTGCTTCCTGGCTCATGATGTGAGAGCTTTCTTCTTTCACATGTTCCCACCAGAACATCCTACCCTCTCCAGAGCCCCAAAGTGATGGAGCCACCCAATCTTGGGCTGAGACTTCCAGAACCATGAGTCAACTAAACCATTTCTTATTATAAATTAATTACCTCAAGTATTTTGTTACAGTGACTATAAGCTGACTAATACAGCTAGGATGAGAGACTTCCATTTAATATGATAGAAAAAGGAGACAATTGTGGATTTCTGCCAGTTAATACCAAACGATTAGGAAAATCTCATTTTGATCACTAAGATGAATGACAACATTCAGCCTTAAGACAGGTGCTTCCTAAAGGAGTAAAGCAGCAGTATTGCATGGGGTCATGTCATCAGAGGCAGTAGAATTCTAGGGAATTATGCACCCTGAATTCCTAGCCCTCTCTCCAGATGCATCATTCCTCACCTGCAAGAGAAAGGTGCACAGCCATGGCTGCATAGGGCATGAAGCCTCAAGCCCTGCTGCTGAAGCATGGGCCCTTTTTCCCTCAGTCATTGTCAGAGCAACAGCATGGATGATATACAGCTCAACTCCCACTCCAGTGACCAATTGGTGTTTGTTGTGGCTCTGCCCTGTGTGTCTGTGTCTGTCCTGGAGGATATGTGAATGAACAAGGCCTCAGAAGAACCCACTCTCTAACTGGGGAGAAAGGTGACACCGAAAGCCAACAAAATATGAAACAATAGAATCAGAGACCTGACTGTGGTGGAAAGACAGATTCAGATTCCAAGAGGAGGGAGGATTGGGAGTGCTTTTCTTCCTCTGTATTTTTCTATATTCTCCAAGTTTTTCATTATGCATAAATACTAATTTTAAAGTCAGGGGAAAATGTAATTTAAAAAGAGGAAGTTGGCTGGGTGTAGTGGCGCACATCTGTAATCCCAACAGCTCAGGAGGCTGAGGCAGGAGGATCATGAGTTCAAAGCCAGCCTTAGCAACAGTGAGGTGCTAAGCAACTCAGTGGGACCTTGTCTCTAAATAAAATACAAAATCGGGCTGGGGATGTGGCTCAGTGGTTGAGTGCTCTTGAGTTCAATCTCCAGTATCCACCCCTCAAACAAAAAGAAAAAACTAAAAATAAAAAGAGGGAGTGGCTAATGAGGGTTAGTGTAACAAAGAAAGGTTTCACAGCAGAGGCTGGACTTGAGCTTGTTGGGTAGAGGATGTGATGGAAAGATTTGCAGAGGTGAAGTAAAGGGGGCCACTAAAGGTTGAGGAAGCTACAGAAAGATGACTATAAAGAGAGAAGAAAGCACCAAGTGAGATACAGTGGGATAGCAAGAAGAAGGAGACTAGGAGAGCCTGGGTGATTTTTTTTTTTTTGTGGTGCTGGGGATTGAACCTAGGGACTTGTGCATGTGAGGCAAACACTCTACCAACTGAGCTATATCCCCAGCTTGATTTTTTAAAATAATAAAAATATATAACATTCATCCAGTTTTTGTTATTCTAAGAAAATACCCAAGGCAGGCTACTTTATGAAGAAAAGAAGTTTATTTAGCTCACAGTTTTGGAGATCCAAGCACCTATATCTGGTGTTGGTTTCTTATTGGCAGAAGATTGTGTGTACGTTTCTGATCTCTTTCCCTCTTTTTTATGTTTTTAGTTGAAGATAGACATGATAGCTTTATTTTATTTATTTTTATGTAGTGGTTAAGATCAAACCTGGTGATTTACACATGCCATGCAAGTCCTCTACCACCAAGCCACAACCCCAGCACCATTTCCCTTTTTTAAAAAGATAGGTACACAGTAATTTATTATGTTTTTCTTTCTACTTTTCTATGTCTGCAAATCTACATAATAAAGGTAAAAGTTAATCAAGAAGGGACTATAGAAATGTAAAAGCACATTTCCAATGGGAAACCAATGAATCCTATTTATTTGGACTTTTTATTTTTTCCGTTCTTATAAAGGCAACAGTATTTACTCAGAGGGCCTCCACCCTGATGACCTAATCCTAATCACTTCCCAAAGCCTCTTCTAAACACCATAATCAGATTACATTTCCACTCTCTTTTCTTTTTCCATATTTTTATTGGTGCATTATAAAGGTGGGTTTTGTTGTACATATTTGTGAATGCATACAATGCAACATATAATTCAGCCAATATCATTTCCCAGCATCATTCCCCTTTTCCACTCTCTTAATACCTCACATGGGGATTAAATTTCAACAACACATGAACCCTTTGGGGGCATGCTTAAACCATATCTAGACCACAGCAAATTTTATATGCGTGTATGTATGTATATATATATATACATATATGTGTGTATATATATACATATATAGGTATATATGTGTGTGTATACATATATACTGTACATATGTGTATTTTATATATACATACATATATATGTACATATATACTATGCAATGTATATGTTATATAAATATACACACATATGTATATATACTCTACATATACACGTGTATATATGTACATGTATATACATATATGTTATATAAATATGTGAATGAATGTATGTGTATATAACTATATATAAAACTATAAATTCCAGCTCTTGTGGAAAACAGGCCTCGGATACCAGAGGGAGAAGCTTCTTTTTGATATAGTCAGCAAACGGGTGCTATTACAGGCTCCTGAGCAGGGAGTGACATGATGAAAGATGGTATAAGGATATTCCTTTGGCAGCATTGTTGAAGGATCACTTGGCAGGGAGGGAGATGCTGAATACAGAGAGATCAGTTAGGAGGCTGTTGCATTTAGCCAGGCATGAGGTTATAAGAAGCTGGGTTAAGACAGTGGCAGTGGGAATGGCTAAGAAGGGGTAGATTCAAGAGGCGCCTGTGAGAGAAACCACCAACACACAGTAGTGACTGACAGGACAGAGGAGGGGGTGGTGGATTCCAAGGCTCAGGCCTTGGGTTACTTAAAGATTGATGGTGCCATTGATAGAAACAGAGACACAGAGGAAAAGGTCAGAGGCTAGGGAATAATACAGAGGGGAAGACTGAAGAGGAGATCCTGAGTTTGGTTTTAGCTGTGGTGAATTTAAAATGATGGTAAACTCCAAAGAGGAAATGTCCTTAAAGGTAATAATAAAATAGAACTGAAGCTAGGGTTAAAGGCCAGGCTTGATCATTTCCCACAATCACCTAGAATTCCAAAGCAGGACAAGCTATATTTAGACTAGGCGTGGGAACCTCTAAGGAGGGTGGAAGGGGAAAGCAGACCCAAGCGCTGGTCCTGATTGGGACTTTACAGGTGACAAGTCTCTAAATTGTGTGGCAGAAGCAGGCTGGTGGGTCTATTTCAAGATCCCCTTCCTTTTTCTCTGTCAGTGAGTGATTTCCCTCCACATTAGAAACATGGCATGACTGTAGGTGACAAGATGAATATGGAACAATACTTGCTTTATTAATTGTATCTGCATTCTTTGCAATTTCACTGATGGTGGCAACAGAACCTGTATGTCACACAGCACCCTTGCCAGCCCTGTGAGAAGGCTGGTTTTCCAAGTACCAGACCACAAAGGCAAGATCAAGACTTCTAGACAGTATCAGAGAAAGGTATCATTTAAAAATCAACTGGGTTCCTCAGTTTATTCCCGTGTCAACTGGCAAAGCATTTGAAACTGATTTGCTTGGGTCTGAGTGAGAAGCAGGATGATAAAGAAAACAATGATTGTAGGGGAAAATATAAATTGTATAGACCAAAGACAATGCTTGGGAGAGAAACAATGATTGCAGATTTCCAAACTGAGAGATCTTGACACTTACCTGGTTGGCTCCCAAGCCAGTTGTTGCCACCATGCTCTCTTCTTTCTGCCTTCAGTGGGCTTTTACATGAGAAGGGTAGTAAATAGGGCAACCACCCCAGTCAGCAACTTGTGTTCCCTCTTCCCAATCCCTCACCTGCATAAACATTTTCCACTCTGGAAAATGCTTCTTAGTCACCCTCCTCCCAACCATCACCCCTGTCTCAAATCAGCAACCAGAATACAACAGAAATCAAAACAGAAATAGTCATCAGGGAAATAAATGCTGGAGGCCACTGGCTGACAGACCACACTGTGTGTGTGTGTGTGCATATGTGTGTGTGTTTGCACATCACTGTATGTGTCTGTGTGTTCATCCACCAGTCTAGCCATCTGTTCCTCTGTTTCCCCAGTGGATTTGGATCAGAAGCAAAAAGAGGCCTCTTTGGCTGGGTGGTCCTGCCCCTATAGTAGAGCTCCCTCAGGGTTAGGAGCCCACAGCCTGGGCAGACCTACCCTACTCACTCATCTTTAGAAGGCATCATATCCTTCCACAAGAAAAGCCAGTAAAAGAGGACTCAAATCTCACACATAGCCCTTGATCTGCAGTTCTCTATTTCCTCCAATTCAGAACTAGAGGACTTGGCATCGACACCTGCTCAGAGCTGACACTCAGCAGGTTGGGTAGGGAGGGGAGAGCTGGTGGGGAGACAGGAGAGCAGGCCGAGGCCTCTATGGTCACCCTCCCACCTACCTGTGGCCTGCTCACTTAGTTCTCCATACCAGCTGGAATGCCAGAGCTCCAGCTGGCATCAAAGTGCTGTGGTAGCTCTTGCCATACTCAGGCACAGGTGTGACGTCCATTGGGATGATTCCCAAGTGCTCAGAAGAGTTTTCAAACTGATTCTACCAGAGAAATTTAAAGATGTCTCCTCACTCTCAGCAGCTTTCAGAGGTCTTGGGGGCTTGAAACAGATCAGATGTAGGAAGGCCCTGCCTCCAGATTCCCCTGTAGCAGCAGGTAGCACTCAGCACTGTGGCTTAGCTATCATCTCCACTGGATTCTTCAGCCAGATTCCTTGGATCACAACATTGAAGGCTCCAGTGCAAATCTATTCTATTTGAGATGGTTAACTGATTAACCCATTGTCAACTTAGTTCCAGTGAAATTCTGCTACCTGAAGATCCTGAGGGCATGAAGAAAAGTATGTGGGAGTTAAGGCTAAGAGAATGCAGGGAATAGAGAAGAAAGAAGGCAAGAAAATGTAGTTGGTTTACCAGCCATGCTAGTGCCTTAAGTGCCTTTTGGATTTGACACTCCTCTTTATGTCCATTGCCACCACCCTCATCACCTCTCATTCTGGATTGCTGTAGTAGCTAAAAAGCTGGCCCGATGTCTCTCCTCATCTCACATAATTCTGCTTCCTATTTTATGGCTAACTGTCCTAAAACACTGTGCATAATTGTCTAATAGCCCTCCAGGGTCTCTCCAAATCCATACTCCTTATTATGATGGCAAATTTCTTCCAAATCTGGGTACCCCTTAGTCAGTCAAGCATTTCCTCCCAAGGTGCCTCTACATCTACAGTCTTCTCTAGTCAGACCTCCTTTTGACCCTTTTTTTATCCTACTCTGACCATACAAAAACCCCCATCTTTTCCCCCTACACGATGGCTCCTCCAGCCCCTCGAAAGCCTGTTCCTTTTCTAGTCCACAACCTCAATCCCTCACATTACCCAAACCAAACTCAAGTTTAACCTCTTCTTGGGAGCCTTGTCCTCTGTTCCAGCCCACACTCTTGTTTTCTCTGAGCCCTGAACCCCTACAGTGCTTACTGTTCAGAGCAAATAATGTGGCATCTAACTGTTTTCTATCTTGTATTATTTTTAGTTGCTGCATATGAAAAGTATTATTTTCTGTTAAATTACAAATTTCTAAAGAGCAGGGCCTTTGTTTTGCCTTTCTCACCATAGCATGGATATAGGGTTAGACCCAGGAGTGCTCAATAGACCTCTGTTCACATGCCTCACTTACAAAATGAAGGAAAGATAAAATAAATGAAGACCCTTTAAGGATCTCCTCTGTCGGTACTCTCCCCTTTCTCAAAAAAATGTTCAGGCAAAGCTGAAGCTGCTCTGAGAGGTCCAGGCAGCCAATCTGCTGTCAGATCCTAGCTTCCTGAACACTCCCATCTCCTAAGGTTCTCTGGGCGATCAATAACACTGCTTAAGTGATCAATCTGAGACACAATGGGCTGCAGGGGCCAGTGTTTGATTAACTGGAGAGAATAAATGTATGCTGGAAGAGACAGAGCAGAGCAGGGAGGGAGGAGCTGAAGGGAAAGCAGGAAGAAAGAAGAGCTGGGGGAAGGGAAAGGAAGAGAAGGTTCTATGAATGAGGATATGACAGGATGGAACCTGGAATAGTTCTCACTTGATCTGATTCAACAGCCTAAGCAAGTTCTTATTGAGTGGACTAAATAATCTTGGGGCTTTCTTAGAGTCCAGGGAATATCCCAGGGATACTGAGCAATTTTTGGCCTTGGTAGAAGCACTGTTGCCTTGGTCCACTGAGGGCCTACGCAGATCTCATACAAAATAGAGAAATGGGTATGGGATGGAGACTTCCGGGCACCTCAAAGGACTTGGGTCTTAAGCTAGATTCATTGGCTGAGTCTACAGAAACTCTAAGCATTGGCATCCTCTAATCTTCCACCCAAGCCCGATGACTCAGAAACCCAAGATGATATGGGACAGTAGGATGATCTTCATGGAGTATATCAGCATTACTTTCTCTCTATCCAGAAGTGCACATACCATCTTTCCCCTCAAGGATCTGAGGCTGGAAATTTACTTTGACAGTTAAAAACTAAGGACTCCTTTGCTTAATTTTTTTCCCAAGGGTCCAAACATCTACCTATAATACTGATCAATTTTGTTTTTTTCTGGGAAAGATGGTGTTATCTGGGAAAATCAGAGCAGATGGCTTCCTACTGTGAGAAAGTTCCTCCTTTAATCTAACCTGATTCCTACTGTTCTCATTAAAAACCCATCTTTTACATTTGATGGCATTGTTACTCTCCCCACCACGCAGGCTCAAAGCCTCAAAATCATCTTTGAGTCTTCTTCGTTCCTCATCTCACTCAGCCAATTCATAGGTAAATCAGGTTTTTGTTTTGTTTTGTTTTTTTACCTCCAGATTCATCCACCAATCTCTATTCTATTTCCATCCAGCTCTTTTTTTGTGGTGCTGGGGATTGAATCCAGGGCCTTGTGCATGCAAGGCAAGCACTCTACCAACTGAGCTATATCCCCAGACCTCCATCCAGCTATTTTAACAACCCCCTAAGTGGTTTTCCTATCTCTAGGATGACTCCCTTTTAATCCATCTACCAAAAGGGGAAAAAAAAGAAAATATGAAAAATAACATGAATCTAATCAAGCTGTAGAGCTAATTCCCATTTACAGGAAATACAAGGGGCTAGAAAACAAGGTAAATGACAATAAGAGGACCAACCAGAATAATAAAAGACAAATCAGAATATGGGACTCGAACAACTGGCCTGATTTCTCAAACAAGACAAAGATGGTGGGGCGGGAGAGGGGGACTGTTGAAAGGACTTTAGGAAACAAAACAACCAAATGTAATGTGTTGATTTTTTTTGGATCTTGATTCAAGCAAGTCAACAGCAGAATGTTTTGAGACAATTGAGGACATTTGATTAAAGACTGGGTAATGATTAATACAAAAGCATTATAGTTACTTTTTGTTAGATGTGTTAATGGTATTGTGGTTATGTGAAAACTTGTTCATTTTTAAGAGATGAATAAAGAAGTATTAGGAATGAAATGATATGACTGATGTTTGGAATTTATTTTAAAATACTTTAGCAAAGAAAAAAAAAGGATACATGAAACAAAAATGGCAAAGTCCTGATAATTACTTAATGTGGATAATGGGTATATGGGAATTATTTTACTGGTTTTTTTTTTTTTTTGGTACCAGGGTTTGAATTCAGGCGTACTTGACCACTGAGCCATATCCCCAGCCCTATTTTGTGTTTTATGTAGAGACAGGGTCTCACTGAGTTGCTTAGTGCCTCGCCCTTGCTGAGGCTGGCTTTGAACTCACGATTCTCCTGTCTCAGCCTCCCAAAGTGCTGGGATTACAGGCTTGCGCCACCATGCCCAGCTTATTTTACTGTTTTATTTTTTGAGGCTAAAAATGTTCACAAATAAAGAATAAAAACAATAGCCATCTACTGTACTCCAGTCTACCTTCCTGGCCTTAATTTCCATGCCTCTCTTATTTCTTTATGACACAACCACCCTATGTACTTGCTCAAGTTATTTCTGTCTGAATTTCATTCCTTTACTTGCACATTCATTTGTTCACTTAACAAATATTTATTAAGTATCTCTTCAATGCACTAGGCACTATAAATACAAAGATGATTGAGAATGAGTGTCCTTCATCTTTAGGTTCTCCACAGAAGTTAACACAATGCCTCACATGTAATAGACACTCAATAAATGATTATTTAAATGTGCAAGGGGAGAGATAACAGAATTCCTATCTTATATGAATCAACAAATATTCAATCCAATTCATTAAATGCTTCTTGAGCACCTACTATGTATAAGGTGTGTGCTATAGGAATAAAAAAAAATGAAAAACACCAAGCTCTTTCCTTCATTAAACTTATAATGTGAATAAGACAAACACATGAGAAGTTTTATTTGTATGTGAAGAATAGATGAATTGATTCAAGTGATATTAGTGGAGAGTCTCAATGATGTACTTGCCAAATGTATTTTAGAGTCAGCAAGTGCCAGAGAAGTTCAGAGAAGGGAGAGAGAGAGAGATCACTTTAGCCTAGAATGACTAGAGAACACTTCTTTTTTAAAAAAATATTTTCTAGTTATGCATGGACACAGTGTCTTTATTTTGTTTATTTAGTTTTATGTAGTGCTAAGGATCGAACCCAGTGCCCCACACATGTGAGGCAAGCGCTCTGCCACTGAGCCACAACCTTAGCCCCTAGAGAACACTTCTTGAAGGAGGTGAATTTGAGTATAGGCTGAAAGGATAGGTATAGTGGTATCTGAAATAAGAGAGGAATATAGGTAGAATGGAATGGTATTAACAAAAGCATAGATGCAAAAAAAAAGTAGAAAAGACATGTTTAAAAAGACACAGAGGAAAGAAACTTAGCTAGAGGTAAACATCCACATGGAGAAATGCTTCTCAAGTATGTCAAGTACATCAGAACCACTTGGCAGAAACACGTTAAACTTCATATTTCTGAACTCTAGCTCCCAGACCTACTGAATCAGAAGCTCAGGAGGTGACCAGGAGGGACCCAAGCAGCTTCATTATAACAAGTTCCTTCAAGTGATCTGGAGACATGTTAAAATTTGAGAATCAAAGATGTGGACACAGAGTGAGAAATAAGGTTGGAAGAATACATAGGGTTAGGTCCACTCAAGGACAGCCTTGAATGCTAGGCTAAGGAGGCTAAACTTCATCCTACAGTCAGTCAGCTATCACACTTCAGGGGTGTTGAGCAGAATTGTTACAAATAAAGGATATTTCAGAATATTAATCAGGCAGGTGTGTGTATTATGGGCTGGAAAAGAAAGAATAGTGCAGTGTAGATGTAAAGTAAGTGGCATGGTGGCAGGGTGGATGGGGGTAATCAGAAGTGGTTCTGGGTTTCTAGTCTGGGAAGCTAAAAAGGTCAGAAGAGTAAATTATCTTTGAGAGACAATGAGATGAGTTTGTGCATGTTGAGTCGAAGTGATGGCTGAAATGTTCAGCAAGGCCGGGCATGGTGGTGCACACCTGTAATCCCAGTGCCTGGGGAGGCTGAGGCAGGAGGATCACGAGTTCAAAGCCAGCCTCAGCAATGGCGAGGTGTTAAGCAACTCAGTGAGACCCTGTCTCTACATAAAACACAAAAATAGGGCTGGGGATGTGGCTCAGTGGTCGAGTGCCCCTGAGTTCAATCCCTGGTGCCAAAAAAAAAAAAAAAGAAAGAAAGAAAAAGAAAAGAAAAGAACAGAACTGGAGAATATCCAGATTTGAGGAGTAGGAAGAAGAACTAGAAAATAAGAGAAAAAGGGAGAAGTCACTCTGGTAGGAGATCCAAATAATATGATCAGGCAGAGAGCTCTTTCAAAAGCTGGGGATGATTAGTATAGCTAATGCCAAAGTGAGGCTGAGGTTCAGAGGGAGAGGTCATTAGGTATGGCATACACACCAGGGAACCTGCTGATGTGCACACACCTGATCATTCTCATGTTCGTTAAAAAAAAAACATATGAATAGCCTGGTGTGATGGCACATGCCTATAATCTCAGTGACTCAGGAGGCTGAGGCAGAAGGATCACAAGTTCAAGGCCAGCCTGGGCAACTCAGTGAGATCCTGTCTCAAAATAAAAAATAAGAAAGGTTGGAGTGTGGCTCACTGGTAAAGTACCCCTCGGTTCAATCCCCATTACCAAAAAACAAAATAAAATAAAACAGACCATACTGTTTCCTTAATATATACAGTTATTCCTCCTTCCTCTTCCCACCTCTATGTCAGACACATACTCCAACTTCCAGGTTCATTTTCTGACTACCATGGAGTAGATACTAGATGTGTCACTGGGATGTTAATGTTCCTTTGTAAGGCTGGTGCCCCTGGTCTTAGAAAAGAGAGTGCTACCTGTCATGGGTGGGAAATAAGAAATAATCCCAAGATATCTGCCCTTTCCCTAGCAGCTTGGCTGAGGGGGAACTGAAAGGGAGGGAGGAAAGATGGCATGTTTCTCTCCATTTGCTCCCTGCCCTGCCTTTCTGCCCCTGGCCCTCACATTTCTCAGGTCCAGCTCATTTTGAGGGTGTTTCATTTTGGTTGCAGAAAATATAAGAGAATGTTTTGCTTTTTGAATGTATGGTATGGAGCAAAACATAAGTTCTTGAAAGAAGAGCCAAATCAGTTTCTGTTGAGAATGCAAATGGCTTTAAGGCTGGTGACAAGTTGAAGCTGACTTGGTTTCTTACCAGGGACCTGTCTAAGCTCATGGTCTCCACCCAGTATCAAAGAGTACTATTCCAGTTCCCCACTAAAGTGATTTATAGGCCATATGTGAAGGCATGAACTCTCAGAGGTCAAGTTTGTCCACACAAGCCTCACTTCCCACAATTTATTCCAGGTTTATGTGTAAGAGTGTCTTTATGTACAGTGTCTGTGTGTGTGTGGGGGTGGCTTCAGCTAGACCAGAGGCTCCAAAAGGTCAGAGATCCTTCCTCTGATGCATTGGTGTGGCCACCTCAGGGGACTTGTCTGGGGCTGATCATTGAGCCCAATCATTTATGTATGGGGTGGGGCGGAGTAGAGTATGTCTATGTCCTGCATCCACCCATGGTCCTTCTAAGGGCTGAAGTGGAACTACTGCAGTAAGGTAGTGCTGGTTCAATGCTTTTTTGTCACCCATACCCCCACCCCAGGACTGTAGCTGCTTCACCCTTACCCCTACCCCACCCTCCACCTCCAGGGCATGGCCCAGTCTGTAGCTGTCATCAGCAATCCCAGGGCTTTCTTGTTGCACTTTTTCAACCTACTACTACCTCCAAAGGATGTTGCTGGTGGCAAAATTCCCCAGTAGAGCCACATGGGTCAATTCTCAAGACCCCTGGACTACCACTTAACAGAGGGAAAGGTCCTGCCTCACTCAAAATAAGGCTTGCAGCCTTCTAGAAAGTCTCCAGACCTCTCCCTGAGGGAAACAGAAGCTCCATCACACTGTCTGAAGCCACTAGCTTGTTGCTTGGGGGCACTTGCTGGCTTTAGGCCCATAATCTGGCCATTCTGCAGGATGGCTCAGATCTGTAAGGTGCTTGAAACCAGCAGCCTAAGGCACCTTCCTCCTCTGGCCAACCTCCATTCTCTGGTGTCCTTCAGCTCACACTTGCAAGGCAATTATGGTGGTGGGTATTGGTGAGAGAGAGGGGAGGCTGTCTCCACAAGCAGCAATGAGTGTTTCTCTCCTGCTTAGATCACATCCCCTCCCTTCTCAGAATCCTGCAGTGACTCCCAATTGCCTCTCAAATCAATTTAAACCTCTCTTTGGGCCTCAAGCCTCCATAATTACATCCCACCTTCCCACATCCCCACTCCCACACACACAATGCACACAACTTGGGCCCAGACATAGACAGCAGACAGACTACGCTATCCACAAATGTTCCTGGCCTGGGTCCTGCCACAGGTGCCTGAAAAGCCCCACTAACAGATCCAACTCCTCTTGTCTCCTTTAAAAATGCCAGATGTCACCTGTGAGGTATAGGTAATAAACCCCTATCAGCTATTAACACCTTGGCCTTAAAGGGATTCTGTCATCAGATTTGACTGAGCAGGGAGCGAAGCCCCGCCTAAACGGTCTGAGAGGGCAGGGGGAAGGGACACGGAGGAGCCCGGAGCAGTCAACGGGAGGGGCAGGTGCAGCAGCAGGGAAGGCGCTCTGACGTCGGAAGCTAACTCTGTCACGATTTTACCAAGGGCTACAATCTAGGCGACTCTGCTTAAATCTGTCAAACCCACTGATCTTGCTGCCCCTAACCTTGCTTTCCCCTCCACACGCACATTACACACTACGTCTTATTTTACCTTAGGGGCACTCTCAGGCCAAGCTGCTGAGGTTGAATTGGTACTCTCACACGAAAAATAAATAAACAAATAAACAAACAAACCACGAATTTGCGTAGACGCCACATATTTGCTTGGGCAAAGCCAAGTCTTGTCGAGGTCTCCCATGGGGAGAGCCTTTGCTCAGTGAAAATAGCAAAGCCTTCCTGGGAAAACTCTCTCAGCTCCCAGGAAACTGAGAACTGGGTTCCCCCTGCCTCTCCTGCAGTAAGCTTGACTGGCACGCAAAGGGTGGGTGGGGCAGGGTCTCCCAGTTCAAGGTTCCATTGGCTAAATTGTCACACTACCTAGGGCCCTCTAGGCCAAGGTGTGAGCGCTGTTTACCCCACTCTCCAGCTGGGAAAACTCACTAGGCGCTTTGCTCTGAGTCAGCAGTCCCCCACCCTCCACTCCTAGAAGGGCGCCCCCAAGGGAGCCTTGCTCTTATAGCAGTTTCTCCAAGGGGCATCAGTCCAGAGATAGCCCCTCCCTCAGCAAGAGCTGTAGGATGCTGAGACCACCCGGAGGACTCCAGGGATCTGCAGCTGGGCCAAGATGCCAAGGGGAGGGGGCAGCTCTGGCAGAATTCAGCGTTCTCAAGCGTGATCAAGCGCTCTTTAGTGGAAGCTGTAAGGGTGGGGATACCACCTGCGTCTCGGGGAAGGTGTCAAGCATTTGCCCCTGCAGTGGTTTTGGTGTATGTGTATGGTTGGGGGGGGTGCGCGCAGACACACGCGCGCGCGTGCACACACATAGGAAGCCCAGTTGCTCGGGTGTGGAGGGGCACGACTTCAAGAGTTGGGCATGCTTTTTGCCAGGATGGAGTTCTTAAGGGGCCTGGTGGAGGTGTGCACAGTAGCTTAGGGGTTAGGGTGGCTGCGTGTGTGGCGGGGGGAGCATCAGGTACTGGATCTGCAGTAATGTGCAGTTGTGATGTAGTTTCTCAGAGACACTCTGAGAAAACATACTAATATACACACTCTCCAAGCTCCAAAGCACCAGACTGGGAAGAGTGTGCATGTGTGTGGATGTGTACATGTTTTTAGCAGCGCTGGAGGGGGCACCGTGTACGTATATATGTTTGGGTGACTGCTTTATTAGCATCCTGCTGGGAGGGGGCAAGTGTAGGTCTGTGTGTGTTTTGTTTTCGGATGGGGGTGACTATGTGTTTGAGTGTCGGGAATGTAGTGCGGCTGTGTGTGCGTGTGTGCGCGTCCGTGTCCGCGTGTGAACATGGCCCCGGGAACCACGCACACGCTTCAGACAGCTGTTTTTGGCAGCCCTGGGGCTTGGGCTTCGCCGGACACCCGGGCTAAGTGGCCACCTCCCAGCAGCCAGGCCCCGCATCTCCTCAGCTCTCCCAACTGTGCCACAGCTCCGGCGCGCACACAAAGCCTCCATAATGAACACGCCGCACTCCCCTGCGCTGGGCTCCTCACCCTGTACCCCCGGCGGCCAAGGCGAGCCCGCCAACCCAACGACTCACCCCGGCAGTGGGCCCGCCGCCTGCCGCCCTCTGCTCCCACCGCCCACCTAAACTCCAGGCGGCCCGACGCTCGGCGCCCCCCACCCTGCCCCCGGCTCCCGGGGGCGCCCAAGCGCCGGTCGTCCCCGAGCCGGCCCGGGGCGGCATGCTGTAGCTGCGACCCACCCCTGACCGGGCTGAGACTGCAGGCGCGCCCCCCTAAAGGCAGCGCGCTTCTTACCTTCTTCCTCCTCCTCTTCCTCCTCCTCCGCCTCGGCGGCGCAGAGGCGGCGGCGACGGCGGCGGGACTAGGGAGCCGGTGCCCCCGAGCCCGGCACGGGCGTGTGGCTCAGTGGCGCCGGGCGGCGGGGTGGGCAGAGGTTGGCCGGGCGGCAGCAGCTGGCCCGGGACGCGGGGAGCTGGCGCGCAGGCGGCGGGCTGCAGGCAGGTTGGCAGCGGCGCGCGCGGGCTCCTCGGGCGGGCTCCATGGCTGCGCCGCGGGCGGCACCATCGCCGTGGCTCGCTCGTCGCTCTCTCGCTCCGGGAGTGCGGCAGGCTGCGAGGTGACGGATGGCGGCGAGGCGGCCGGACGGCCGAGGAGGGGAGGGGAGAAGGGGCGGGGGGAGGGGAGGGGAAGGGATGGGAGGGGGGAGTGCAGAACGAGGGGCCTCTCAGGCGCCTCCCGACCCTCGAGTGCTGGCGTCGGTTTCCCCGAATGGGAAAGCAGCTTAAAGGCGCAGCTCCTGGCTCGGGTCACAACTAAAAATAAACACGAAATTGACAATTGGGGAAAGAATTTCCCAAGATTGGACCCAGCAACCCAGCCATCCAGCCCGGCGCTGCCTCACTTCTTGAACCTGACCGTTCCGGCTGGGCTCTGCCGGGAACTGCTGGCAGCCAAGAGGGCAAGCCAATTTCCAAAGTGAACCCGGGAAACAGGGAGGAGGAGGGAACTGCAGAGAAGAAGGGGCAGCGGGAATGCTAGCCTCAGGGAGTCCATTCCCTGGCCCCTGACCTTGCCTTTCGCCTCTTGTTTGCTCTCCTTCTGCTGGGGATGCCCTCCCTGCAGCTCCCTTTCTGGTCACCACAGCCAATGTCCACACGCACCTTGAGTTTCAGCTCAGGCTCCTGGCTCGCAGCGCCTCACCCCAGCACTGGAGCGAGCTTAAGCGGCTTGGAGCCCAGGCCCAGCCCAGGAGTCCACCTCAGTGAGAGCGCAATCTTCCAGCTGGCAAGGTCTGCTTACAGCAGGCAGTTGGTTTGGTGAGAAGGGAAGGAGGTTAAGGTGTGTGTGCGTTTGTGTTCGCCAGCAGATGGAGGGAGGGTCCTGGCCACACACACACATACACGCACAAACACTCCCTGAAGGAGACCAGCTAGGCACACAGCACAGTGCCTGATGAATGATCTCAGGACATTTTTTTAGAGATACGCTGTGAATACTAAACATGTAGCAGCTGAGTTTTCAAGAGAGCCTCTTGGTCTCCCAGCTGGCTTCAGACCCCGCTTAGAGGAGTTTTGAGGACCAAGAAAAAAGCCACTCTTTCTCCCCAAGCAAAGGGCAGCCTCAGTGGGAACCCAGAGGGAGTGGGAAGCTGGACAGTGGGTCTGGACAGTTGAGGCTAGGAAGAGAAGTGATGAAGTTCAAGAGCCTCTAGTGATGCCAAATACATGCTGACTTTGACTGTCAGTGGCACCTTGGAGAGACAGCTAACATCTGCCCATTAGGGTTTCAGGCATTCTAAGGTGAAAAGTGAGCCCTCCTCGATTTCTGATTCCCCAGGGTTTCTGGATTCTGGAAGGGAGGTTGTGGGCAAAAAAGGGACCCATTCCAGTTGGAATCGTTCCCTCATTTCCAGTTCTATCGAAGCACTTGAGTAAAGCTTCAGAAGAGGCTGGAGGGCTGCTGAGGGGCAATTGTGGGGCCAGAGGATGTTCTCCTAAGCCCTTTGGGATTTCCAGAATACAGAAGAGAGCTCCAAGTGCAGGGCTCTGTGGCTCTCGGCAGCTGGGATCAGCAGTGGAGTAGCTGACTAGCAGATTTGGCCATCCATCCACTGAGCACACTTTTTGCTTCCTTCCTGCGCTTCCTACCTTGAAAAAAAAAGGTGGAAATTCCCTGCATCTGGATGCGGGTAGCCTAGGCTGAGAACACAAGCTGATAGAATCATTGAAATCAGATGACTATAGTGAAAGTGAAGACATGCAGGGAGAAAAACCCATACCATTCCTTTCTCTGCAAACATGCAAACAGACCCATGTGCAAGAGGATGCTCTAAGGAACAAGACACACACAGGGGCACACATAGAGTCACATGTGAGGCCACGGACACACTGAGCTAGCACACAGAAACACACACATACACACACAAAGTCTATCAAGGGAAGTAACTCAGACTTGATTTTTAATCCTTCCCAAGAAGAGAGGTGAAGAGAATCAGGGTAGAGTTGGCCTCCTGTCTCTGGGGACAGGGAAGCAAGCTGGGAACCAGCTGTTCAGTATGAATAAATAGTATTTGCAGCCAGACAATTCCTGGCTTGTTTTCTTGAGGGGCAATGTCTCAGGATGGGATCCCCTCTTGGGTTCTCTGGGTCCTTGGGTCCACCCAATTTAGTCTTTATTATTAATAACAGATACCAACAAGTTGGTTTGTATCAATTCTTACAATAAAACTCATGGGTTAATAACTAAAGCAAGTCTATTGTATGATTCTGATTAGCCCTCTTCTGTTGCTTGCTGGGCTCCCTCAAAGCATATGCCCAGTCTCCAGTCAATCTGCTGCGTGGTAAACAAAAGTAAAGTGAAATTGTGTGGGGAGGGACTGTGTCCCTTTACAAATGCATGTGTGAGGGCTTCTGAGTGACCAGCGAGACACCGTCTGGTTTAAGATAGTGATTAAGTGTGGGACTTTGGGAATCTGCTTCTTACTAGTGGTATGAGTTGAGGTAGGTCACTTAATCTCTCTAAACTTCACCCATTGGGTGAAGATGATGGCAGAATCTATCTCATGGAGTTATTCAGAGTGTTCAGTGAGAAAATGGATGCTAAAGGTCTCAGCAAACAGCTGTCCTTCTAAAAACCAACATGCCTCCTAAATCATCTACTGAAAAGATTCCCATTTTGTTCTTTTCGTTGGTTTGTTTTTGGTACTGGGCATTGAACCCAGGAGCACCCTACCTGAGCTGCATCTCCAGTCCTTTTTATTTTTTAGTTTTGACATAGTATCTCACTAAGTTGCCCAGGGTGTCCTCAAATTTGTGATCCTCCTGCCTCAGCAGCCTGATTTGCTGGGATTACAGGTGTGTGTGCCACTGCTTCTGGCTCCCATTTTGTTCTTATTCTGCCTAATTCCAGGCTGAAGGGACATTTGCATTGTTTCTAGTGCTGGTTAAAGTGAATGTTGTGGCCTGCTTGCACACTGGTCAGTCTTACTTCTATAGGGAAGACTCCCCCCTTAGAGAATCATGTAACTAGGGTGTCTTTGATATTCTTGCTTGACAAACTGTGTACACTCCTTATGCCCCACAGAAATGAAGGTGGAAGGGAAGCAAGAGGTGTACAGAGAGGGCCTGGTGAAGATTCTTCAACCTCCTCCTCCTCCTTCTTCTTTTAGTTGTAGATGGACACAATATCTTTATTTTATTTATTTATTTTATGCTATGTTGAGGATCAAACCCAGGGCCTCACACATGCCAGACAAATGCCCTACCACTGAGCTACAACCCAGCCCTCTTTAACATTCTTAACCTTGTGCCCAAATGCAACAAAGTAAACACTCCTATGTAAAACTGGGACACTGATCCAGTCACACTGAAATTTGGTAAGGAAGGGCAAGAGTTCCGTTTCTTCCAATTGCATGGCAATTTGATAACAAATAAAGAGGACTCATCCAGGAGCCTATTTCCTATTGAAATTGGTACACTGAGATGAAACTTAACAAGTGGTGCTATTTCTCTCCCCTACTCACTGAGAGGGGTGGAGGCAGCCCAACTTCACTGGCATTGTGGTCTGTAATTAGCACTTAACAACCAAGCAACCAACTTGCTGTTAACTGAGAATAGTATAGATGGACAGTCTCTTGGCCTCCAGTAATAACAGTAAAACTGACTAACATTTGTCAACCCATCACTCACCACAAGCTGGACACTCTTCTAAGGTTTTTAGGAAAGGGAGATGGTTCTTCATCTCAGGTGACAAAATCAATTCCACTCTCTCGATAGGACACCCAGCTATCCCTGAGAACTTTGCATGTATTAACTCATTTCGTGATCACCACAACCTTCTTACCAGGTAATATCATTATCCTTAATTTTACAGAGGAAGAAGCCAAGACTCAGGTAGCAATAAATGGTGGAACCTGGATTCTAGCCACATGATGACAATTAAGAATAATAATAATTATTATTGCTAACCTTTATCGAGCACTTATTACAGGCCAGGTGCCTTGTCAGCATTTTACATGATAATGCACATTTAATCCTTACAATAAACCCAAGAGGGCAGACACTATGATTATCCTTGTTTTAAAGGAAGCTGAAGGCTCAGAGAGGCTAAGTAGTTTCTACAAGGTCACACAGCTGGTAAGGCCTAATCCAGGAGGTGAACCCATGCTTATTTGACTACAGATAGATAATGTCTCCAGAGCTCTGTGACTCCAAGCCTTCAACTGAGATTACACAGGAGAGACGGGCTGTTAGCCTTTTCAATGGAAAGGCATTACTAAGCTGCACACCTCTGCTGAAACTACCCACCCATCTATTAGCACCCAGGAAAAGATAAATGAGTGGAGAGCAGGGTGTCACCCATGGTTGGGAATAGGAAGTGAGGCTGCCTAAGACAGCATGAGAACTGTTAGATTGACTAGACAGGCCCTGGGATGGCAAAAGAGAGGATGATGTAATCAGAAAGATCAAGGAGGAAACTCGCATTATAATTTTTCAGCCCTCAACCCTTTATTCCCCATCTTGCCTTTCAGCAAGACACTCATCCATCCTAAAGCATATGGAGCCAATGAGGGCCCTGGTGTTGAGGACAGGGTGTGTGGAGGAAAAGGGAGAGGCATCTCCTGAGCTACTGGGGAAACTGGGTGTTAGTGGAAAGCTGGGTGAGAGAGAAAATGTCAAAGGAAAAAAATAGGGACTGGAAGTGCTATTTCGAAACATTTGTTCTTAGGAGGAGGGAGTTCAAAAGGCTGGGTAACTATGCTAAGAAGACTTTTTAGTGGCCCTTTGTATGCTAGCTGAGCCTGCTTATCACCTGGTGTGGGCTAGGAGACACTGAAAGCCAGGGATGGCACAACTCCCACCTGATGAACTGCACACGCCAGCCAGCCACTTCATGGACCTCAGCTGACTGCTAGGACCCTCTTGCCTCGAACACAGCTGTTCCCCAGCTTCCCTGTCATGTTTGCCCCACAGTACAACTTGCTGGAGGAGTGCTCAGTCATAAGAGATGGTGAGAGATGGATCCTTGGGTCAGAACTGAGGTTTACCCACTGTGGTGCCCCAGTGACCAGAAGTGGGTCATGCTGTTCCTCTCTAAGGTTTGGTGTCAGGAGGATAGATACTCTTTTTACGTAGATAAAGTCTAGTGTGTCTCTGGCGCTTCTGAGAAACTAAATGTTTCAATCTCTTAGTATTCTCAGCTTCTGCTCATTTCACTTCCCCTAATAAGTGCTTGGTTGATAAGATTTCCTTCCAGGACACATAGAAACATCCTGCCTTGATAAGCCCCTTTCTTCTGAGATCCTTTCTGAGAGTCCTTCCTTAGATGACTCCTCAGACTTTGGGTGTTTTCCAAATGCAATCTCTGTCCCTCATCAAAATTTATCTATTCCTAGTCTTACTCTTAAATAATTGGATAAACTAATTCATACTCAGATAAACACAGATGGCAACTGGAAGTATTTCTCAACCTTTCAGACAAACAGATTAAACTCAGAATCCTTAGCCATAGACTAAAATGAGACTCTGGAGGTAAAGGCCAAAGTAGTCAAAAGCATAAAATTTCCTTGACATCTCACACTTTGTTTTGAAAATACATATGACTTTCTTTCCACATTCTGCTTTATAGTATACTGGCATATGATTTACCATGAAAGTATTGCAAGTATCTAAAATCCTTGCATACATTGAAGATCCAAGAAGATGTATTGTTTATCTGTTGCTCCTTATACCCCATAGAAGGTCTGGAGGCTCCCACTTGACAAGTGCTGAATGAATGCAGAATCTTGGAACCTGCTTCCCTTTTGACTCACTATCTCTGCTGAAGACAGTGGAGAACAGAAAGAATGACTTGAGTTTGGAGCATTGGGGTGTGTGGGCGTGGTGGGGGAGCCTGTCTTGTTGTCAGGCTCCATTTCCCCCACAAGACTCACAGTAGAGCCAGCCGCAGCCCGAGGTCCCAGAGGGTGTGGGCAGCCATGCACTTGATGTGATGCTAGTTTCCCCCTTACTCAAATTCACCTGCCCTCCAGCTGTATAAGCCGGAAATTCTCCTCTGGGTTAAGGCCTAGTCTCCAGAAGGTCCTGGCAAATTGCACATGTTATCTGGAATGGACAGCACATTAAGTCATTAGTGCCCATTAATGCACTCGCCTGAATAAATCTATCAGATTGCCTGTCACCTCTCAGAGGGCAGAGCTGTGAGGGAATGAGACACTGACCAGGGATGTTTTCTTGGGGTGTGGTGGGGTGGGGGGAGGAGCAGCTCTAGTGCAGCATTTCTGCAGCTATGCACCTTAACCCAGCTGCATCAAAATCCCTTTGTAGCTGTGAAAAGGCTTATTCCTAGGCCTTGCCCTGAAGCTCCGGACTTTATTGAACAAGTCCCTTGAGACTGGGTATTGGCTGCATCAAAGCATAACATAAGCAGGCCTGAAGAGAGGAAGGCTGCTGCTCTGGAGGGTTGGGGGCTAGGACCAAGAGGACCTTGTGGGGGCAGAGCCTATCAGCCTTGGCCCTAGCCTGGAGCTTCCTTTTCCCTTTCCTCCTCTTCTTCTTCATCTTTTTCCTTCTTCTTTTTGGTCTCTCCCTAGAGAGAACTTCCAAGCTGCTACATCCTCCTCACCCACCTCCCTGATGGAGAGGGAGCCCCACAGAGAGGCCAGTGGCTCAGGAAGGCCTTGGAGTGGAAGCTGAATTGACAGGCTCTGGGGAATTGCCCATTGCTTCCTTGTATGCCTTCTTTCTCTCCCCCCTGCTGGCATCTTAGGCATGTTTGCCCTCCTGGAGTTAGGAAGCAAAACACCAATTTAAATTGATGCTGATGGAGCCTGTCAGATGCCAAGTGCTTGCTGCAGTTGCCACCAGCGCAGCTATTCCCCATGCTATTCCCCACTATTCCCCCAGCTATTCCCCACTGCTTGGGGCAGTGTTGCCAGGAGCTGGGCTCCTCACCCTTCCTCATTTTTGTCTGAGTAGGGCTGGGTTGGGGGGAAATTTAGAGAGGAGTAATTGGATGGACAGGAAGCATATGCAGACTGGAGAGCAGAGTACTGGGTGCCTCCAATAGGCTCTCCATCCTGGGTAGGCCACTGTGGTTGTAAATATTTAACCTCTGTGCCTAAGGTCCCCCCCTAGAGAAAACATGAAGGAAAATTCAGTGTGTGTCCTCAAGCTTTTCACAGTGATGCAGACCTAAAGAAGGATGTATCTGAAGCTGTTTTAGAAGGAAAACACCACACAGAAATATATGTACAGCTGGACGCACTGGTGCATACTTGTAATCCCAGTGGCTCAGGAGGCTGAGGCAGGAGGATCACCAGTTCAAAGCCAACCTCAGCAACTTAGTGAGACCCTGTCTCCAAATAAAAAATAAAAAGGGCTGGGGATGTGGCTTAGTGGTTAAGCACCCAAGGGTTTAATACCTGGTATTAAAAAAAAATAGATGTATAGCCTTCAAAAGGCCCTAAGGAAGAAAAAGTGTCTAAATCATCCTAAAAGTCCTGGGGTCCCTGCAGATCTGATAAACTCTTTAACCCTGGTGGGTCAATGAGTTTGCATTTTGTCCACAGTTAAGCTTTCAAGAGATTTCTCCAGAGTTGTGCTTGATAGTGGGGTGGCAGACAGCTGAGGAGTTTGAGGGCCTTTCCTTGTTCCCCTGGATAATCTCTTATATGAATACAAGATTTTACAGTTTAATTGGGTCTTCACAATAACACAGTGAGGTAAGGAGGGCAACTACAATCCCCATTTTATAGATGAGAAAGTTGAGGTTTAGGTTGGCTAAGTGACTGTCCAGGGTCACACAGGTAAGAAGCAACTGATTCCTACTACTACTTTTCATGCCTACTCCACCTGAGCAGAGTACAGAGCTCAGAAATATCAGGCCTGGAGGGATGGAATCAGCCTCTCCCTTTCACTGTTTTTGTCTGCCACTAATTTCTCTTTCCTTCACTTTGTCCTTTTGGGGACTCATTTTCTGTTCCTCTGATTGCCATTTCCTAGACATGGAAGAAACAAAAATCCACTTCAAAAGGAAAAGTGGTTGTTGTTTTATATGTCTTGGTGGGCTAAAGCAATAACTCCTAGAAAGTCCTGACTGGAACATTCTCACCACTGAACTGTCAGTAACTTGCTGTGTTTGACCTGGAGTCAATTGATTAACCTTTCTGCCTGCATGTTCTCATCATTTCAACCGTGCACAGCCTTGCCAGACTCATGGCAGGATTGGCGTGAGGGAAGGAGGGAGAGAGCAGAGCGGGTAGGAAATGGGGACGGTTAATGAATAACAAGAGCGGAAAAGCACTTTGCAACCATTCCTAAGTGATGCATCGATATTTAATGGCATTCTTTGCCTCCAAAGCCATGGCTCAGAAATGGGAAGCATTCGTTAAGGCGCTGCAGGCAGGGACCTGGTAATCCAAGAAGCCTCCTATTTGGGGGGAAGGCCTAATTATAGCTTCTTTTTCTTCTTATCTCCTTCTCTTGTTCATTAAGACCAAAGGACATTTGCTCAGGAAATCAGATCTTGGTTTCAGAAGATTTCATCTGCTCCCACAAATTGAATTTCCCACCTGGAGTCAAATTCTCTATTTATAACAAAGATATCATCTGCCCAGAAATCTGTCCTTGGTACAAGCCTAAGCTTGCTGAGATGTGCTTCGAATGATGACCAGCTCTGTGGGCTAGTAGGTCTGAGCAA
Organism: Xerus rutilus; assembly: GCA_028644305.1. Taxonomy (NCBI): domain Eukaryota; kingdom Metazoa; phylum Chordata; class Mammalia; order Rodentia; family Sciuridae; genus Xerus; species Xerus rutilus. Next base: position 39,103,899 of record CM053417.1, read on the forward strand.
ACTGAGGCTGTGGTCTTGAGGTGTGGAGCTCAGACTGTGTCTTTCTTTCAGAGAGACTGTTGGGCCCCAGCTGGCTTTGTCCACAGAGCCTCAGCTCCTGTCAGCACTTGAGCACATTTTCAATGACTACACCTGCTGGATGATTTTTAAGGGCTGTACTCTTAAGGCCTGGTATCCCATCTCTACCTCCTGTCCATGAAGCTTAAAGAGATTGATTATTCTGAAGCATACTAGTATCATGACACTCTCCTGCTCAAAAGCCTACAGTGGCTCCCCACTATCTATCTGCAGCATAAAATCCAAATTTTTCTGCTAGTGTCCATTTCCCACTACTCCCTTCTGAGAACTGCACATTCCTGCCATACAGGTCTGGCTCCCTACTCTTCCTTGTCCATACCTGGCCTCCTGAATTTTAGTTTTGCTCTTTTCCCTGGCTTATGTTGCTCCCGGATCTTTCTGCCCAGTCCCAGAGTATAGGAGCTCTCTCCATGCCTTCAATGCCTCCCCTCCCCTTTCCTTTGCCCTATGCTGATTGGTTACTTTGAATGTTTCCCCTCCTCCTTACCCCATGCTGATTGGCTGCCTTCAGTGCCTCTCCTTTTCTCATCCCACACTGATTGGCTGCGCGCCTGACATGGTTCAATACCCTATTGGCTGTAACCTAACCTCAGGGCCATGATTGGTCCGAGGACCCTATATAAACTGTTGCACTAACTGAAATAAATGGGTCTGCTTCTCGCTCCGGCAGAGCAGTTTTACCTACCCCTGGAGTCTGGGTGAGTGACTCCACGACCGTCCACCCCATAAGCCCTTGTCCCGTGGAACCCCAGCCCTCGTCCTTCGGGACCCCAGACCTCGTCCTTCGGGACCCCAGACCTCGTCCTGTGGGACCCCGTTGTCCTTCGTCCTTCGAGACCCCAGCCCTCGTCCTCCGGGACCCCAGACCTTCGTCCTTCGGGACCCCAGCCCTCGTCCTTCGGGACCCCAGACCTCGTCCTTCGGGACCCCAGCCCTCGTCCTTCAGGACCCCAGACCTTCGTCCTTCGGGACCCCAGACCTCGTCCCGCGGGACCCCAACTCGTCGAGTGAACCCACGCGAGGCACGAAATAAACGACACCAGAGTGTCCTTTCCTTTAGGCTCCAGCCCCACTACCTGTGAAGATCCCTTTGTCCTAGGAATGCTCACCACTTCTCATTGCATCAGTCCTTTGGCACATATCAGAGAGCAAGTGCCTTCTTGCAGCATTTGTATTCTTGGCTTGGATAGTAACGTGTCCTTTTGTGGGCACAGCCCTGTCTCTCTACCTTTGTGGGCATAGGCCATGCCTTAGGGTTCTTTTAATCTCTCAGAGTGGCTCAATGCTGGGTCTATGGTGGTATGCTCAGCAAATGGAGATGGCCAGGCCTAGGAGACCTACCCCTTTCTTCCAGATAGTTTTGCAGTTCTGCAGTGTCTTGTGGATGCTTTATTTTAGCCTCCAGAGCCTCCTCCTCCACTTTTCTTGTTCTTCACTGGAAGCTTCTAGCACTATTCAGTAGCTTCTTCTTTTATTAATCATTTTGATGGTTCTTCCTTGGACCCTCTTCAGTTTCTCTAAAATTAATCAATCCAGAGGCAGCCAAGAAAAAACTAAGAGATTGGAGAAAAAGTCTGTCTTTCACACAACCCTCTTTCCTCTGTTGCATAGTGTCTGCAGTTGAGCCAGACAGTCATCATTTTTACTTCCTGTTTCCTGAGATTAAACTTCACTTTTAAAAAGTATATAAATGTTCTTTCTATAATTTGCAAAAAGTCTTGATTGCCCACAAAGATACGGGGACTTCCTTAATCCTGACTGGCTAGAAGCTGAGACAAAGTAGGGGTTGTAATACAGTCAGAAATGCAGTTTCTGGGGCTCAAAAGGGGTTGGTGAGAACCTGTCCTTATGGAAGGGGACTTTTTCTCTGTTCTATTCTGGGAGTATTGCTTTCAGTTATCTATCTACTCATAGGCTTTGTTGGCCTATGAAGTTATTCAGATAGAGCTCAGTTAGGCACTGTGTCACATAGGCTACATCAAAGATCTCATTAAATTCTCATAACAAGTCTATGAGGCAAGTGCTTTCCTCCTCAAATATAGATGAGAAACTGAGACATAGAGAAGTAAAAACATGCCTAAGATCACCAGCCATAGTGGCAGAGGTAGGATTCAAGCCCCAGTCTATCTGATGCCAAAGCCCATGAAATTTACAACCACTCTATTCTGTCCCAAGAAATAAAACAACCTTTGTGGAGTAAACACATAAACAAGGGCCACCCTTTGATTACTTTTTCCATACTCTTAAGGTATGCTTTTGTGATGGTTTAGATATTAGGTGTTGTCCAAAAACTCATGTATGAGACAATGCAAGAACATTCAGAGGAGAAATGATTGGGTTATTAGAGCCTTAACCCAATCAGTGAATTAATCTCATGATGGGATTAACTGAGTGGTAACTGAAGGTAGGTGAGATGTGGCTGAAGGAGGTGTGCAGTGGGGGTGTGCCTTTGGGGTATACATTTTGTATCTGGTGAGTGGAGTCTCTCTCTGCTCTCTGATCATCATGTGAGTTGCTTCCCTCTGCCACACTCTTCTGCCATGATGTTCTACCTCACCTTGAGCCCCAAGGAATGGAGCCTGCTGCCTGTGGACTGTGGACTGAAACTGTGAGCCCCAAATGAACTTTCTCCCCTTAAAATTGTTCTTGTCAGGTCTTTTAGTCACAGAAGCAAAAAAGCTGACTAAAACAGCTTTCAAGCTACTACCTGGAATTTATTTTGTCATCATAGTCTTGACCAAAATATGCCCCACCCCCTTTCCCAAATCTCCTTACTTGTCTAGTATAGAAGCAGTATAGTGTGGGACAGGACAGGCTCCAGAACCAGACTGCCCAGATTCAAACCCAGGCTCCATCACTTGATAGTTTTGTGACTCTATGCAAGTTACTTAATCTCTCTGTGCCTCAGTTTACTCATGCATGAAATAGAGCTAATAATACAGCACAAAATTGCTAGAGGAATTAAATGATGCAATGGATGTATCATTTTTAGGCACAATATTTTTGTACCCAGAAAGGTCTCAGCAAAATCAAGGACTTCCTCCCATAGTCCCTCTCTTTTCAGGCCTGCTGGTGTGCTGCCTTCTTCTGAACATCAGCCTTCCCATTCCAGACTTCACGCTGAGTCACAGTCCCTCCCTCAGTTGTTGACCCTTAAAAAGGAATACTATTGTCATCAAAATTTAAAACTTCTGTACATAAAAGGGGGCTGTTACCAGAATGAAAAGGCAAACCATAGAATGGAAGAAAACATTTGCAATTAATTTATCCAATAAAGGGATTTATATCCAGAATATAGAAAGAACTTCTACCACTCAACAACAGCAAAAAAATAAATAAACACTTCAATTTAAAATGGGCAAATAAGTCAGGCATAGTGTTGCACACTTATAATCCCAGCAACTCAGGAAACTGAGGCAGGAGGATTGCAAATTGAAGGCCAGCCTGGATGACTTAGTGAGACCCTATCTCAAAATAGAAAATAGAAAGGGCTGGGGATGTAGCTCAGTGGTAGAGCTCACCTGGGTTCAATTCCTAGTACTGAAAAAAGAAAACAAAACCAGATATCCTTGGCTGATGAAGTGGCATTAATCTAAATTCTGAATGGAAAAAGGAAGCAGTCGTAAGGATCTGAAGGAAGGACATTCTGGGTAAAATGCACAGCTAGTGCAAAGGTCCTGAGGCTTGATCTAGCATAGTATTAACTAAGAACCTAAAGAAGGCCAGTAAATGTGGTGATTAGTTTGGAGAGACAGGCAGAGGCCAGATTCTGGTAGGCTATGGTTATGGATTGGATTCTAGTCTAAATCCATAGAAAGCCATTAAACAGTTTTAAGCAGGAAATGTATAATCTAAATAACTTCTTTAAATACATCATTGTGATCTGTATGGAGGATGAATCCAGGTGAGAGATGATGCTGGCTTGGATTAAGATGGCAGCAGTGGAGATAGAAGTGGATGTTTGGGAGTTTGGCAGCCTTTATTGATGGATTGCATGTAAGATGTGAACCTTACAAAAAAGATGACACTTAGGTTTTGGCTTTTCCTGAGTAACTGGATGATTGGTGGCATCACTTAATAAAGATGCAGAAAAGTGTGGGAAAAGTGAGGGAAAAGTTATTTTGGGAATAGAAATCAACTTTTGTTTTACTCATATTAAATCTGAAAACTTATGAGACATCCAAGGGGAGATGCCAAGTAGACAGATTGTGATCACTATTGTCACCATGATCATCATCATAATCACTTAACATTTATTGGTGCTTACTATGTACCAAATACTGTCCCAAATGTTTTACACATATAAACAACTTAATTGTCACAACACAGTGAGGTCAGATATTATCATTATCATCATTCTACTTTATAGAAGAGGAAACTGAGGCAGAAAGGCTAAACAATTCACTCAAGGTCACATACTAAGTGATAGAGCCAGGATTCAAACTCAGGCAGTCCCACTCCAGACCCTGTGCCAGTATATCATAAGATTGGAGCTCAAAGAGGAGGTGAGGGCACTCTAGAATCCCCATATGACTCAGCTATCCCATTCCTAGGTATTTATCCAGAAAAACTAAAATCAGGGTACTATAATAGGGCCACCTCAATGCTTATAGCAACACAACAACTCACACTAGCCAAATTATGGAGTTAACCCATATGCCTGTGAATAGGTGAATTGATCCAGACAATATGGTGTATACACAATGGGGTTTTATTCAGCCATAAAGAAGAATGAAATAATGGCATTTGCTGGTAAATGGATGGAAATGGAGAAAATCATGTTAAATGAAATAAGCCAGACTCAGAAAATCAAGGGCCAAGTGTTTCCTCTTCTATGTGGAAGGTAAACAAAAATAAGAGAAAGAATGTGGTTGGGGAGGTGATCAGATTTTATAAAGACATAGGGAAGATCAGTGGAGGAGAAGCAGGAGAACGAGAGGGAGGGAGGAGAAGCAAGGGGAAGAAATATGGAAGGATTTAACAGAATTATGTTATAGACATATATAAATGTACCAAAGGGAATTTCACTTTTATGCATATGTAGAAAGTACCAACCAAAAATAACTAGATAAAGGAGTGAAAGAAAGATTAGTAGAGTAGAAGAGGAAGAACAGGAGTAGGAGGAGGGGAGGGAAAAGGGGCAATGTGGATTGAAATCAAATTCCTTGCATATATGAGTGTCAAAATGAACCCAAATCCTATGTAGAATCATAATGCTTTAATCAGAAAAAGAGAAGATGAGGGATAGAATTATCAATTTGGAGAGAGTGTTCATGTATTAGTGCTATTCAGAGTTATGGCACTAGATGAAATTATCTTGGAAGAGAATGAAAAAGGGGCTTAGCACTGAACCTGAGAGCATCTCAAATATGTGGAGGTTTGAGTGGAGGAAAAGGAATCAGCAAAACAGACTGAGGAAGCACAAGGCAGAAGGCAACCTGGGAAGGTTTCAGTATAATGTGAGCCAGGAAAACAGAGTGCTTCAGGTCAGCTGTGTCCAGTGCTTCTGAGGACAGAAACATAACCATATTGATATGATCAGTGTTGAATGAAAGAAAGGACAGTTTTCTAATGTTTTCATGCCAAATCTTGAGTAATGCATTGTCTCTTCCCTTGCCTTGCCTTTTCCTTCTTCCTCTTTCCTCCATTCACCCATTCAAATACCCTGAGGCCTGCTTCTGAACTAGAATCTCTGGAAGGTGATCAAAGCATCTAGACTTAGAATCTCATTATGTCCTATTTAGTATTTGCTTTCAAGGGATTTCAGAATCAGTCTCTGGTTGCAAGAGAGAATTCACTCATGCCTGACCTGAAGAAGGCTTTCAGTGTGACAAGATAGCCTTGAGGTGTTGCTAATTTACGTAAGGTAAAGTGATCAGCACCAAACTGTTTTGCTCAGCCTCTTGGGTTTTCTTTCTGGCAACAATGCCTCAGGAGCATGCTACCTTGTACTCTGCTGGACACCTGTTCATAATAAGCCATAAACTACTATGACCACACTTTTCTCACTACATAAAGATTTTCTGGGGAATAAACAAATTGTATAAATCACTTTTTATAGCACAGACCAGCTTTGTCTTGCTCAGGGATTCCCTAATTCTGGACTTTCAGTCAACTCCAATCCATTCCTGGTCATTATCCAGTTCTCAAGAAAGTCTGTTCTTTTTCTAGGAACATCTTCTACCTGTGGCCCCTGCTGAGTTTCCTTGAGTAATCAGTACATCCTGGCTTTCAGGTCTCCCAGAGACCTATTACTACTTTTTCTCTTCCTTACTTATTCTTTTGTTAGCTCCTATCAAAAATAGTGGGGCCTGTCTTTCATCTGCTTTTAGGGTGGGGATTGGATGGCTACATTCAGGGCCTAAGGGACCTGTCCTTAAGACCAATTATACTGTGACTCCATTTATGAGCATATGCAAACCCCATTATTTATCATAGATGTTCCTACTGTACACACCTATGCTAAATAATAGAGTTATGGCAGTAGAATGGTATTTTGAAATAAGAAGATTGCATTAAATTCTTCAAATGAGACTAATCTCAATTTTATACACTTATGCATATATTAATATCCATCTATACAATATATATAGTAATATGTAAAACTATATATAAAATAATAGACATAAAGCTATATATATCTAAATATATGCCACATATAGATATGAATCTAGGTATATGTATTTATAGATAGATATAGATCTATATTAATATGTCAAACCAAGAAATGGAGAGCTTCCTCCTTCCCAAGACACATAACGTCCTACAGCTTCCTAAGATCCAACTTTCTGGTAAAACAAGTGTCTTGAAATCATCTTTGTATCTCTCTTGGCATCTCAATGACTACTACACATATACATGCATGAACATACACACTCATGATAGATCATTGCTGGGTTGATTTACTAGAGATTAAAGGCCTTGGTGCCTTGCTAATATCTACAAGTCTAGATTGGGATTTTAGTTCAGCATGATCTTTACTAGGTCACTTTACCTTTCTGGATCCAACCTTTGACAATCTGTAAAAAGAACAAATTAAACCAATAATTTACAAAAGGCCTTTCAAATTATGGTAATAGATGATTACCTGGGGGCTGGGATATATAGGAATGGAAAGGATAAAAGGGAAATTTTTTTTTTAAAGAAAATTTAGCACTGAAAGGCTTACCATGTCTGGAGAAAGATGAGAGAAATTTGTTGAAGGAACAGGTATCTAAACCTGAGGAGCAGGGATGTGCAAGAGGAGAGGTTATAGTTTATGTATGAGATGTCCCCCAAAACCTCATGTGTGAGACAATCCAAGAATTTTCAGAGGTGAAATGATTGGATTTTGAAGCCTTAGTCTAATCAGTGGATTAAGCCACTGATGGATTCTTTGGGCAGTCACTATAGGCAGGTGGGATATGGCTGGAGGAGGGGGGAATACCTTTGGGGTTTATATTTTGTCCCTGGTGAACAGAGCTCTCTTTCTGCTTCCTTACTGCCATATCCTGAGATACTTTCCTCTGTCACACTCTTCACCATGATGTTCTGCCTCATCTTTGGCCCAGAGCTATGGAGTTAGCTGTCTATCAACTGAGACCTCTCAAACCATGAGCCAAATATACTTTTCCTCCTCTAATTGTTCTTGTCAAGTCTTTTGGTCACAGCATCAAAAAGCTGACTAAAACAGGAAAAAAAGTGTGTTTCATTCCAAGTAATAGCTAACATCACTGAACCGTAACTAGATGTCAAGCTCATTACTATCTCATTTAATTCTCACACGAACTCTGTGAGTTTAAAGTACTGTTATCACACTCATTTTAGAGATGAAAAATGGCACAGAAAAGGTAAGTAAAATGTGCATGGCCACATATCTGGCAAATGACAGAGCTGGGCTGAAATCTCTGGCAGTCTGATTCTGTTGTCTGTGCCATTAACCAACACTCTGCTGCCTCTAGAGATAGGAGAGGAGGAATATATAGAATGTGGATTCCATTTGGGTGTTTTGTGACAAACTGAGTCGATGAAGCCAGGGCAATTATAGGAGCTGGGAAGAAATCAGTTATAAATTAAGAAGAAACCAAAGCTAGGTTCTGAATCACCTCTATATGCAGGGTGAACATCCCTAATCTGAAAGTCTAATCCAAAATGCTCCAAAATCCTAAATTTGAGTGCCAACATGATACCACCAATGGAGAATTCTACATCACAAAATTTTGTTTCATTCACAAAATTATTTAAAATATTGTATGAAATTACCTTCAGGCTGTGGGTATAAAGGTGTATATAAAATATGTGTTTTCATGTTTATGCTTGGGTTCCATGCCTAAGATATTTCATTATGTATATGCGCATATATAAAAATCCAAAAAAATCCAAAATCAAAAGCACTTCCAGTACCAAGCATTTCAGATAAGGGATACTCAACCTGTACTGACATTGTTTGAGTTATAGACACCTCAGTGCCCACAATGAAGTAGTTACTTCTGCTCTCTGGTTGTGGTGGGGAGCAAGGAATCCAGGGAAGCAATGTTCTAAGGACTGAGGCTAATCATGTCCTTAAGGGTGGTAGTGAACACTGCATGAGCTGCCAGCCAGGGAGCAAGCTGTGTGTCACCACCAGTTTTTCTAAGAGAGCAAGAACATCTTGTCCTGCTTTTGCCCTAGGCTTTGAGAAATGTGTCCAGTGCAGGAGGGACATGGCCTGTGTTTTCCACTCCATGTGCTCTCCACGTACAACAAACAACCTCAGTTAATTTCTGACAGCTCCCAGTCTTTCCCTAACCTGGAAAAAACCTTCCAGTTCCCTGAGCAGCTCTGTTTACCTGGAATCTCTAGAGGAGAAGCCAAAGACTAAGCTACATGCAGTAGTAGTTCAAAATGGACCACACAAACGCCTGTGTTTCACTTATTTATTCTAGAAAGATTTTGAGTGAACTGCAGTTGCCTCTTTTTTTTGGTACCAGAGATTGAACCCAGGAGCACTTAACCACTGAGCAACATCCTTAACTGTTTTTTGTATATATTTTTTAAATTTAGAGACAGATCTCATTGAGTTGCTTAGGGCCTCACTAAGTTGCTAAGGCTGGCTTTGAACTGGAGATTTTCCTAATTCGGCCTCCAGAGTTGCTGGGATTACAGGTGTGTGCCACCATGCCTAGCTTGCAGTTGCCATTTGATAAGTCCCCTGGACCCAGGAATCTTGCCAGAGGGAGGTTCTAGCATGCAACAGACAAAGCTGAAACCCTGAAATCATTTGTTGCTTCCCTAGAAAGAGGGAGATGCAACTGGAGGTGCTAAGTTTCTAGGCCCATTTAGCAGGAGCTTCCTCCCTGTTAGCCATTGCTTCCTACCTACTTCTTCCACTTCACACCTTCATGTCTCCAATACAGTTATGTAAGATTGTCATTTTACTACTAATTACCTTTGTAATACAGAATAGTGTATACAATATATGGCACATACTTACACAAATAAATATATAATAGACTCTTACATATTATACCATCAACTACAATCAGCATCTCTTTTTGAAAATATTTTTTAGTTGTAGATGGACATAATATCTTTATTTTATTTATTTATTTATTTATTTATTATGTGGTGCTGAGGATCGAACCCAGTGCCTCACACATGCAAGGCAGGCGCTCTACCCCTGAGCCACAATCCCAGCCCCAGCATCTCTTGATTTTTCATTTTTATTCCATGGGACTTTTCAAGTCTGTATCCTTTCCTTCATCTCTTCCCCTCTTCCGCTTCCAGTTTTTGTCAAGTGTAGACAGTGTTTTTTTTTTTTTCCTTATCATTCAGGGATCCACTCTAAGACCTCCAGTGGATGCCTGAAGTCACAGATAGCTCAGATAGCACCAGGCCTGGTGTAATGCCATGTTTTTTTCATATACATATAATAAAGTTTAATTTATAAATTAGTCACAGTAGGAGATTAACAACAATAACTAATAATAAAAAGAACACATAAGAATTAAATCTTAGGCTGGGATTGTGGCTTGGTGGTAGAGTGCCTGCCTTGCATTCGTGAGGCACTGAGTTTGATCCTCAGCACCACATAAAAGTAAAATATTTTTATTTTACTTTTATGATATTGTGTCCATCTAAAAAATATTTTTTAAAAAATTAAATCTTGTCCTTTGCAACAAAATGGATGGAACTGTTGATCATTATATTAAGTGAAAGAAGCCAGTCACAGAAAGACAAGTACTGCATCTCATTTATATGAGGAATTGAAAAAAGTTGATTTCACAGAAGTCAAGAGTAGAGTAATGTTACCAGAGACTGTAAAGGATAAAAGAGAGGGAGGGAACTATGGGTACTAAGCTACAATGAGATAGAGGCAAGAAGTTCTGATGTGCTATTGCATAGTAGGGTGCCTACAGATAATTATAATGTAGTGTACATTTCAAAAAGCTATAAGAGTTTAAACTTTTTGCCATAAAGAAACGATAGGTGGGCTGGGGTCGTGGCTCAGTGGTAGAGAGCACTTGCCTAGCATGTGTGAGGCCCTGGGATGGATTCTCAGCACCACATATAAATAAATAAAATAAAGGTCCATTGATAACTAAAAAAAATATTTAAAAAAAGAGAAATGATAGGTGCTGGGAATGTAGCTCAATGGTAAAGCACATACTTACAGGTACAAGGACCTGGGTTCAATTCCCAGTACCAAAAAAGAAAGAAAGAAAAAAGCGCTGGGTGTGTTGGTGTATGCCTGTAATCCTAGAGGCTCTGGAGGCTGAGGAAGGAGGATCACAAGTTCAAAGCCAGCCTCAGTAAAAGTGAAGTGTTAAGTAACTCAGTGAGACCTTGTCTCTAAATAAAACACAAAATAGGGCTGGGGATGTGGCTCAGTGGCTGAATGCACCTCTGCCAAAAAAGAAGAAAAGAAATAGAAATGATAAATGTTTGTGGAAATAAAAAAAGAGAAAAAGGTAGAGAGAAAAAGAAAAAGAAAAATGATAAATGTTTGTGGAAATAGATATGTTTAACCTGATTTAAACATTACATAATGTGTGCTTGTAAGGAGGCATCACATGGTGCCCCATAAATCTATACAATTTTTGTGTTTTATATATCAGTTAAAATAAATTTAAATTAAAAATAAATAAAACAGAAAAATTAACAATATACTATAATAAAATTTATGTGAATGTAGTCTTTCTTTTTTTTAAAATATTTTTTTAGTTGTGGATGGACACAACGTCTTCATTTATTTATTTTTATGTGATGCTGAGGATCGAACCCAGTGCCTCACACATGCTAGGCAAGTGCTCTACCACTGAGCTACAGCCCCAGCCCCTAAATGTGGTCTTTCTAAAAGTACTTTTTTTTTTTTACTGTATTCACCCTTCTTGTGATGATGTGAGATGATACAATGCCTACCTGATGAGATGAAGTGAGGTAAATGATGTAGGCACTGCAACATAGCATTAGGCTGCTATACAAGGGCTACTGCAATGCCCTGACTGTAGATCTGATAACTGAGATGGCTAAGGATAAGTAGCTTATATAGTGTGGATACATTGAACAAAAAGAGATGATTTATGTACAGGGAAGGACTGCACAAGATTTCATTATGCTACTCAGAAGAGTGCACAATTTAAAACTTATGAATTGTTTATTTCTGAATTTTTCCATTTAATTTTTTGGGCCAGATTTGACATCGAGTAAGTGAAATCATGGAAAGCAAAGCAACTGATGGGAGGAGAGTGGAGGGGACTGCTGTAATTGCTTTACATTGTCAAGGTTGATAACATTCACATTCTATTCTGTAACTATAATTACAACTCCTACACTTTGTTTATAGGTTGATTCAAAAAGCTGACAACCAATAAATGTTTATATTATTGTGACTTTGCAAATATAATTCACTTCAGACAGGGGTATGTTATGATTTGCAGGGACTCTAGGCACTTTGGCCTTTATGCACCCTTTCTGCATTAAAAATGATCAAAAATTATATTTTATGAATATATTAGTATAAAGATAAATATATTAATATTATATACAAAGGCATTTTCTTTGACCTAAAAGTACATTTTTCTTTCTAATTTTAAAGTAAATTAAAATATTTTCATGTTCATAAGTTTTAGATAATTGAATCATATGTATGTACCCTTTCATGTGTGACTTTTTAAGGTAATTCTTTTTTTTTTCTTTTGTGGTACTGAGAATTGAACCTAGGGGCACTTTACCAGTGAGCTACATCCCAAATCCTTTATATATTTTATTTTGAAATACAATCTTGCTAAGTTTCTCAGGGTGGCCTCAAAGTTGTGATTCTTGTGCCTCAATCTCTCAAATTGCACAATTGCTCAAGTCGCTAAGATTACAGGTGTATACCACCATACCTGGCTTCCATTTGCACTCGTGTGCTCGCTCACTCTCTCTCTCTCTTTTACCGGAATTGAACCCAGGGGTACTTTACCACTGAGCTATATTCCCAGCCATTTTTATATTATATTTTTTTTAGAGTCAGAGTCTTGCTAAGTTGCTGAAGCTGGCCTTGAACTTGTGATCCTCCTGCCTCAGCCTCCAGAGTTGCTGTAATTACAGGCTTGGCTTTCATTCTTTTAACAATATCTCTCACAGAGCAAAAGGTTTACACATTATGAAGTCCAATTTACTATTTTTTTTTCTTTTATGGATCAAGTTTTGGTACTCTCTAAAGTCTGTTTGCTTAACCCCCCAATTTTTTTCTTATGTCTTCTTCTAAAAGTTTTGTAGTTTCAAGTTTTACATTTAGATCTACCTTATATTTTGAATTTATTTTTATATAAGGTATGAGGTTTAGGTTAATTTAAAAAAATTTTTTGTAGTTGTAGATAGACAGCATGCCTTTATTTTATCTGTTTATTTTTATGTGGTGCTGAGAATTGAACCCAGTAACTCACACATGCTAGGCAAGCACACTGCCACTGAGTTACAGCCCTAGCCTGTTAGGCTAATTTTTTGTTTATTTGTTTGTTGTTGTTTTTATGATGCTGTGGATGGAACCAGGATTTTGAGCATGGTAGACAAGCACACTACCACCAAGGTACACCCACAGGCCAAGATTCTTTTAAAAACATAGATGTCCAATAATTTCAGTGTATCTGATGAATAGATCGTTTTCACTGAATTTCCTTTGCACCTTCATCAACAGGTCTCTTTCTGGGCTTTCTCTTTTGTCCCATTGGCCTACAACCCTGTCCCTTTTCCAATAAAATATGGTCTTAATCACTTAGCTTTCTATAAATCTTAGAATCATTCAGTGTGATTCCTCTAATTTTATTCTTTCCCCAAATAATATCTTGGCTTTTCTATATTAATTTACCTTTTCCTAATAGTTTTATTTATTTATTTATTTATAATTTTTTTTTAGTTATCAATGGACTTTGTTTTATTTATTTATATGTGATGCTGAGAATCGAACCCAGTGCCTCACACATGCTAGGCAAGAGCTCTACCACTGAGCCACAACCCCAGCCTTCCCTAATAATTTTAGAATAAACTTGTCTTTATCAACAAGAAACCTCCTAGGAATTTGATAAAAATTGCACTCAATCTATTGATTAATTTGGGAGAATTTTTACCAAATTAATTCTTCCAATCCATAAACACAGTATGCCTCTCCATTTATTTAGATTTATTTGGTTTCCTTCATCAGCATTTTATAGTATTCTGCATATAAATCCTACACAAAACTGGGAATGTGGCATTGAAAAAAAAATAATTCTGCATGACATTCAGTTGACTTTTTCAGTTTGAAAATTCATGTTTTTCATCAACGTTGGGAAATTTTATATTATTTCTTTGAAAATTTTCTCCTTTCTTTTTGGAATTGCTAATATTTGTATGTTAAGACACTGAATCTCTTTAATTTTTCTTCTCTATTTCCCCCTCCTTTATTTCTCATCTTTTTTTGTTTCATTGTGGGAAATTTCCTTATCTTTGTCTTTCAATCCTCTGTAATAGGCAGATTTCTATGATGGCCCAGAAGATTTCTTCCCTACGGAGGATATACCTTGTATGATCCCTTTCTCTTGAATGTAAATGGGACCTGTGAATATGATGTAATGTTACTTGCCTGATTAGGTTATATAGCAAAGGAAATTTGCAGATGTCGTTAAGTTCCCAAATTAGTTTATACTTTCAAAAGGACATTATCCTGGGTAGGCCTGACTTAATCAGTGCACTCCTTTTTAAAAAAATTTTCTTGTACTGGGAATTGAACTGACGGGTGTTCTACCACTGAGCTACATCCCCAGTCCTTTTTGTTTATTATTTTGAGATGGTCTTGCTAAGTTGCCTGGCTAACCTTGAACTTGTGAACCTCCTGCTTCAGCTTCCTGGGTAGCTGGAATTATAGTCACACACCATCATACCTAGCCTAATTGGTATATTCTTTTTTTTTAAATCTTTACTTATTTTTATGTGGTGCCGAGGATCGAACCCAGTGCCTCATGCATGCGAGGCGAGCGCTCTACCACTGAGCTACAATCCCAGCCCCTAATTGGTATATTCTTTACAAGGGAGTCTAGGAGTGAGAGGCAGACATCAGAGAGAGTCTCCTGCTGGTCTTGAATAAGAAAACAGCCATGCTGAGAACAGCTTACTGAAAGAGACACCTCACTTCTCCATGCTGGGAATGGAAGCCAGGACCGAATGCATGCTAGACAAAAGCTCTACCACTGAGTACACCCCCAGTCCCTAAGGGCCACCTACTAATTCCTAAATGTTTCATTCTTACAACTTGGAGTTGAACTCTGCCAATAACCTGAATAAACTTGGAAAAGGATCCTGAGATTCAGATGAAATTTCATCTTAGGGACATCTTGATCTGCAGGCTTGTGAATTTCTGACCAAGGAAACTGGCTATGCTATGCTTGGACTACTAACCTATAGAAACTGTGCTACAAAAATATGAATTGTGAGACTGGAGGTGTAGCTCAGTGGTAGAGTGCTTGCCTGGCACATGGTGAGACACTGGTTTCGATCTTTAGCACCACATATAAATAAATAAAAATAAAGGTATGCAAAAAAATGATGCAATAAAGTTTTTTAAAAAAATATGAATTGTTCTCAGTCACTAGCCTGGTGATAATTCGTTATGCAGCAATGGAAACTAATACTCTTTTTACTTTGTCAATCTTACTTTTATTTTCACGAGCACAACATTGTAAAAAATTAAATTCATATATTTGAAATAAGTAATTCTTTCATGTGGTTCAAATATCTGAAGAATATATATGATGGTTTATATTGCAAAATCTTACAAAAAAGTTCAATTGTATTCTCTATTTTTATTTTTTATAGGATTCCATTCTTGTTTTACAGATGTAATATATTCTGAGATTTCTCTATGGATACTACTTGGGGTTTTATTTAAAGCCAGCTGTAGTTCTCTGGATTAATTCTGCCTGTTCCATTTATCTTGTGATTTCTCTTTCATGTTCCAGTTTTCCTCATGTACTTAATGTTCTTTTGTTTGCTGTTCATCTTTTTAAAATGAGGATATAGAGAATATGACTGGGAGCTGGGTATATTTAACCAGACCTTGACAACGGGCCTATTTTTGCTTAAGGATGATGGAAGAGGAACTGTTTATTAATCTATTGGGGTTGGGGTGTAGTCCAAATACCAAACTGCAGAAGGCCTAACTCTGAGGCACTAAAACCCAAGTAGCTACCCTAATTCTCTCTAGACACTTTGTTCAATTTCTTTCTAGGCTGGCAAATAAATATTTGGTTTCTGGGTCAACTGTATGTAGGGACTGAGGTGCGGGGGGACAACTCTCCTTTATACAGTAAATCACCCTGTTGTCACCCTACTTCTCACTCTCATTCTTTTTGTACTTGTAGTCTCCCTAAGGTAGGTGGGGCGCCTCTTTAGCTGAAGACCTTCCACACAGGGTTTACACCCATTTTTTGGTCCACTCTGCTTTATCAGTTAACACTCCTTCAGATGCATTCTGACTTCAGAAATTTATTTAAATTTCTCAGCCACTGACAGCCCACCTCCTGTTCTCTTTGTTGTGGTGGGTTATGCCTGTGCCATTATTTAAATGAGTTCTCTGGAGAGAGAGGACTTAAATGTTTGTGCTCAGTCTACCATCTTGAACTGGGAAAATGTAAAATGGGGATTCTAGTGATGCCTATTGCATAGATTTATTGAGGTTTAAATGTTGTATGCATATAAATTGCTTAGCACAGTGCCTAGCAGATATTTGATTATTTATAAATATTAGTTATCATTATTATTATTATTGCTGTGACAAGCGATTGAGGAATAAAGGTCTAGATAGAGCTCTAGATAGGGAATCTTTTCTAGATACCACTGAAAACCACAACAGACAGATGACCACTGCAGTCAACGTTAAGTCAGGCCTGGTCTAACTCCTGAATTTTCGTTCCTTTGGTTCAAGAAATAATGCTTTAGGGAAGCTTTAGGTTTGGGGAAAAGTCATGGGGGCAAGGGGATGGAGGTGGAGCAAAGAGCTGCAGGCTCCAGGGAGCAAACCCCGAAAGAAGCATAAAGCAGAACCAGAGCAGCAAAATCTCAATTCTGCCTAGCAGCAAACTGGGGAGCCAGCTCTGCTGATGGATGGAGGGTGGTCTGCAGCAGCAGCAGTAGCAGCAGTGGCAGTGATGGCAGCAGCAGCTGCAGCAGGCTTATGCAGAGGCCAGAACCAAAGCAAAGATGCTGACTACAAAAGGCTCAGATTTGCCATTGACCCAAGGAAGCTATGGGGGATGGGGGATGGAACCAGGACGTAATGAATAGGAATTAGATTTGTTATTCTTTCAGAAGGGTTGGAAATCTTCCCACTAGCGATTCATTCCCATTCCTGTTCATTGGGCTCCTTCGCTTCCTCCTCAGTGTGGGCACTACACTTGGTTGAGCCTTCTATCCCCTGACGGAGGTCAGAAGGACCAGCCACTGTATTATGCCTGTATCCTCAGTTCTCCCCTCCAGTGGCACCAACTCCCTGAGAATGGAGCGAATCACAAATGCAGTAGGAGTACGTAGCTTGCCTAGGTTGTGTAAAATCTTTAGCAGAGCTGCCAAAGCATGATCTTGTCCAGACAAACCTCCCTCCTGCTAGTTTCCTATGCTGCCTGAAATCCCACTGTTACTTTGATTTTTTTTTTTTTTAGATGAGAGTCTCACTATGTTGTCCTGGTTGACCCCAAACTCCTGGGCTCAAGTCATCCCCTTGCCTCAGCCTCCTGGGTGCTGTGACTACAGGCATGTAGGCATGTACTACTGTGCTCAGCGGGTTTAGTGTCTTCTGAGTTAAAATGTAAATACCATGAATATTTGCTCTTCAGGCATGAGTCTATTACCAACCAGAAGGCATTAGGTTTAATTTGTTTATTCATTCAAACAGCCCTCTAGCAGTCTTCACAAAAGAGGTGGGAAACAAAGAAAAGAAGAGGTACCTGAAACTGGAAGTGGGGAGTCATGGATCAGTAGCAATTTTTATTTATTTATTTACTTAGGTACCAGGGATTGAACCCAGGGGTGCTTAATCACTCAGCAACATCCTCAGCCCTTCTTAATATTTTTATTTAGAGACAGGGTTTTGCTGAGTTGCTTAGGGCCTTGCCAAGTTTCTGAGGCTGGCCTTGAATCTGCAGTCTTCCTGTTTCGGCCCCCGAGGTGCAGGGATTACAGGTGTGTGCCTCTGTGCTCCGCAGGAGCAATGTTTTCAATTTGGAAAAGAAGGCTGGGATACTTCCTAAGGTCCTTTAGTCCTTCCTTGTTTGTGTCTATGATTCTAAAATTTTGGGAGACTAGAAAAAAAGAGTGAGGGGGGGTGTGAAAAAGTGGTAGGGTGACAAAAGGGCCTAGGCAGTGGGGGAAATAACTAGAGAAGAATTTGTATCAAGTTTTGGGTGGCACTTTCCCTTCCCAACAGCTTTAGGGAAACAGTGGAGCTAAGAGAGTCCTCAGTCCTGAAACTTGCCTTTGCTATGATTTTAGCCCAAAACTCACCCTATTTTCCAGGGCAATCACTGTGTTCTGTGTCTCTATCCATACAATGAATATGATAATCACTACTTTACCTATTTCTACAGGATTCTTTTCAAAAATAATGTTATTGTATTTTTATTCCTTTATTTGATTTATTTACATGTGGTGCTGAGAATCGAATCCAGTGCGTCACACATGCTAGGCAAGCACTCTACCACTGAGCCACAGCCCCAAACCCTCTACAGGACTCTTGAGAGGATCAATTGAATGGACAGATATGGAAGTGATCCAAGTCATCAAGAGTTCATTAAATATACCCTTTATGTATTAGGTTTAACAAAGGATTAGAGGCTGACCTGAATTTGAAGCCTGATTTTTAAAAAAATGTAAATTTTTTATTATATAATAATACCTGTTTATTGCAGGATTTTTAAGAAATATAAATAATGCAAAAAGAAAACATATCACTGATAATTGTAGTACTCAGAGAATACTACTGTTAACATTCTCATTATGCTGCCTACTTCTCCATAAAGAGACATGACAAATAAAGGATTATCATAAATAAATAATTTTCCTTTTTTAGTAGGTACATATTAATTATACAGAATAATGGATTTCATTGTAGAAGCCATATTTTGAAATAACTTTTTTCTCTTTATGAAAGCATTATATAATTATGGAAAATATACAGAGGTATCATGAAAAACATTAAAATCACCCTTAATCCCACGAAAGATAGGTATCTTTAATGATCTGGATTTTAGTATATTTCCTTTCAGTCTTTTTCCTCTGTGAAGTCAAAGACAGTGCCTATTTGGTCTACTGCTGTATCCTCAGAATCTATCACTGTACATAGCATATAGTAGACTTAATAAATATTTTTGAATTAATGAGTACATATACTTATTTTAAATATATACAGTTTTATATTGTTTTCTTTTTACCTAATTATATCCTGAGCATTTCCAATGACATTAAACATTTATTTTTTTTTCCTTTTTGATACCAGGGATTGAACTCAGGAGTACTTGACCACTGAGCCACATCCCCAGCCCTATTTTGTGTTTTATGTAGAGACAGGGTCTCACTGAGTTGCTTAGTGCCTCACCATTGCTGAGGCTGGCTTTGAACTCGCGATTCTCCTGTCTCAGCCTCCCTAAGTGCTGGGATTACAGGCGTGTGCCACCGTGCCTGGCTTGACATTAAACATTTTTTAAAAACACGATTTAAAATGTCTGCATTCCATTCCATCATAACCTTGCATCAGCCCTCTATTAGAAGACATTTAGGGTGCTTCCAACCTTCTATTATTATAATCAAAGCTGAAATAAATATCCCCATAGCAAAATCTTTTTGCCCATACATGTTAATTTCCTTTGGATAAATTCTTCGCAATGGGATTCTTGGGTGACATAGCAAGCACAGTTGAAAGGCTTTTAATACATATACCAGATTGCCCTCCATGAAATTCGTATCAATTTACTTACCCACCAGCAATATCTACATTTAAAAAAAATGCACGTAGGTTTTTGATTTCTACTTTGTCATATCTATCTATATTTTTCCTTTGTGACTTCTTCCATTGCATTTATGCTTAGAAAATCCTCAGGAAAGATCTTTTAAAATGATAAAAGGTCAATTTGTATGCGTTTCTTGCTTTTGCAATGCAATGTATTCATGAAAGCTTTATCATAAGACAGTCTACATACTGGGAAGTAGACTAAGCTCATGCATACCCATGGCTGTATTCATCTATTCCAACTTGATTGGTTTCATCAGCAGAAACTAATGAATGTGTGGATTAAGGCAGCAAGTGGTAAAGTATGGCTGTTCAGAAAACAGTGTTGCAGGGCAAGCAGTGAAGGATAGCACTTGCCTTGAAATGGTTCCTGTGTCTTTCCTGGGTATTAGAGAGTTTTCAGGCAAGCTATGTTCCAAAACCCCTTTCTAAAGCTGGGAGAAGCCTAGTGCAGAGCCAGGTGACCAGAGGTCAAAGGGGGGTTTAACGAAGGCCAACGATAGTGCCAAGATTTAGGAGATGTTGGAAAATGATAAACACTTTGGAGAGTTCTGCTCAAGTTGATTCTGACCCTTCTTGACTGGGAGTCTTGAGTGATTTGAGGGCTGGCTGGATGGCTGGTTGTTGGAATGAATAAAGCTCAAACTGGTCCTTAGCATGAAGGTGGTACAATTATCTCTTGTCAATGTTGCCCAAAACAGCTACCTATGGTTTCCTCTAGAAGATAAGAGAGGCTCCAAAGGGAAACATTCAGTCACTGATCATCTCTATATACACATCTAGTGGAGTGCCAAACACATGGCAGATACTCAATAAATGTGTAGTGGGCTGGGGTTGTGGCTCAGTGGTAGAGTGCTTGCCTAGCATGTGTGAGGCACTGAGTTAGATCCTCAACACCACATACAAATAAATGAAATAAATGTCCATGGACTACTAAAACATATTAAAAAAATAAATGTATAGAATAATAAACAAATCATTGCTTTGTTAGCCTATGCACCAGGAGATTTTCTTTTTTACTTTGTGGTATTTTTTTGTGCCTTGGTTTTCACCTTTACCTTTCAAATGTCTCAATCTTATTTTCCATTATCTCAAGAAGCCTTTCCCATCCTCCTTCCCCGCAAATGGATATTCTAATGGGTAATGGTTAAAAGCACAAACTGTAGAGCCATATAGATTCTAGGGCAGTTTCCTCAATTTACCCCCTGAGTGGTGGGTGACATTGGGCAAGTTATCATTTGTAAACCTCAGCTTCTGTATTTGTCAAATGAGGCTAACAATAACATCTACTTCTTTGGGCTGTTGTGAAGATTAAATGAGATAATGCATGTAAAGGAATTAGTATATTAACCGACACATAGTGAACACCAAGTGGTCAGTAACTGTACTGTTTTACTGTGGCTTCTGTAATGAATTACTAAAAATTTGGTGGCTTAAAATAACAAAAAGATATTCTCTCACAGTTCTTCTGGCCAGAAATCCAAAATCAGTTTCAGTGGATTGAAATCAGGTGTTGGAAAAATCTCATTATTTCTGTGGAATCCAGGGGATAATCTCTGCCTTGCCTTTTCCAGCTTCTGGTGGCTGTTAGCATTCCATGATTTGAGGCTGCATCACTCCAATCTCTGCCTCTGTGATCACCTTGCCTTCTCTTCTGTATCTATGTCTAACTTCCCTTTCCATCTTTCTTTTTTTAAAATATTTTTTTTAGTTATACATGGACACAGTGTCTTTATTTTGTTTACTTATTTTTATGTGGTGCTGAGGATTGAACGCAGTGCCTCATACGTGCGAGGAAAGCCCTCTACCACTGAGCCACAACCTCAGCCCCCTTTCCATCTTTCTTATAGGGATATCTTTTTCTGTGTTACTGGGGATTGAACCTAGGGGGTAACCTACCACTGAGCTATATCTCCAGCCCTTTTTATTGTATTTTGAGGCAAGTGGTTTTGCTAAATTGGTGAGACTATCCTTGAACTTTCAATCCTCCTGCCTCAGCCTCAAGTTTCTGGGATTATAGGCACACACCACCAGGCCCAACTCCTCTTATAAGGATATATGGGATTGCATTTAGGGTTCACCCAGATAATCCAGGATAAGTTCCTATAGTGTAAGTCCTAAAATATCATGTTCTGCCTTGACAACTTTGAGCCTCACAGGGCCTGAAAATACTAATTGTGATTTCCTCTGCTCTTGCCTGGTATGTCCCATATCCAATAGGAAATGTTCCCTACTCAGCTAGTCTACCTATCATCCAGACCCAGCTATATCCTACCTGATCCTCAAACAAATGGGTTTTATCTTCCTGCCAACCTATAAAATTGTTCAAAGCAATCACATGCTCCTGTTGGAACAGGGAATATCCTACCCTCTTGTTAATAAAGTCTGCCTCCCATAGCCTCTTCTGGTTTATTCTTTTCTCAAGTGCAACCCCTGTGTGGACTTTCATGGCATGTGGTATTCACCTCTGGGCTGTGAGTATGTGGGACTAATAAACTGCCATTTATTTCATCCATCCAGTGTCAGGAATTAGTATAGTATCAGGATCATGTATTTGGCCATCCCCAGACACCTAGGACAGGGAGCAAGCAAAGCACCACTCCTCCTCAAGATCCCTAATTTAATTACATATGCCAAGTACCCTTCTTTTAACACATAAAATAACATTTATGGGTTCCAGGAATTAGGATGTAAATATCATTGGGGGGGGCATTTTTTTAGCTTACCACAGTAGTCCTCATTATCATATGAGACTGAAACCTCACACACCTCATGGTAATCTTAAGGGGCTAATTATTCAATTCAGCATATCTGAGTTCCTGTTGAGTTCCAGTGTATCTGAGTTCTGTTAAGGAATATCAAGCACTTATTCATTTTTTTCCCTAGGCAAGTAAAGCAATATCGAAACATTAAGAATTTAGATTATTTTTTGAACATTACTTAATGGTGGGAATATTCCTCTTTCATCAACAAGTCTTTATTCCAGTACCCCGTCATATTTGATTTCCGGGGCTGTGGCAGAGCCTGCTGATTGTGCCCTGTCCCATTATCTAGTCTCCTATTCTTTTATTGTAATGGAATTTTTTTGAGCCAGTTGTATGGGAAGTTTAGGCCAGTGGGATATGAGCTTTAAGCTTAAGTGTTATGTGACAGTTTCTAGAAACCTTCTTTAAGCAAGTTGCCCATGTCTTTTGCCTCTTTGAAACTATCTTAACCTACTGCATCATGTGACAGATGATGCACTAGACCACCTTCTTGAACCATGAGGAAAAGAAAGATACTATAGTAATGGCATAACATTAAGCTGGAAGTAGCCTGATTCTCTGATGACATCATGAGACAGAAACACCATGAACCTGATGCTACTTGAGAGGAAATAATCTATGTATTTAAACCATGGTTGTTTGAGATTTTCTGAGTAGAAGTCCTCTCAGCCCATCAGCTCCTCCTCTTTTTCCTCTTTTTCCTCCCTCTCTTCTTCATCCTCCTTATTTCTCCTCTTCTGCTTTTTATTCTCTAAAAGGACCACTGCCTTCAAGTATGATGAACTTTGCTCATTATCCTGTGTGATCTCAACGTCCATGTGGACAACACATTTAACTGATCTCCCAGTTATTTGGTACCTCATTTCAGTGATTTTGTTCTCTGTAACACTCCAGCCACCCATGACTGTTCAGTCTCCAAAATTAGTAACTCAAATATCCCACTGTTTGAGTTCTTCTCCTTCTTTTTTTAATTTTTTAGTTGTGGCTGGACACAATACTTTAATTTTATTAATTTATTTTTATGTGGTACTGAGGATCGAACCCAGTGCCTTGCACGTGCAAGGCAAATGCTCCACCACTGAGCCCCAGCCCTAGTCTCTCTTCTCCTTGATTACTTATTCAACTATCCCCACTATGATCTTTTTAAAAAACCTAATCAGGAACTCCAGTACATTGACCATTAATTTCCTCTCAGTCCATCAGCTCTCTTTCTTCTTTTCTATTCTCATTCAGCTTATATTACATGGTTCATCATCTCAATATTTTGCTACTGTCCCAAACTCTCTTGGCCCTTTGAATCTTTTCTGCACCTATCTGGTAAAACCATAATTCTTAATGAACTCTATTATTTACTTTTTTGATGCCTTAACCCAAGGCTTTAGTACTGTCAAAGAAGTTACACAAAAGGACAGACTGGAATCACTACAAATTTATGACAATAGAACATTTCAGTTAAGCATAGCATATCAAACATCTATTCCTCATCACACCTTGCTAAAATGGAGTATGAAAAAAACCCTTTAAAAAGTATAAATCTATGAGAGCAAACAACAGAAAAAGAGACTATAGAAAATAAGAGATAAGAGTATAACAAGTGTGGAAAATTTTTTTGAAAATGGAAAACTGAAAGAGGATTTATCCAATCTGAAAAGGTTGAAAACCAAGTCCATGTAGGGATTGATGTGGATGAGCAGCAAGCAACTAACCGACAGAATCCCAGAAAGACTCAAGAATTGGCCTAAAGTTGGTGTGTGGAAAGAGAACAGTGGAAAAGAGGGAGTTTGAAAGCTTGTATGAGAAAAGCTACACCTTTAGTCATTTCCCCCTTAGTAGTAGGAGACATGTATATTCATGCAGAAGCTGAATCAGAGAGACTTTGGTTTGGGAGACATCAGGTGCAGGGCAAAGTACCATTAGAAAGCAGTGGAATTAAGCAAACATGAATATATTTAATGGGGAGACCCCTGTAATTTTATGACACTCGTTTCCAGAAATGTTAGCAGCTAGATATATGCTCACCAGACAAGAGATTGGCTTTCTAGAGAAACTGAATAGCCCAGAGAAAAGATCTACAGAGAGTGGAAGTCTTTGCTTTCATAGTAGTACATGCAGGACCATAAAAAAAGAGACCATTGCAAGCCAGAATCACACAGTGGGACCTTAATACTCAATGGTGACATTGCAATTATTCTATGACCTTTAAAATTTTTGTTCAAAACGTTAAAAACTCTCTTAGTGCCAGGTACAAATGTATAGATAAACGAAATGATGAAATAGTAAGACTGATGTTTATTTACTTTATTGTAATTTAAAACATTAGGAACATTGAGAATTAAAGATCTAAAAAAAAAACTTTAGTTCACACAGTGCTTGTCTTGTAGTAAAATTTACAATACAATGCGAGCATCCTTTCTATTCCTTGGCATAGAAATTGTCATATTCTTTTCTAAGTCTGGATCAGTTTCCAACATTTCATCCTTTGTACTTTCAATCTTGTGAAATATCTGAGAATGCCTTTAATGTGAAGTTTTTTTTCCCCCAGCATCACTTCCTCTGGGGCATCTTTATTCTTTTTGTCACAACCACTTCCCTCATTTATGTTGATAAGTTCAACCTGACTAAGTTTCTTTGGCTACATGTCTAGAATCTCCCCTTATGGTCATTTGATGACCCTTCCATCTTTTGTCATATTGGTTATTGATGGGGCTGCCTATCTCATCAACAAAAATGGTTGATGATCATCCTAACTACTTGCTCTAACTGATCTTTGGAATCTAGGAGTAAATTTTATTGTATTATCCTTATCTATGCTAGTAGCTTCACCAGATAGATTAACATTAATCAATTTAGTCAGACTTCTAAAATGATTAAAGCAGTCTTTTGGAAATAACTTCAATGCTTGGACCTGAACACTACCCAAAATGATAGGGATTTTTTTTTATTACAACCTTCAGTCCAACATAGAAGTAAACACTCCATTTCCAATAATAAGCAGTTTTCTGTTCCTAGTACAATTTAAACTAAAAGATTTTTACATAAGTTCAGGGTTTTTTTTTTCATTCGTTGAAGTTTTCAAAATTGTTCGCACCATGGATTCATGCAGGCCTGATCTATCATTGCTTTGCTGATGTCATTTTCAAATCTCATTTGATTTTACTTCCAGCATTTTTACTCTCTGATTATTTGCTGTACTTTTATCTTTGTTAGCCAAATCTCTCTTTTCATTATACATTTTTGTAAAATGTCATGTGAATTTATCACTGACAGACAAGTAAGAAATATAAAAACATACTTTGCAATATATACTTTGCAGTGTGTGTGAACTGAATAACAGGTACACAGTGACCAATCACCAACAGAGTTTGTTGGTCTTGATGCACATCTATTATTTATATAGTGATTTGTGGACAGAAGAGCTAGCAGCAAAGATTTGACTTAAAGCAATTGCATTTAAAATGCTGTGGAAACTGATGTTTGAACTGTGCTATTGGAGGGACTGGTAGTAACTGAAATTTGTGCATATTGAAATCATGCAAAATGAGGATTGATTGTGTAGACAATTGTCACTCCTTCAGTGAAATACCTAGATTCCTGCCCAATCGCCTACAGTGAAGACTATCAGTTAATAAACCTTGAAAGAAATTCCATTTAAAAATATAAATGGATAACAGAGGATCACCAGGCATTTGATGAAAGCCTCTAACATGAGAAAAAAAATTACACAAACATGTGAACAAAAAGAAAAAAAAAACTGTAAGTAAACAGAGACAGTGCACACAGCACAAAGCTTTAAAAACCAGACAACTAATATCTTTAGGGAGAGCAGATATTTTGTCCAAGAAACAGAAATAGTATCTTCTAAAAAAAATAGATAACAAGAAAGATATTAAATATTTAAAAAATAACATAACTAGATTTTTTAAAAAAATCACTGGAATAGTTATAAGATAAAGACTTTTACCCAGAAAGAAAAGCAGAAGACAGTCATGAAAAATTGGAGAGAAAAAATAAGAAAAATTAGAGAACCAGTACAGAAGGCCAAATTCAATCAATAGCAATTCTAAGAAGTGAGAAGAGAGAAATTGGGTTGTAAGAGATTATAAAATACTATAAAGTTCCCAGAAATGAAGGACATGAGTATCCTGACTGTAAGAGCCCAACAACTCAGTTAATGTAAAAAGGCTTAGACAATAGAAAACCACTATGAAAAACCAGAACACTAGAGAGAAAGAAAAATATGAAAAGCTTCCAGAAATGAAAAATGGCTTTCAAATGATTGGAGAAACAAAAAAGCATAAGAATTTTCAACAGGAAATAAGAAAACAAGGAAAAATGTTTCCAAAATTCTAACAGAAAATATTTTTAAATTAGAGTTTTATGTTTGGCAAAGATATTAATCAAGATTTAGGGTGTAACAGATTTTCAAACATGCAAGGTCTAAGGAAACTTACCTCCTATGTACTCTGTCTTAGGAAGTGACTAGAGGAAGTTCTTGAAGAGAAAGAAACATTAGGACCCAGGAAATAGATCCATCATAGGAAGGGAATAAAAGGAAGAACTAAAATCATAGCCAGGGCCACAAATCTAGAGGGCAATCAGACAAAAGTGAAGCAAGAGGAGGGAGGCCTGTAGGACAGATATCATCATTAAAACTATGAAACTGACAGAATTCCAATGCTTTTGGTCATATAAAGACAGTATTTTGAGGAAAGAGAAATACTTATGGTAGACAAAGAGAAAATCAACAATTTGTTTTAAAAGGACACACATTCTAGAGAGAAAAGTGGATGTAGAAGAAAGGAAATAGATTCACATTATACTACTTGGCTCAGTAGTGAAAAATATTGACAGTCATAAAAATTTAAACAGTGAGTA
Source organism: Xerus rutilus (assembly GCA_028644305.1). Lineage (NCBI taxonomy): Eukaryota > Metazoa > Chordata > Mammalia > Rodentia > Sciuridae > Xerus > Xerus rutilus. The sequence goes on from CM053417.1 coordinate 39,131,094, forward strand.
TCATCTTAAACAACAATTGTGGTATAACTATTGCAAGAATGGAGGGTAAGGAAGTTCCTGTGTAAGTGTATTGGTATGGGTGAGAGATGTGTTTTTTTTTTAATTTATTTTTTCTAATTAGATATACATGACAGCAGAATGCATTTTTTAAAAATATGTTTTAGTTGTCAATGAACCTTTATTTATTTATTTGTATGTGGTGCTGAGAATCGAACTCAGTGCCTCACACATGCTAGGCAAGTGTTCTACCACTGAGCCACAACCTCAGCCTGCAGAACGCATTTTGATTCATTGCACAATGGAGCACAACTTTTCATTCTTCTGGAAAGATGTGTTTTAAGATCAAAATCCTATCCCTTCCTCAAATTATTGGAGATTTGATATTTTTCAGCTTTCAAACACATTCAAAACCCTCCCATTAATAAAATGAAACGAAAAAAAAAATAAAAAGTAACTATCCAACCAAACAAAAATCTCTCAAATTCACACAACTCTAGGGCTAACTACCCTATATTTCTCTCTTTATCACAGCCAAATGTTTGGAAAGGAAGGTTTATATTCACTCCCGATATTCTCTTTGCAAAAAGTGACTTCTTCAGCAAAATAAGGTAGTTTGGCAAAGTTTCAGAGCACAAGATCTATTTATATAAATTAATTGTATTCCTATAAGATGTCCATTCTCTGGAAATTGATCTATAGATTCAATGTAACCTCAACCAAAGTTCTAGCATGTTCTTGTAGAAATTGACAAGATCCTAAAATTCATATGAAAATTTCAAGGACCTAGAATCCAAAATATTTTTTTGAAAAACCATAATTTTTTAAAAAGAACAAATTGGAGTAGTTGCATTACTTGATGTGAAGCCTTACTATTAAACTATACTGACTTATTCACATAAGAATAGATATATAGATTAGTGGAGCAGAATAGCAAATATTTAATACATACAAAATATAATATATAAATTTAACATATATATCCAACTTATTTTTGATAAAGATGCTACAGTAATTCACTAGGGAAAGTATACTCTTTAACAAATTGTGCTGGAACAACTGGACAACTAATACATGAACTGAATCTTACCATTACTTCCTACTACAAACAAAAATTAATTTAAAATGGATCATAGTTCTACACATAAAACCTAAATTTATAAAGTTCATATAAGAAGAATAGTAGGAGAAAAATCTTTGTAACCTTGCCATAGGCAAAATCTTCTTAGAATACAATAACATGAACCATAAAAGGAAAAAAATGAATAAGTTGGACTTTATCAAAATGTAAAGTTTGCTCTTCAAAAAATGCTATTAAGAAAATAAAAATGGGGGGGACTGGAGTTATGGCTCAGTGGTAAAGTACTCACCTAGCACAGGTGAGGCACTGGATTCGATCCTCAGCACCACATAATAGTAAAATTAAATAATAAAAAGAAAAATGGGGGCTGGGGTTGTGGCTCAGTGGTAGAGTGCTTGCCTCACATGCATGAGGCACTGGGTTCGATCCTCAGCACCACATAAAAATAAATAAATAAAATAAAGGTATTGTGTTCATCTGCAACTAAAAAAAATTTAAAAAATGAAAGCAGAGCTCAGTAGCACATACCTGTAATCCCAGTTCTTCAGGAGGTTGAGGCAAGAGAATCACAAGTTTGAGGTTGACCTGAGTAATTTAGTGAGATCTTGTCTCAAAATTAAAACAATAAAAGGGGCTCTGGATATAGTTCAGTGGAAAGTGGCCCTGGGTTCAAACACTTGAATGGCAGAAAAAAGTGAAATTCAAGCCACAGAATGGGAGAAAATATTCACAACATACAAATCATATGAATCAGATAAAAGACTTGTACACAGACTATATAAAAAATGCTTCCAACTCAACAATAGAAGACAACTATTCTAATTTTTAAGTAGGAAAAGTGTTTGGGCATCTCACAAAAGAATATATGAGAACAGGTACATAAACCCATTAAAATACATTCCATATCACTATTCATCAAGGAGCTGCAAATTAAAATCACCATGCATCCAGTAGAATGGCTAAAATTTTAATTATTGCCCATATCAAGTGTTCTTGAGGCTATGGAGAAGTTGGAACTTCCATATAATGCTGATGGGAATGTAAAATAGTACAAGCCATTTGAAAAACAGTTTGGAAATATCTTAAAACAATAAACTTAAACACACCCTATGGCATAATTATTCCATTTCTGGGTATTTACTCAAGAGAAATGTCAGCACACGTCCATACAAAGACATGTACACAAATGTTCACAGCAGCATTATTTGTAATAACCCCAAACTGGAAGCAACCCAAATGCCCATCATCTCATGACCGGAAAAAGAAATTGTGGCAAAGGCACATTATAGAATAATACTCATAAATTAAAAGAAAGAGTCAGGTGTGGTGGCACATGCCTGTAATTCCAGTGACTCAGGAGGCTGAGGCAGAAGGATTGCAAGTTCAAAGCCAGCATCAGAAACTTAGCAAGACCCTAAGCAATTTAGACCCTGTCTAAAAATATAAAATAAATAAATAAAAAAAGCTGAAGATATGGCTCAATGGTAAAGCCTCTCTGTATTCAATCCCCAGTAGACCCCCAAAAGAAAAAACCCTAAATTAATGATATATTTTCTCATGATTCTCAAAATCATGTGGAGTAAAAGAAGGCCAAAAAAGTATATACTATATGAGATCATTAATAAAAAATTATAGAAAATACAAAACATACAGTAAAAGAAAATAGGCTGGTGGAAGCCCAAGGATGAACTTGAGCGAGGAAAAGATTACAAAGGCACAAGGAAACATTAGGGGGATGATGAAAATATCAGTTATCTTAATTATGGTGATGATTACGCAGGTGTATACATATATCAAAACTGGGTGAATCGTATACTTCAAATATATACAGTTTAAGCTGAGCACAGTCATGCATGCCTGTATGGAGACTGAGGAGGCTGAAGCAGGAGGATAGCAAGTCCAAGGCTAGCCTCAGCAACTTAGTGAGATCTCCTCTCAAAAAAAAAAAGTGCTGGGGATATAGCTCAGTGGTAGAGTGCTCCTGGATTCAGTCCCCATAACAACAACAACAAAATTACGTGCAGTTTAGTGACTTCCATTACACCTCAAGAAAGTTTTAATATCTTTTAAAAATTACCAACTAGGGCTGGGGTTGTGGCTCAGTGGTGGAGCACTCATCTAGCATGTGTGGGGCACTGGGTTAGCTTTTCAGAACCGCATGTAAATAAAGGTTCATTGGCAACTAAAAAACATTAAAAGAAATTACCAACTAGGGCTGAAGATGTAGCTTAGTGGTATAGCGCTTTCCCAGTATGCATGGGGCCCAGGGATCTATTCTCAGCACTACACACACATGCGCGCACGCACACACACACACACACACACACACACACACTATACCAACTACAGATACACTACAACATGTATGAATCTTGAAATTATATGCCAAGTGAAAGGAAATGGACACAAAATGGTACATGTTGTATGATTACATTTGTATAAAGCTGTAGAAAAGACAAATCAAGTCTACGGTGATTGCCTGGGGCCAGGAATGGGCAGTGAAGATGAACTGAGAAGAAGCACAAGGTATTTTAATTGTAGTGGTTGTTCCAAGGTGTAGACATTCATTTAAACACATTAACTGCTCACCCTAAATGGATGTATTTTGTTCTATGTAAATTATAGCTCCATAAAGTTGATTGAAAGTTAAAATCATCATTATTTTCAGATGATATGCCTGCTTTAAAATAATGAACAGGGGCTGAGGTTGTGGCTCAGTGGCAGAGTGCTTGCCTAGCATGTGTGAGGCACTGGGTTCCATCCTCAGCACCACATATAAATAAATAAACAAAATAAAGGCATTCCATCCGTCTACAACTAAAAACATTAAAAAAACAATGGACAGGTAAATCATGCAAATTAATAAGCAAATTTAGCAATGATGTCTATATTCAAAAATCTATTGTGTTTCTACATGCCAGAACAAGTTGAAAATGAAAATTTAAAAATTATATACCGTTACTCTGGATTAGATCTTGGAATAAGAAGATGACATGAATGGAAAAACTGGTAAAATCCAAATAGTCTGGAGTTTAGTTCATAGTAATATGATGCCTATCTCTTAAATTTGACAAAAGCTCTACGGTAATATAAAATGTAAACTATAGGGAAAATTGTATAAGCTGTATACAGGGACTCTCTATATTTATCTTTGTACCTTTTCTGTAAATCAAAACTTAGTTCAATTGGGAGGCTAAGACAGGAGAATTGTGAGTTCAAAGCCAGCCTCAGCAATGGCGAGGCGCTAAGCAACTCAATGAGACCCTGTCTCTACGTAAAACACAAAATAGGGCTGGGGATGTGGCTCAGTGGTCGAGTGCCCCAGAATTCAATCGCTGGTACCAACAACAACAACAACAACAATAACAACAACGACTTAGTTCAAAATAAAAATCTTATTTAAAAAAATCCTTAAAACTCAGTAATAAAACAAATTGACTTGAATTTCTATCTAATGATAAATTGTTCAAAAAACTTAAAAACAGCACCTCAACTATATATATCTGGTGGGCTACAACCTAATGAGAAAAGATAATTATAAACAACAATGTACCCTAACCCTCAACATATAAGGAAAAATAACCATCCTCATCTACTTTCTGGATCCAATGTTTTCCAAGTTTTATATTTTGAAGTTATGGCACAAATAAATTATGGAAGTCAGAATAAAGGCATAGTGTAAAATGACTTTATAAAAAACCTTTAGGAAGGATTTTAATATGATGAACAATTGTGTGTCAAGTAAATTTGGCACAAAAACATTGTTAAAAGATATAGAATGTGGTCTAATGGTCTTTAATAAAAAAGAGATGGTTCAGGTACATGTCACAAAATACTGCATCAAAAAGTACTTCCTATTAAATTATTTCATTCCTCTTTTGAGAGGCTTTCTGTTTTGTTTTGTTTTTGCCATTCCCTTTTGTCTTTTTAAACATATTGTTCACTCATTAATTCTTGAATTTGAGAAAATTCATCTAGGATATCTTCATCTGAGATTTCAGTTACATAATCAGTTTTGCTCTCATCAGAGTCTGAAGTGCTGTTATCTTTCTCTTAGTATTCATATTCTGATTCGTGTAATAATTGTAAAACACTCTGCTTTGTCAATTTTCTTCTATTTGCCATTATGGAGAGGAATTTTTTTTTAAAAAAATATGTATTCTCAAATGAGTTTATTAAAAGCTAAGAACAGGCTACAAAACAAAAACAAAACAGCATTGAAAAACATCCAATGCCTAAGAGTAAACCTAGGAAAAGTGTTCAAGGCTTCTAAACAAAAAGCCCTAAAACATTTTGTGAGAGGAAGTAAATGAGATGTAAATACATGGATGGAATATAAATCTACATACTGTAAAGATGTCAATTCTTGCTGATTTGATCTATAGATTCAAGACAATCTCAACCACATGCCAATAGGATTTTTTCATGTGAAAACAGACAAGCCAATTCTAAAATGTATATGGGAATGCAAAATGCCAAGAATAACTAAAACACTCTCAAAGATGGTCAAAACAAGCCATTATACCAGAAATCAAGCTTTATCTACTTATAATTATTAAGATAATGCAGGGGCTGTGGCTGTGGCTCAGTGGTAGAGCGCTTGCCTAGCATGCATGAGGCATTGGGCTCGACCCTCAGCACCACATACAAATAATAAATGAATAACATAAAGATGCATTAACAACTAAAAAAATATTTAAAAAAAGATAATGCACTATTCACATAAGGATAGAAAGTAGACCAGTGAAACTGAATGGAGAATTTAAAAACAAATCTGCACATATATTTTGTCAAAGATGACATTGTTGTTCAGCAGGGAAAGGACCATCTTTTCAATAAATAATCTCTAGGTTATCTGTCTATGGGAAAATGTAAGTTGACCTCTTCCTCACAATATACAAAGAAACGAATCCCAAGTAGTTTGTAGATGCAAATGCAAAAAGTAAAACAATAAAGCTTTCAGAAGAAAACTGATGAGAATATCTTTATGGAATAGGCACTTTCTTCAAAGTGTCTTAGGGTCTAAATCTGGGACATTTTGAGTACAAAGGTTAATAATGATAGTAATGGATTATAGCCCATAGAATAAAATAAATAGACATGGGTTTATACCGATGTAAATAAATAACTGAATAAAGTGGGAGAATAACTCCTTATTACAAAAGAACTTCTTTTTTTAAATATTTTTTTAGCTGTAGATGGACACAATGTCTTTATTTCATTGCTTTGTATGTGGTGCTGAGGATCGAACCCAGGACCTCAAGCATGCGAGGCAAGCGCTCTACCGCTGAGCCACAGCCCCAGCCCTACAAAAGAATTTCTTAATAAATGCATAGGCAATGAAGGAAAACATCATTAGGCAAACACCAAAGCAAAAATTATTACAAACAGAAATATGAGTGGCTGCTAAAATTAGTGGGCAAAATTTTGAGAAATAGGATATTAGTATAGTCTCAAATATTTCCGCAAATATTTATCAGTTACAAAAGGGGAAGATAGTAATATTACAGTGGAGAAATCTAGCAAACATCACCTTAACCAAGTGATCTAGGTTACTGTCACCAGTAATAAGGCATATTGGTATCAGGAATCCCTTGAGAAGAACACAATAGAACCCCTGTGGTATTTTTGCCACATGTATTATATAATATACAATAGCACATATATGGCATAAGTTAATAAACCAATAAACTAATAAAATATATTATTTATTCATTTGGAAGCAAGGGAAATTTGGTGGTATGGATTTTGGGGCAAAAAGTTGAATTTTGGAGAGTGGTAATAAAAGACTATTTCAGGTGAGTGGTTAGAAAATGAAAGTGTCAATTCCTGTTTATTGAATATGCTACTATATATTATATATCAATATATATTCTTAACATATATATGAAGTTTATCTAAATATATAAACCTCATATATATAAGGAAAACATTCTTCTTTGTCTTTCTTTATATATATAAATATATATATGCATGTGTATGTGTTTTATATATATATAAAACTCAAGGTTCTAGAAAACCTCAAGTTAATCATGAGAAATGAGATTGAGCAGGAGGAGGCAGTGGTTTGTACCAGCCAAGGGAATCAAAACAAAGAGAAAAAACACTAAAAGCAGAGGAAAATGGAAAAAGTTCAAAAGGACAAAATACAATAGAGTAGAGTGCTACTGTCAGAGCTGGAGCTACAGAGCTTGAAATTACCACTGAAAAATACTGAAATATTGGGCCCTTCAATACTTCCTCAAAAGGATATCAGAAGCAGCATGTCATATTAAGCTTGATATATGACAGGTGATTGTGGAAATTATTTTGCAGGAACACAAATTGATTCACTTATAGTTCATCTGAACTTTGAATTGACATGTATTTTTCATTGTTGATTTTTCTTCCCCATTTTCACCATCTTATTTCCACCCATTTCTAGTGCCGCCCACTTACTAAACACGATTGACTCATGCATGTGAATTGAACCACTATTGTACACGATTTTACTCTTATTTCTTGGCATCACTTTTAATCATTTCAAACTGAAAATTTCAAATAGGTTTGATCTTTTCATGTCACTTTTCAAACTTTAAAAGATTTCATATACCTTCACTATCAAAAGTGGGTCAGATTATCCTGTGAACTTACCTCTGCTGGACAGTATATAATACTTTAGACTTCATAGGCTTGACAGATGTAGAGAATATGCCAGTCCAGGGCAAAGTAGCCTACAAGGCTTGGCAAATAACAGTAACAAAGAAAATATTAAATATCTTGGCCATATGGTTAATTGTACTTCAAGTATGTGAAAGATTTTTATAAAAAATCTTGACGGTCTGTTTCCTAGCCCTACCAAAGTGAATACAGGAGAGAAGTTGGCTTAAACCATGAAACATTTTTAATTAGTTGGAAACAAGGGAAAATTTGGTGGTATGTATTTTTTGGTAAAAAGCTGGAGTCTTGGAAATTGGTAATACAAGAGTGGTATAATGCAGTGTTTCAGGTGAGTGGTTAGAAAATAAAAGTGCCAATTCCTGCTTATGGTAAATGTCACCACATGCAAATCATTTAACTTCTGTGCCACTGTTTTCTCATCTCTCAAATGACTTGAAAAGCATATAATTTAGTTGTTTTGGACTACATAGGCTAGATTAAGTAAAATCTTTCTTGAAAGAAATTTCCTTGCAAGATGGATAGCCAAACTGGGCACAGCGGAATATGCTTGTAATGCCAGCACCTGCAGAGGTTAAGGCAGGAGGATTGTGAGTACAAAGCCAGCCTCAGCAATTTAGTGAGTCCCTAAGTGAGTCGGTGAGATCCTGTCTCAAATTTTAAAAAAGAGGGCTGGGGTTGTAGCTTAATGGTAGAGCGCTTGCCTTGCATGTGTGAGGCACTGAGTTCAATCCTCAGCACCACATTAAAAAAAATAAAGATATTGTGTCCATCTACAACTAAAAAATATTTTTAAAAAAGAAATGGGCTGAGGATGTGGCTCAGTGGTTAAGTGCCCCTGGGTTCAATTCCTGATACAAAAAATAAAAAGTAAAATCATAGTTTTCAACGTTATAACTACTGTCATGTAATATGCCTTTTTCCCCATGCTGTTTTTTGACTGAAGTGTATTGTTCCAGTTTTCTTTTTTTCTTTAAAGTAAAATGTTTGATACAAACCAATATTTTTTATGAATACAGATGTAAAAATCCACAACAAAATACTTGCAAATCAAATCAAATAGCACCTTGAAAGGATTACAGACATGGTGGCACATGTCTATAATCCCAGCAACTCAGGAGGCTGAGAAAGAGGATGGCAAGTGTGAGGCCAGCCTCAGCAATTTAGCAAGACCCTGTTTCAAAATAAAAAATAAAACAAAAAGATCTGGGGATGTATCTCAGTGGTAGAGCACCTCTGTGTTCAACCCCAGTGCCCAGAAATAAATGAAATAAAGTAAAATGAAATAAAATAAAGAAATGAAAGTATTGTGTATTGTGACCAAGTGGAATTTATCCCAAGAATGCAAGGGTGGTTCAACATAAGAAAAGTAATCAATGTAAAATACCACATTAAGAGCAGGAAAAAGACCCCACATGGTTATCTAAATTAGTGAAGAGATAACCTATTAAATGAGAGAAAATATTTGTAAATAAGGGTCTAGGGTCCAGCAAGTAGAAAGAACTCTTACAACTCAACACAAAAGACAATCTCATTAAAAAATTGGCAAAGAATTGGAAGAGATATTTATCTAAGGAATATAAATAAATGGACAACAAACATACAGGAAGTACACAACATCATCAGTCATTAGGAAATTCACATGAAAACCACAATGAGGTTTTCATACCTACTAGGATGATTATTATTAAAAAAAAGCAAAATAAACAGCAAATGACAGATGTTCTGGAAGATATGGAAAAATTGGCTTAAAATGAAGAACATTTTGTACATTGCTAGTATGACTGTAAAGTGGTACAGTCACTGTCAAAACATTTCGGTGGTTCCTCAAAAGGTTAGATATAACTGGGTGTGATGGCACATGCTTGTAAACTCAGTGACTCAAAAGGCTGAGGTAGGAGGTTTGAAAGCTAGAGGCCAGTCTGTACAATTTAGCACGACCTTGTCTCAAAATAGAAAACAGAAAAGGCTAGAAATATAGCTTGGTGGCAAAACACTCCTGGATTCAATCTCTAGTACCACAAAACAACAACAATTTAAAATGTTAGAATTATTATATGACCCATCAATTCCACTCATAGGTATGTACTCGAGATAATGGAACACAGGGATCAAAATGAATACATGTCTACTTGTGTTCATAGCAATACTATTTATAATAGCTAAAGGCCCAAACGTTTGTCACTGAATAAATGTATAAACAAATTGTGATATATTCATATGATGGATATTATTTACCTATAGAATATAATGAAGCACTAATACATGGTATAATGTATGGATGAACTTCAAAATTGCTAAGTGAAAAAAGCAGATATGAAAGGTCATATGTTGTATGATTCCACTTATGTGAAATATTCACAATAGGCAAATTCATAGAGATTGAAGTCAGGTTGGTGGTTGTTGTGAATGGAGGAAGTTCCTGAATAAATGAAAACTACAACTACCATAAGACCTGGAATCCCATTGCTGCACATATATCCAAAAGAAATAAAACTGATACATCAAAGAGCCATCGGAATGCTCATGTTCACTGTAGCACTATTCATGATAGTCAAGAAACAGAAACAGCCTAAGTGTTCATCAATGGATAATGGATAATCAAAATGTGGTACACATACTCTATGACATACTATATAGCCATAAAAAAAGAATGAAATCCTGTCATTCACAACAATATCAATGGAACTGGAGATCATTAAGTGAAATAAACCAGGCACAGAAAGACAAGTACAGCATGATCTCACTCATATGTGGATTCTAAAAAAGTTGGTTAAATAGGGGTTGAGAGTAAAATGGTGGTTACCAGAGGCTGGGGAGACACAGGGTGAGGGAAGAGAAAAGGTTGATCATTGGGTACCAAATTATAGTTAGACAAGAGCAAGAAGCTCTGGTGTGTATTATTGCACAATTGGATAATTATAGGCAGCAACTGTATACAGAAAATCTCAAAATCTAGAAGAAAGGATTTTGTTAACATCACAATGAGTTCATCACAATGGAACTGACTTCTTCAACTAGACTCCTAAAGCACAAGAAGTAATATCAAGAATCAATAAATGGGATGGAATCAAACTAAAAAACTTCTTCAGAGCAAAGGAAACAATCAATAACATTAAAAGAGAACCTACAGAATGGGAGAAAATCTTTACACATGCATCTCAGGTACAGCATTAATCTCCAGGATATATAAAGAATGCAAAAACAACACCAAAAGAAAAATAGAAAAAAAAACTCAAACCAAATAGCCCAATTAATAAATGGGCAAAGGAACTGATCTGACACTTCACAGAAGAAGAAATACAATTGATCAACAAATACATGAAAAAATGTTCAACATCTCTAGCAATTAGAGAAATGCAAATCAAAACTACCCTAAGATTTCATCTCACTCCAGTCAGAATGACAATTATCAAGAATATAAGCAACAATAAATGTTGGTGAGCATGTGGAGAAAAAGGTACACTCATACATTGCTGGTGGGACTACAAATTGGTGCAACCACTATGGAAAGCAGTATGGAGATTCCTTAGAAAACTTAGAATGGAACCACCATTTGACTCAGCTATCTCACTCCTAGGTTTATACCCAAAAGACTTAAAATCAGCATACTACAGTGACACAGCCACATCAATGTTCATAGCAGCTCAATTCACAATAGCTGAATTATGGTACCAACCTAGGTGCCCTTCAACAGATAAATGAATAAAGAAAATGTGCTATTTACACACAATGGAATATTACTCAGCCTCAAATAAGAATGAAAATTATAGCATTTGCTGGTAAATGGATGAAACTGGAGAATATCATGCTCGATGAAATAAGCCAGTCCCAAAGAACCAAAGGCTAAATGTTTTCTTTGATATGCAGATGCTAATTCACAATGGGGGAGACTAGAATAGAGGTACTTTGGGGAGTGAAAGTAGGAGAGGGTATGATAAAGTATGAGAAAGTATGAGGATAGGAATGATAGTAGAATGAATCAGACATATTATCCTGTGTGCATATATGATTATATGACCTGTGTAACTCTACATCATATACAACCCAAAGAATGAGAAGTTACACTCCACTTATGTATGATGTGTCAAAATGTATTCTGTCATGTATAACTAACTAGAACAAAGAAAAAAATAAAAAATAAAAGATTTTGTATAAATTCTGTTTAAAGAAGTATAAATATTTGAGGAGATAGGCATATTTATCTTGATTACATAGTGTATACATGTATCAAAACATCAAATTGTAACATATTAATATGTGCATTTTTATGTTTCATGTTATCAGTTAAAATAAACTTAATTTAAAAATAAAATGCAAAGAGCTTGAATTTCCTCAAAAAATTCACTTCCACAATCAGAACCTTGACTATTTTTCCATGATGCTATAAATAATACAAGGTCAGTGCAAAACATTCAAATACTTGCAGAAAAGGATAAAGAATAAGTAAAATAAAAATCACCTGTGGGGTATATGGGAGACTAGATGGAGAAAAGACTAAGTTCAATCTCCCAAACCACAAAGAAAATTAAAAAAACAACTGTTCTTAAATTGATGGTGGTGATGAATGCACACACTATAGATATACATATATATACACATATATATATGAAGCCATTGCATTATACACTAAAAAGCAATAAACTGTACAGCATGTAAATAATTTCTTATAGATGTTTTGTTAAAAAAAAACTCCTAAAATCAGCATAAACATTTTTTTTTGGTACTGGAGATTGAACTCAGGGGCACTCGACCACTGAGCCACATCCCCAGCCCTATTTTGTGTTTTATGTAGAGACAGGGTCTCACTGAGTTGCTTAGTGCCTCGCTGTTGCTGAAGCTGGCTTTGAACTCGAGATTCTCCTGTCTCAGCCTCCCTAAGTGCTGGGATTATAGGCATGCGCCACTGCGCCCAGCTAGCGTAAACATTTTTGATGCTCTCTTTTTTACAGGCTGCTCTTTGAATAAATATATACACATACTGATTTTTAATGTGAAAAATTATTAATTTTATGCTATGTGAATTTCAACTCAATAAAAAAATTAAAAATGGAATGTTGGAATTTAGCTTGTCTTTCCACACAGCTCCTAGAAAAAAAATTTTCTGTCTAATACCTAATAACTCATTTATTTTGTAGCAAATATTTAAGGAAAGCTGGCATAAATGGGCTCATAAATTATTTGCTCTCAAAAATTATTTGAAGGTTTACAGAAAAGATTAATTTTTGAGTAACTGTCTCACTGTAACATTCAAATTGATGAAACTATAACTAGGAACATTTTATGAATATTTAGGATTTTTATAAATTGCTGTGAGATTCAAGAAGGTAATTTTGTAGGATCAGACCAACAATGCTGATTTTAAAGGATTTTTGTTAAAAATTTTTTTTTGTACTGGGGATTGAACCTGGGGTGCTTTACCACTGAGTTACATCCCCAGCTCCTTTTATTTTTATATTTATTTTTATTTTTTGTACCCTGGATTGAACTCAGGGGAACTTAACCACTGAGCCACATCCCCAGTCCATTTTGTATTTTATTTAGAGACAGAGTCTCACTGTGTTGCTTATGGCTTCACTTTTGCTGAGGCTGGCTTTGAACTTGCGATCCTCCTGCCTCAGCCTCCCGAGCTGCTGGGATTACACACATATGCCATCTCACTCAGTTCTTTTTTTTTTTTTTAAATTTTGAGACAGGGTCAGGCTAAGTTGCTGAGGCTGGCCTCAAATTTGTGAATCTCCTGCTTTAGCCTTGTAAATAGTTAAGATTACAGGTATGTACTACCACTCCCATGGATTTGTAGATTTTGGTTTCAGTTATATTTTTAAAGGTTTGAGTGCTTTTTTAAAAGTTTGAAACACATTAAAGGTCATTTGAGTTTTTTTAAAAAGATGCCTATAAGACTGTATTAGTTGTAGTTGAATGGATAAAGAAAATGAGGTATATATACCCAATGGAATATTACTCAGCCATAAAGAAGAATAAAATTATGGCATTTGCTGGTAAATGGATGGAAATGGAGAACACCATGCTAAATGAAATAAGACAATTCCCAAAACCAAAGGCTGAATGTTTTCTCGGATAATGTGGATGCTAACACACACTAAGGGGCAGCGAGAGGGAAGAATTGGAGAATTCCAATTGGAATTGGAGAATTGGAGAATCCAAGTTCTTGGATTAGATGATGGGGAATGAAGGGAAGGGAGCAGGAAGGGAATAGGAAAAACAGTAGTATGAATTGGATATAACTTTCCTATGTTCATATATGAATACATGACCAGTGTAACTCCACATTGTGTAAAACTTCAAGAATGAAATCCTAATTAGAATAAGTTATACTCCATGTATGTATAATATGTCAAATTATAGTCTACTGTCACATATATATAAAAAGAACAAATAAAAAAGTGAAAATAAGAATGTATTAGTTGCTGCCGGGCACGGTGGCTCAAGCCTGTAATCCCAGCACTTTGGGAGGCTGAGACAGGAGAATCACGAGTTCAAAGCCAGCCTCAGCAATGGTGAGGTGCTAAGCAACTCAGTGAGACCCTGTCTCTAAATAAAACACAAAATAGGGCTGGGGATGTGGCTCAGTGGTCGAGTACCCCTGAGTTCAATCCCTGGTACCAAAAAAAAAATAAAAGAATGTATTAGTTGCAATGCTGCCAAGCTACCCTAATGCCCTTCAATAGCATAATAGATAAATTAACATGAGGCTAATATACTACAACAGTGAATGCATTGCTATTGCATACAATGATTTAGATATATCTTGTAAGCAGTGTTGAGTGATAAGTGCCAGGCATGAAAGTATAAACTGCATGACTCAGAGTTCAAAAATAACGAAAATTACTCCATGGAGTTAGAGGTCAGAATAATGGTTATCCTTGTGGTGGCTAGTTATAAAAATGAGTCACAAGGGGACTTGTGGAGCGTTGTCTTTTTTTGATCTGAACACTAGTTACATAAATTTGTTCAGATTGTGAAAATTCATCAAGCTGTACACCTGATCTCTACTTATCTGTATGTATGTTACACTTCAATTAAAATTTTCAAAAACAAGCAATCAAGCAAGCAACAAACAAATCCCTCAAACTCACATATCCTTTCAGCTCACTCTCCCATATCTCATTTCTCCTCCTTAATCACAGCCAGCTTCTTAATTTTCCTTAACTCACTCCAATGTGCCTTTCTGTCACCCAAACTCAAAATAGCTCTCACAAAGATCACCAGTTGCCTCTCGTGTTGTTAAATTCAAAAACATTTCTATCTTAACTTGATTGACTTCCCAGTAAAATTTATTACTGCTGACTGTAAGGTAGAAGCAGCTCTCCCCATGCCCAGTTTCTGCCCCCCATTCTCTAAAGTCTATGGCAGTCCCTGCCCCGGCAGTTTCCCACTCGAGTTTCCTGCCCAAGTTAACAAACCCTAACCACCCGAGTTAACTTTCAACTACCTCAGAGTCACCCCCAACCAAGACCACCAATCCTTATCCGTCACACCAGCCTGAAGTAACAAATCCATAGTCTACAACGTGTTTACTGCAGATCCTATAATATCCCATGCCCCGCACCCTCTCCTTCCTTTTCTCCCCGGGTGTCCACCTGCACTGATCCCCATGAATAAAGATCTCCTGGTCGCATGAGTTGTATTGTGTCCGGTTTGTTCATAACTCTTCCACTGACCACTGCCTCATTGTTGAAAATATTGTATTCTCATGACTTTTGGGACACAGTACTCTCATAGTAGTCATTCTACTTCTCTGATTAATATGTCCCTTCATCCTCCTCTACCCAACCATTAAATGTCTCAGCTTTAGGTTTTCTCTTGTCATTCCTCCTTAAGCAATCTCATTTCTTCCCATAGCTTTCAACACAATTTACATATTAAATTCTAAGTTAACAGAAATATTCCAGTCTTACCTGAGTTCCATTCATATATACACACACACACAAACACACACACATATATACTGGGGGTGCTTAATCACTGAGTCATATCCCAAGCCCTTTTAAAAAGTATTTTATTTAGAGACAGAGTCTCCTTGAGTTGCTTAGGGCCTCACTAAACTGCTGAGGCTGGCTTTGAACACAATCTTCCTGCTTCAGCCTCCTGAGCTGCTGAGATTACAGGTGTGTCCATTCTCATATATTTAATTAAATAATTTACATATCTGCTTGGATATTTTACAGACATGTCAAATTTTATTTGTTTAAGGTTAAAATTTTGATTTCTCCCTTCTCCAAGCCTATTCTTTATCCATCTCAATAAAGTGCACCAGAATTCATCTATTTGCTCAAACCAGGGGCAATTTATTTTGGGGTGTATTAGGGATTGAACCCAGGGGTGCTTTACCCATGTGCTCCATCTTCAGTCCTTTTTAAAATTTTTATTTTATTTTATTTCATTTTGAGAAAGGATCTGTCTAAGTTGCTGAGGCTGGCCTCAAACTTGCAATCCTCCTTCCTCAGCCTCCTAAGGGGCTGGGATTAAAAGTGTGTGCCACCACACCCAGCTCAGGGACATTTTTTAAAGTTCCCCAATTGCTCACATACAAAATGTGGGAGTTCTATACCTTTCTTCCTAATGGCCAATTCTAGCCATGAAAGAATGTGGGAAGATAGATGAAAGAATTCACAGCAACATGTCCTGAAGTTTTCTCTGAGGTTCAAACAGGTAAGCAAATGTAGTGGATGTTGTAGTGTTCCACTGAGATCACCTGTAGCTGCTGGGAGTGATGGCTGCTGATGACTCACAGCTGGGTTCCTCTTAGGCATTGTTCTTAGCTACAAGTGGCCTTGCCCAAGGTTCTGCCCTCTCTGGAAGTGTAGGGGTGGTAGGCAGCATGCATGCAGCAAGAGTACAAAGATTCATACTCCTTGCCTCAATTTCAGGCAACTCGGAAAGGCCATCCCAGCTCCAAAGCTCCCTGAAAGAGCAGCTGGAACTTCCACTTCAACTTCTCCCTCCCTTAAGTATAAGTCTTGCTTCCCTTTTTGCCTCACAGGCATCAATCCCAAGTGCACTTCCTAATAACCCTCTTGTGTGCACATCTATCAAAGTCTGTTTCCGGAAAACCTAAGGTAAATTAAAATTGCGTCTACCTAAAAAGAGCAAAGGAGGAAGAGGCAATACTCCAATTTAATACACAGGGACATATGTTAATAGAAGGGTGGGATTGAGGAAGGCAGAACAATTTTTCTGAGGAGGAGGCCAAAGTAGCTATGGGATGAATTCGGAAGGCTGTGCTTTTATTTATTTATTTGTTTGTTTGTTTATTTTGCAATACTGAGGCTCAAACTCAGGTCTTTGCACATAAGACACAAATGCTCCACCACTGAGCTACATCCTCAGCCCAGAAGGCTTTGCTTTTAAAGGTGTAACTAAAAAAGATTGTATCTCTGCTCTTGAGCAGAGTCCCGAGGAGCTAGGCCCCTTTGATGTATCTAGACTAAGTTACCCTTCACTTCCTTTTCCTTATGAAAAGAAATTCTTGACCCAATAAGCCCAGAGAATAGTGCTTTGCGCATAGTCACAGTGTGAGGCAGGATAAGACTGATAGTGGAGGCTCCTGTTTCATTCTCTCTGTACATGTGTCTCCAACATGTGCACATGCACGCGCACACACACATACACACACAAAACACTGCTTACCACAGATCAATACCTAAAAACTCTAATTAGACACCTCTCTGAGGGTATTTACAGTTTTGAAAAATCACCAAAAGGGAAGACAATACCTCAAACTCAAAGAATTAGGAAACTACATTCATGCTTTCTCCACTAAGATTTATGTTTTTAGCTCTTTTATTTAACTCTTAGATCCATTTTGAGTTAATATTTGTATATGACATGAGGTAGGGGTTCAAGTTTATTCTTTTGCATGTGAATATTCAGTCGTTCTGGCACTATTTATTGAAAAAATAATTCTTAAGCCACTGAAATGTCTTGCACTCTTCTCAAAAATCAGTTGACCATAAATATCAGGGTTGACATTCATTTCTGTTTTTCAAAAGAATTTGTTTTGTATTTTCTTTTCTTTTCTTTCTTTTTCTTCTTCTTCTTTTTTTTTGGTTCCAGAAGATTGAACCCAGAGGCACTCAACCACTGAGCTACATCTCCAGCCCTTTTATTTTGAGACAGAGTCTAAGTTCTTAGGGCCTTGCTAAATTGCTGAGGCTGGCTTTGAACTTGTGATCCTCCTGTCAACCTCTTGAGCTGCTGGGATTACAGGGGTGTGCCACCTCATCCAGCTTGTTTTGTATTTTCTTGAGGCAAAAGTACATGTTTATTGTAGAAAAATATGTTAGGCAAATACACAGATCACACCAAGTGTGGTGGCGCATGCCTGTAATCCCAGTGGCTTGGTGTCGGGGTCCTCCCAGCCAGGTATCAGTCTCCCTCCTCGTCCAGTGTGGAGGAGGAGATCCTCGGGAGTCCCCGACAGGACGGCTGAGAATGGTAAAGTCGTCCGGCACGCAATTACCACGCCTGAGCCAGAGAGTTCTGTCTTAAGCAGGAACTGATTTATTGAGGAGAGATACAGGCTTATATAGAGGAGGGGGTAGGTGTCCTGTTACTGAGCTAAGAATGTGGAAGTGGGATGTACAGAGGCACTTAGGTAGGAGAGTATTCATTGTCCATGTCTTGTCCACGAACACGGAAGCAGAGGTCAGCCAATAAGGGCGAGGTGATGGCTCTCCCGGGGCAGCGTGGTCAGGCCTGAGCTGGTAGCTTGGCGCCATTTTGTGGCATGCCCTTGCATATGTCCCCCACAGCTTGGGAGGCTGAGACAGGACAATGGCAAGTTCAAAGCCAGCCTTAGCAAAACCGAGGCACTAAGCAACTCAGTGAGACCTTGTCTCTACATAAAACACAAAATAGGGCTGGGGATGTGGTCAGTGGTCGAGTGCCCCTGAGTTCAATCCCTGGTACTCCCTGCTCCCTCAAAAAATACACAGATCATGTATTGTTCCATCAAGGTCAAGCATTGCAGTACTGTTAACATTTTAAAAGTATCCTTTCAAACTATTTTCTTTTAAATATTTTTAGTTGTAGATGGACACAATACCTTTATTTTATATATTTATTTTTATGTGGTGCTGAGAATCAAACCCAGTGCCTCACATGTGCTCCACCACTGAGCTACAACTCCAGCCTCTCCAAATAGTTTTCTGAAGTGTAATGTCGTACTATCATGCTGATTTATACCTTTTGTGTGTGTTGTGCTAGGAATCAAACCCAGGGTCTCACACATGGTAAGCAAGCACTTTACCACTGAGCTACATCCCCAACCTCTACATTTTATTTTTTACAGTTTCACAATGTCATGGATATATTTCCATGTTATAAATACAAACACATAAAATCATTGGCTTTATTGAATTCATGACACTATGGATGGGCCTTAATTTTATCCCTTCCCCTAGTGTTAGACATTAGGTACTTTTCAACATTTTCCCACTGTGATTTAGCTGTCATAAGCAGCTTTAAGCACATAGCTTTACACACCTGTCTCATTATGCCAAAGGTAACAACTGCCAACCCACTGACTGATTTCCCCATATGTATGTTTTGTTTACATAGCACATATATTTTATCATTTTTATCATCATGATTATTAGAGCTTTATAGTTATACATAGTAGTTGGGTTTACACCTACAAACTCATATATGTATGGAAATTTACTTCAGTTCATAACCTCCCTTTCACACATATATTTTTATATTTTTAATAGTTATTTTGAATTTGGATGATTTGTTAGAATGCAAAGCCTAGGAATAGGATTGCTAGATCTCATGGCATTTGGTTCTGACTTGGCAAAGTTCTGCTACTTGCTTGTTCTGGAATGATCACTGGACTCTCTCCCTGGGATAATGCCATACTCAGTGGGTGGAAGATAGAGAGGATAGTGGGAGGCAAGCCTTAGAATTGTTCTCTGAGGTTACCAATGACCTGACTAAAAAGGCCTCTGGGGATGCAGCATATCAAATTAGAAGGCCTAATGGATTAAACATCAGAAAGTCTGGATCTAGTTCTGATTCTAATATGTAGCTCTGCAACTTTGAGCTAGTTCTTTAATCCTTTGAAGTCTTATTTCCTTACAGGGTGGTTAGGAGAATCAAATGAGATATTGTGTGAAATGCACTTCACAAAGTGCAGAGTCCTACACAATTATATGACGTTACTGTTCTTTTAATTTGCCCAAACTCTTTACATGGAGTCAAACAGACCCAGGATTAGAGTGTGAAGCATTGTCTGCTCCCAAAACCTTCCTTTTAGAGGAGCTACTTTCTAAGCATAGATATGATTCTAGATTGCCAGGATCTGATCTGGTGCACTTGAATTCCATAATCATTTACAGATGATTTCACATGCCAGAGACTGTGGATACAAAGATGATTATGATTTGTCCCTGTCTTTGCAAAGCTTTACAGTCCACTAGAAAGAGACAAAACATGTATTGAGATCATCAGAAATCAGAGGGATAAGAGATATAATAGAAGAGAGAGCTAAGACTGCAAAGCATAAAACACTCAAGGCCTGAAAGGGAGGGGTGCTTTGGAGGCAGGATTGAGGAGGAGAAAGGACCAGGTGTGTGTATGTATACGTGTGCACACGTGGGTGCGTGGTAGTCTATGCCAGGGAGTTAATCTGGGGCTAGACTTTATCTTAGAATCTGTGCTCATTTCTATGCATTTACATTTTCTTTTTTTAGTTTTGTGTTTCTCTTCATTCTCTAGTCAAGTTCTTTTTGAAAAATGCTAATCTGGTGTTAGCTGTACTAACAGGAAAAGAGATTTGTCTACACCCATGCCAAAAGACTTGGAGAACCCGGAGTGTTCTTGAAGCCAATAGTGCTGGTAAAAGTAAAGAGCCCATTTGGAAACTAGGGAGGAACTTGGATGTGCTCTTTCTTCCCTGCTGCCTGCTTCATCTTGTGTTCTTCCCAGATCATTTCCAAACCCATCACCCTCCAAGCATTTGTCTGCTGCCACTGTGGCAGCAGCAACCACAGACATTAGAAAAGGCCAGCTAAACATCTTCTTGCCCTTTCTCTAGCCTACCACCTTCCCTCAGTGGGGGTCATCTGAATGTTTCCACTCCAAATACAAACCAAATGCAATGATTTTTGAAGCCAGAGGAAATAAAGGATATTATTCTACTCTTAATGCTTATTAAATTTGGACTTAATCTTCTTCATCGCAATTAAGCCTTTAAACCAGCCAATATACTTAAACGAGGTGAAATGAAAAGACTTACTGTAAGAGATGACAGGAGGCTCTTTGGGAAATTAAAATCTCCAGAGATTTCCAAATTGAGAGTTACTGAGCCAGGAAGGAGAAAGCAAGAAAAAGATTTTTAAAACTTAATAAACAGGATGCCAATTAGGCCTTCAGATTAAAAAGCTAGGTGATGTCAGTGTTATCAATGGAAGCAGGGGTTAACTGGATCCAGGGAATTGATAAGCACTATGTTGTTTCCGGATCCTTGTTTGATTCATTTTCTTTAAGCCTGGCTGGGTGGACCTTTCCTTTCTCAGTTTACCTTTCTGTGGAATGGGAAGAACATATGGTGATAAGGAAATGCTTGCCTGCTTGGGTAAAGATTCTTTCCTCATTTTCCAAGCCCACAATACTGCTCTGAAACCTTTAGGGCTATAATGTCAGTGAACTCCCTGCCTAGTGACCACAGACAAACTACATCATCTCAGGAAGGTTACCCAACAACCCAATATGTACTTGGGCTGAGAAAATGACCTCTGTGATTCCATGAGTACCTGATGTTCTGTTACTTTTTTGCACAGAGAGCCTTTTCCCAGAGGCTCCCTTCCCCCACCACTCTCCCAGGGCAGAGCAGCCCTAAGACGTGGGAAGGACACCTCCCAACTTGGGAGGTTTTCCAGGGCCCCAGTTTTCACCAGCCAGAAGTTTGATTTACTGGCACCATCTGTGGGAAGACAAATGGGCCCTTCTGGCTGTGCTGGTCAGATGCAGGGAAGGAAGGAGAGGAGGAGAAAAAATGGAGGAAGGCAGATTAGTAAATCAATAAATACCCAAGTGACATAACTGAATGAACAAATAAAAATTCCTCACAGGAAGGTGATGGGTGTCCTGAGATGGTGATGTTGAAATAGAAAAGGGTGACTTTTTTTTTTTTTTAGCCCAAGGATAATCTCTTAAATTCTGGGTACAAACAATACAGTATAACTCTTATGGTTGCCATGACAACGTGAATCCCTCTCTTCTGATGTCAGGCTGCTCTCCTCCTTCCGTTGGAATTTAGAAAGTCAGTTTTCTTTCTGCAATAAATGCTGTGCCTGGTTTCAAGGGCTCAATGATGGGCTCATCTAATAACTCCCTGTCTCTCTGGACTGTTTGTTCCAAAACTCTAAGGTCACATTTCTTTGGGGGAAAAGGGAGTTTGACATGCAGGAGACTAGACCAGGCAGACAGATTGTTCCAGTTAGGCATGTGACCTATTTTTGCTGACGTCTGGGCCAGCGTCTGACCAGTCTAAGGTCCACACCTCACCTCCCTCCACCTTACACTGGCGCCAGACTTGCCTCTAGGCGAGCACAGGACTAGGACCTGTTTGGGAAGTAGGCTGGTGACTACAGTAGTATTTGAAACCCTTCCACTAAAAATCTCTTCCCCAGATGGCCTGCCTGAAATTCAAGTTATTAAAATCATTTTTATAGGTGAAAACCTTGAAGGTCACTTCCAAATGAAATTATCCCCTGTGTAGGGTAATAATAATTAACTTGTAGCACTCTAGAGGAAATGAGAAAGGGTGGACAGAACTCCTGAGGGCCCAGGACACGATGCTGACATGGGAAAGGAAAGGGACAGGTTTATAACACTGGGAACTCCTCAGTACTCAATGTCTTTTCACATTCCTCTAAATCCTATTCCCTTTCATATCTTAGCGCAGTAAACCTGGAAGTCATTCTCTTTGTTGTTATTATTAGTTAAGCTGTACATATTTATGGTGTGATAATTCAATACATGTAGATAATATGCAATGATCAAATCAGTGCAGTTAATATTTTCATAACCCTAAACATTTAAAGTGTTTATTTGCACATATTTATATGTATTTAAGGAGTATATTTCATTACATATATAATATACATACATAATATATATAAAATTTGTACTGATCTCATCAAGGTAATTAATGTTTCCATCTCCTTATCATTATTTGGTATATGAGGTCTTTGGGCTCCAGTCTTCTAATTATTCATAATACACATAATAGGCTATTGTGAACTACAGTCCCTCCACTGTTCTGTATAATACTAGAACTTAGTCCTTGTATCTAACAGTGTTTGGGTACCTGTTATCCAACCTCCTTCATCATCCTGTCTCCTCAACCTTCCCATCCCTAGTAATCACTATTGTACACTGAAAGGCATTCTTTTTTTATATGCCAGGGATTGAACTCAGGGGTGCTTGACTACTGAGCCATATCCTCAGCCTTTTTCATTTTTTTTTAATTTTGAGAAAGGGCCTTGGTAAGTTGTTGAGGCTGCTTTGAACACCCAATTCTCCTGCCTCAGCCTCCTGAGTTCTTGGTATTATAGGTGTGTGCCACCACTGGAAGGTATTTTTGATACCTCCCTTTCACCATTTAAGTCCAGCTAAGCATTAATTCATGCCAATTCTAACCTCTTCACACCTCCCAAATCCGTCTACTTCTCTTCAACTCTATAGTCACTACTTTGGTCCAGACAACCATCATTTCTTATCTGGATTACTTTACTGCATGAGCATCCTAATTCATCTCTTTTTTCCTATTTTTACCCTTTTCTTACCCAGTCTCCACCCTGCAGCCAGGGTGATCATTATAAAACAAGAACCTGATTGTGTCACTCCTCTACTTAAAACACATCAACACAGTTATATTGCCCACTGGATAGCATCCAATCTACTTAGCACAGCATTCAAGACCCTCCACACATGACCTAGCTCTACATCTCCAGCCATATGTCACATCTCCCACCCGACTTCAACACTTCCCACACATCTAACATTCTAGCCACAGCTAACTACTCCTTGTGATTTGTCAAACTCATCTTGTTTCTCATCTTTTGCCCAAGAGACTTGCCTTTCCTAGAATACCCTCTCATTTTTCTTCCCTTCACTTAGTTTACTCCTCTTAGTCCTTCAAGGGCCAGCTCATGTATCACCTTCTCCAGGTCTTTCCTGACCCTTTCTAATCTTCCAAGTCTAAATTCAGACAGGGAACCACAGTACTTTTTCACCTATTAGGAAATGTACTAAGTACGTTGCATTGTAATGACTTGTTGACTTATGTATATATCCCTCAGTAGGCTGTGAGTTTCATGAGGACAAGGATTGTGTCCTTATTCATCATTATGTCTCTAGTCTCTAGCACAAATTTTTCAATCGGAAATACTCAGTAAATATTTGTTGAACAAATGAACAAAACCCAGGTGGTTTAGATAAGCTAAAGGAATGGCTGTTGTTCTTCATGGAGGAAAGAAGGTCAAGGGAAGGGGGATTAAAATCTAAGAAGAAACAAATAAATAAAATGTTAGGGAAATTCTGAAAAAGAGCATTGAAAAGGAAAAAGGCCTACCAGATATTAAAACATGTTATTATGCTACATTAAAATAGATGTGATCTAAGCTGGACTTGGTGGACAGTGGACGAGGCAGAAGGATCAGAAGTTCAAAGTCAGCCTCAGCAACTTAGCAAGGCTCTAAGCAACTTAGCAAGACTCTGTCTCAAAAATTAAAAAGAACCAGGTGCAGTGGCACACACCTATAATCCCAGCGGCCCAGGAGGCTAAGACAGGAGGAACCCAAGTTCAAAGCCAGCCTCAGCAAAAGCGAAGCATTAAACAACTCAGTGAAACCCTGTCTCTAAATAAAATTAAAAATAGGGCTGGGAATGTAGCTTGGTGGTTAAGGACCCGTGGGTTCAATCCCAGGTACCAATAAAAGAAAAAAAACAAAAAATAAAAGTTATGTTCTAGAGAAAAATAGATCAATGTTTGTTAACAGTTGTCAGTACATAATGGACATTAGTATATTTTAAAGATGGCATATAAAATCAATGGGTAAAATATTAATTGTTCAAAAATTATATATAAACCACAGGCTAGCTTTAACTCATTCATAACACCAAGTTTAATTCCAGATGAATCAAGCATTTTATTTATTTCATTTGTTCTTTTTAGTTATACATGATAATAGAATGTATTTTGACATATTACACATACATGGAGTATAACTTCTCATTCCTCTGGTTATACATGATGTAGAATTAAATTGGTGGTGTAATCATATATGCATATAGGAAAGTAATGACCAATTCATTCTATTATCTTTCTTATTCCCATTACCCCTCCCTTCCCTTCATTCTTCTTTTCCTAATCCAAAGTACTTCTATTCTTCCCTACCCCTGCCCCCTTATTAAGAGTTAGAATCCAGATATCAGAGAGAACATTTAGCCTTTGTTTTGGGGGATTGGTTTATTTCATTTAGCATGAGACTTCTTAGTTCTCTCCATTTACTGACAAATGCCATAATTTCATTTCTCTTGATGGCTGAATAGTATTCCATTGTTTAATTTAATTTAATTTAATGCCTCGCTTTTGCTGAGGCTGGCTTTGAACTTGGATTCCTCCTGCCTTAGCCTCCTGGGCCGCTGGGATTATAGGTGTGTGCCACTGCACCTGGTTCTTTTTAATTTTTGAGACAGAGTCTCGCTAAGTTGCTTAGAGCCTACACATACACACACTACATTTTCTGTTCATCTGCTGAAGGGCGCCTAGATTGGTTTTGTAGTTTAGCTATTGTGAATTGAGCTGCTATAAACACTGATGTGGCTGTGTCACTGTAGTATACTGATTTTAAGTCCTTTGGGTATAAACCAAGGAGTGGGATAACTGGGTCAAATGGTGGTTCCATTCCAAGTTTTCTGAGGAATCTCCATACTGCTTTCCATAGTGGTTGCACCAATTTTCAGTCCCACCAGCAATGTATGAGTGTGCCTTTTCCCTCACATTCTCACCACCATTTATTGTTGCTTGCATTCTTGATAATTGTCATTCTGACTGGAGTGAGATGAAATCTCAGTATAGTTCTAATTTGCATTTCTCTAACTGCTAGAGATGTTGAACATTTTTTCGTAAATTTGTTGACTGATCATATTTCTTCTTCTGTGAAGTACCTGTTCAGTTTCTTTGCCCATTTATTAATTGAGTAACTTTTTTTGGTGTTTTGTTTTGTTCTTTATATATCCTGGAGATTAATCCTCTATCTAAGGTGCAGGTGGAAAAGATTTTCTCCCATTCTGTAGGCTCTCTATTCACATTCTTGAATCAAGCATTTTGATGTGAAAAATAAAAGCTTAAAAGTACTAAAAGGAAATATAGTGAATTTTAAAACATACAATTTTGGAGAGGAGAAGACCTTTCTATGCAGGCCACAAATTCAGAAATAAAATTGGTAAATGTTGACTACATAAAAATTTAAAACTCATAGCAAAAATGAATATAAAAACAAAGTAAAAAGAGAAATGACAAACTGCAGCAAGGTGTTTGTAATTTTTATGACAAAGGACTAATTTCCTTAATTTCTAAAGAGCTCAAAAAAGTCAGCAAGAAAAACATCAAGAATTCAAAGGTAAATGAGCAAATGATATGAGTATGCATCTCAAAGAACAAGAAACCTAAATGGCACATTCACATATAAAAAAGATGTTCAGCTTTGCTTGTAAACGAAAGAATGCAGATGAAAACAGTAAGCTGCTATGTTTTTTCACCAACTGTACTGGCAAATATTAAAAGAGATTTTTAAAATCCAATGTTGATGGAGGTATTGGGGAATAGGCAATTCAGCTACTGTAATATTTACTGTGTATATCATCTGACCTAGCAATTACACTACACAGTGGTTAAGAGCACAGACTCTGGAGTGATACTGGCTACATTCAAGTTCTGTCTCTCCAACTTAGATTTGTGCCCTAGGAAAGTTCCTCAACCATTTCAAGCCTAGGTTTCCTCATCTGCAAAATGAGAATAACAATAGTATTAACCCCACAAGAGTTGTTCTAAGGATAAAATGAGATAAGGGGCTGCACGCGGTGGCACACACCTAATCCCAGCAGCTTGGGAGCCTGAAGCAGGAAGATTGTGAGTTCAAAGCCAGCCTCAGCAATGGGAAGGCACTAAGCAACTCAGTGAGACCCTGTCTCTAAATAAAACACAAAATAGGGCTGGGGATGTGGCTTCGTGGTTGAGTGCTCCTGAGTTCAATCCCTGGTACTCTGCCAATGAGATAATTCATGTAAATTATTTAGCACACTACCTAGCACATAATAAACACTCAACAAAATTTAGGTGTTAATATTATTGTGCTCAAAGGAGCATTGATTCATGAATCCATCACAGCATTGTTTATAATAGCAAAAACTAGAAACAATAATCTAGAAAGAACCTAAAAATCTAAAAAAGGAATTGGTTATATTAATCAACTTCTGGTTACTCTGATCAAAATACCTAACAAGAATAACTTAGAGGGAGAAAGATTTATTTTGGTTCACAGTTTTAGAGGATTCAGTCTGTGGTCAGCAGGCTCCAGGGCAGAAACAGTATGGCAAAATGGTGTGACTGAGGAAAGCTGCTCAGCTCATGGCATCCAGGAAGCAGAGAGAAAGAAAAAGGAAGGAGCTCAGAGGGATAAGATAAACCTTTCCAGGACATGCTCTCAGTTACCTATTTTTCCAACTAGGTCCCACTTTCCAGTAGTCCATCTGGCTATCAATGAATTAGTGGAATATATCCACTAATGAGGTGACAGCCTTCATGATCTAATCACTCCCCCAAAGCTCTACCTCTGAGCACAAGACACTTCAGGGGAATTCCAGTTCCAAATCATATCATTGGTTTAATAAATTATGATATAAATTATGATATACTTATGCACTATAATGTTATGCAACCAGTACAAAGATGAGATGAGACATCTATTTGGATCAATTTGAGTAAATCTCTAAGCTATGAACTATATAAAGTATGATTCCATTTGTATAAATAAACATGGAAATGTGCCTCTATCTGTCTAAATATATATTTTACATATTTTATTTTAATATTTTTATACAAAATATAAAAGTATATAGATACAAAATATTAGAATATTATATCTATTTATACACACACATATATATACACACACACAAATTCTTAAAGGTTATCATACCAAAAATTGTGTTTATCTTTGGAGAAAGAATCTGATGAGGATAGATTGCAAGAGAGCTTTGTTTTTATTTCATACTTTTTGTAGTTTGAATTATTAAATTATATATGTATATATCATTTTTTTAAATTTAAAGAAACTAAGATCCTGTCAGTGTTCAAAACCCTCCAACAGCTTCCCACATCATATTGAGTAAAAGTTTCAGTCCTTCCAATAGCTTGTGAGGGCCTCATGATCTGACCTCTTGCACTGTCATTACCTCTCTGATCTCATCTCCTGCCACACTCTCTCACTCTGCTCCAGTCACACTGGCTTCCACTCTGTCCTGTGTACATTCCAGCCAGAGACCCACCTCAGGATCTTCATCCTTGCTGATTCCTTCTGCTTTTGAAGTTCTTCCTGGAGTTATTCACATAGGGCACTCCCTCACCTCCCTTAAATCTTTGTTTAGATGGCACATTCTCAGTGAGGCCTTCTATGCCCCTTCCCCATTTAAATTTACAGCTCCTCACATCTCCATCCCTATATCTTGCTTTATGTTTCCAATTATGATTTATAATAACCTAATATACTACACATTTTCATTGTGACTGTATCACCTAGCTCTCCCCACTGTCATGGAAGATCCATGAGGACAGATGTTTGTGTATTTTGCCATGTTCATCACTCCATAATGGTGCCTAGTATCTGGTATCTCGTAGGGACTCAAAAATATTTGTTTTCTAATTTACTTTTCAAATTATTAATGCATATTAATTGTACACATTAGTTGGCTTCACTGTGACATTTCCATACATGAGCATATCACGCTTGGATCATGTCCACACTCCCTTCTCTCTGCTCTTGTCTTCCCCTCTATCTCCCTTCTCCTGTCCCCTTCCCCTTCCCTAATAGTCCCTCTTCTTCAGGTCATCTTTTTTTCCCAAAAAATATTTGTTGACTGAATGAACAAATGAGCATTCCAGGCAAGAAGGAACCTTAGAATTCACTTTCTTTTTCTGTATTCCTGTTCCTCTCTGGGATTTTTTTCTTAATCCTTATCCTTTTGGAATCTCCAGCTTTTCCTTTTATCTTCTGCATGACAGGTACCTCAAAAAATATTTGTTGAATGACTGGACTTATATATTCATTCTGAAATATGAGTGATTGATCACTTCAAGGTAAAATTCCAGGTATATTTGCATTTCAGTAGGGATCAAAACCTATAGACAAGCCATGCACACTGATGTATACCTATAATCCCAGCAATTTGGGAGGCTGAGGCAGGAGGATTGCAAGTTCAAGGCCAACCTAAGCAATTTAGTGAGAGCCTGTCTCAAAATAAAAATAAAAAAGGGGCTGGGGTTGTGGATCAGTGGCAGAGCACTTGCCTTGCACATGTGAGGCACTGGGTTTGATCCTCAGCACCACATAAAAATAAATAGACAAAATAAAGACATTGAGTCCATCTATAACTAAAGCAATATTTAAAAAATAAATAAATAAAAATTAAAAGGGCTGGAGATGGAGTGGTAAAGTGCCCCTGGGGCCCCTGGGGTTAATCTCCATTACTGCCAAAACTAAATAACAAACAAACAAACAAACAAAAAACTGTAGACAAAGGGATTATTAGCCTGCTTCTTGGAGCCCCTGAGATTCCCCAGAGTAAATTTGTACATTTGTCATAAACTTTGGGACTCACCACTTCTACTTTCTCCCTCTTGCTAATTCAAATGGTTCCATGCACCAATCAGTGGCAATATTACTATTGAAAAAAATTAATATTTGATTTTCATAGTTCCCCTGACTTAAAGTGCATAACAAGAAAAACAAATTCACAATGAACATGAATATTCTTAAAGAAAAACACATACATGAATACATATACACACCCATAAATATATACATATAAGCACACCAGTTGTCAAAAATATAAGTCAGTTTCTAAGCAATTCCCTACAAACAATGTCAATATATTATGTACTTAAAACAACAAAGTCCTTGAGAATGTCTCAGTCTTGCCAATCCCTAAGCTTTTATGGGACAACAGAAAGGCAATTCCAGATCCAGGTTATTCCAGGTCACTCAAATGGTTTGAGTCTATTCCAAAAAGGTAGGAGACAGGATGAATTCTGCTAATAAGGTTGTACCCGAATATGTGTGGGAGGGCCCAGAGTCACAATCAACCCAGTCAGATTTATTCAGGGGACCAAAAACTTGCATGTGTGCATGTGTATGTGCATGTGAAATGACATAATTTATATTGAGCTGTGGGTATAGAGTATATTAGAATCCTCTCATCTCCCATCCAGTGCCCATCCCAGACCCTTTTCTTCCTTCATGACTAACTCCAATACCCTATATTGGCCAGTTCAGAAATCCCTTGTGGATATCAGTTGTCTCTGGGAGGTGAGAATGCTGTCTGTGAGCTTAGAGTCTGATGGGAAATTGGAAAATCTGGGATATCCAGGAGAACCTCTTAGCACAATCCCCCCAAATAAGTGATGACAAAAAAGATCATGAGCATGAAAGAGCCCAGAGAATGATGGAGTCAACTCCATTTGCTTAAGAGAAACAAATTAGGGGCTGGGATTGTGGCTCAGTGGTAGAGCACTTGCCTAGTATGCATGAGGCACTGGGTTCGATACTCAGCACCACATAAAAATAAATAAATAAAGATATTGTGTCCATCTACAACTAAAAAAAATTTAAAAGAAGAGAACCAAATTATTGATAGGAAAGAATGTCCTATTATCGTTCAGGCCTAAGTATATTGGACTCTCATAGGGAATGGAGTCTAGTTGTAACTTAGTGGTTCTCAACCTTTAATGTGCTCGTTAAAAGATAGATTTTAGGTTGGGGTTTAGCTCAGTGGGAGAACACTTGCCTAGCATGCAAGTGGCCCTTAGTTTGATCCTAAGTAACACACACACACACACACACACACACACATTTTCCTAGGTGTCTTTCCCATAGATTATGATTCAGTTCAGTTGAAGGATGGCCTATGAGTCTGCATTTTTAACAAGTTCATATGTGATGCCAATGCTACTGTTTTTTTTCAAGAACTATACCATCTACATTCACACCTGACATTCATCTTGGTTCTCTTTATCTGGAGAACATTGAATAAAACATCCCCAAATGTAATTTGGAAATCTGATCTCCCCATGATACAGTGTTGTGTTTCCATGGTGGAGATATCAGTTTATACTGGGATTGTGGAGGCCTAAAGGGTCAAATTCTTTGGCATTGTAGATGCAGGGGCCAAAATCTGCTATGGATTCATGAATTCCCTGAATCCTGAAAACAATAACAACTTGTGTTTATTGAACTCTCAGAGTGTGCCAGGAACTATGCTAAATATTTAAATGAACTATCTTATTTGACACTCCTAACAGGTACTATCAATAGCCCTATCTTAACAAATGGAAAAATGGAGACTCAGAGAGTTTAAGTGAAATAAAAGAGACCAAATTTACTCCCTTCTTTGATTTCCAAAAAGGAAATCTTGGTAAATGCTTCAAGAGAATTTTGAACCTAAGCAGTCTCACTGGGTTATTTCAGATATGGAATCTTCAAAGAAAACTCTTATTGGCTCTGGACTTGAGCCACTCAAAGTCTCACAGCAAGCCTAAGTTTCTAACCATTATATCACACTGTCTTCCCTGCTGGGCAGTTACACCACTAACTAATTCAGAGTGAGAGGTTAAAGGTAGATTTTTGAGACACATCAGTCTGCTAGTTTCCCCAGAAGGTACACTGGCAAGACTTCCTTCAATTTCCTTCTTTCCCAATGATCATGGTTTGTTTACATGCGAAAATTTGCTGACAGCTTTTAGCTCTACGTGGTTCATTCTTGAGTCATGGCTGTATGTTGGGCTTTCTGTGCCTTCTTCAGGCCTGTATCAGCCCAGCACTCTAGGCTATTTTCCATAGGCCAACAACATTTATGCATCTTGGGGAAATGTTTCAATATTGCAATCATCAGTAGACGTTCATTTCCAGAAAATAGGATCTAGCACTTTAGATGACGGGCAAGGGGCCCACAGATTTCAGTCCCCGGTGATGTTTTCTGTGTGGTAGGTGGCAGCAAGCAGAGTGATGGGCCATATGAAACAAATAGTTGCAGGAGTGGCTCAAGTCCAGATTCAATAAGAGCTTTCTTTGAAGCTTCCATATCTGAAACAACCCATAATTCCCAGAGAGGAGGATGACTGTTTCAAAAGCCAAAACCAAACTCTCTCTAAACAGATTAAACCTTCTGCAATAGAAGTAAAGTGCAAACCCCCAAAACTAGCCAAGAAGCCCTAATGATATCCATCCATCAGCCAATCCAAGGGCAAATCTGATTGCACAAATGATGGGTTACAGAATCAAACTATTTGAGTATATTGGGCCCTTAACTCTCAGAATGCAAGATATTTCCTAGTTCAACATATGACATTAATATCTCAAGGTACTATGGCTTGTTTGTGGTGGTAGGGGTTATATATATATACATGTTCCTACCAGGAAAGCCTGAAGGGACATCCTCTCTTCCCCATGAAATGACTGCTACAAAATCTCAGAAGTCTTTTGGGCTGGAAGTCTGAGTTACTTGGACTACCACTTACCCTTTGTGAAAAGGAAGGTTTAAGTGCAGAAAAAAATGGGGCTGGGTAGCCTATAAACTCTGAATAGATTTTTGTGGATTTGGCTGAAGATGCCTCTGCTGTCAACCCCTCCATTTCTATGCATTTACATTTGATTTCTAATTCCAACCTTATCTCTGCTGAACTGAAGGATTTGTCCACAACTGGCCAGCTTAGATAGGAAAACAGTGGGTTGTCAGAAGCCAGGTGTGGGGGTGGCAGCACCCATCTCTGTTCAGGGTTCAAG
Organism: Xerus rutilus; assembly: GCA_028644305.1. Classification (NCBI taxonomy): domain Eukaryota; kingdom Metazoa; phylum Chordata; class Mammalia; order Rodentia; family Sciuridae; genus Xerus; species Xerus rutilus. The sequence continues at coordinate 39,163,923 of CM053417.1, forward strand.
GGAAAGCCTGCGGAGGTGGAAGACAAGCAAATAGAGAGTAGAAGACAAGAGGAAAGGGCGGGCAGCTGAAGCTGTTGCTGCATTCTTCCTGTTTAAGACTGTCCTTCCCCTTTGGTTTCTGTAACAAACACAATCACAGTACAACCTAATTTTAACATCTCAGCTCTGGCATGAAGAATGCCACCAGTACACTTGATTCACAATATCCAAGAAAAAGGAAGTCCGCAGGACCATTGGGCCCAGGTCTCGTGCTCAGTGTAGCATCAAATTTTGTCTGTCCTCAGTGGCCTGTTCGTTCCAGGGAGTGGGTGCACTAGCCAAATCTGTAGGTAAAAGGATGGAAGGATAGAAGGTGAAAGGGAGAGGTGCTTCAGATTTTAAAACTGTGCTATGGATATAGCTCAGTGGTAGAATGTTTGGCTAGCATGCATGAGGTCCTGGATTCAATCCCCAGTACTGCAAAAATCAAATTAAAAAGAAAGAAAAAAACCTTCCTGGGCCTCATTGAGAGATTTTGGGGGCTTGTGAAGTGCAATTTTAAAAATTATTGTAGCTTAGTAGGGCATGGTGGTGCATGCCTGTAATCCTAGTGACTCAGGGGGCTGAGGCAGGAAGATTGCAAATTTGAGGCCAGCCTCAGCAATTTAGTGAGATCCTGTTTCAAAATTTAAAAAGTAATTAAAACGCACTGGGGATGTAGCTCAAAGGTAGAGCAGCCCTGGATTCAATCCCTAGTGCCACAAAAAAATAACTACTAATCATTGTAGCCAAACCTGCATGTCACCTCAGCTCACACATTTTCATTTATTTTATTTTAATTTCATTTCATTTTGTTATGACAAAAAACCCCTTGAGCAGCTTCCTTTAGTCAAGTAAATGAAGTAAATGAAGGTCAATGTGCACCTTTGTGCCAGAAAAAAATGTTACAAAATATTTTGACTGATGCTTCTCCATTTCTCTTTAAACAGAGCTCCAGCTTTGTGTGTTAAGGAGGGTACTTCTGGAAAGAAAAGGAATGGGACCCCAGGCTCTCTTAGCAGGGATTTCAAATTAGGGAAATCTGACAAAGTAGATGGGCCTGAATGTAGTCTCCTGGCAGGTAGGGAAACTGAAGGCCACGAGGGGCAGCTAATTTGATAACAAGGGAGTCTACTGAATATTCTGAAGGGATTTTTCCCCTCTATTTCTTAAACTCTGCATCTGGCTTCTGCATATGCAGATGCTATGTTTGTTTCCCTTGGATCATCAGGTACAAGCTTAGTACTTTCTCCTCCTCCTCCTCCCCTTCCTCTTCTTCCTCTCCTTCTTCTCTTTCTTCTTCTTTGCAACTCAGGGCCTTGAACATGCTGTGGAAATGCTCTACCATTTCCCAAGAGAAATGTGCTCATACTAGTACACAGCAAGTCTGGATAGATTTACTAATGTTTTGGGAGGATACCAGAAAGGGGCCACAGCCTTCTACCAGCCCCCTTACAGTCCTCTATTCCTCTTCCCTTCTCTGCTTATTTTACCATCCTCCAGCATAGATTGCATTCCTACTCTTCCTGCAATTTCTTTGCCTTATACTATAGTATCTAGAAAGTCAATCCATCAAGTCCTGAACAGAATTAAGAATGTTTCTTCTCCAGTATCCATCCTCTCTAGGAGGAGGCAGGAACTATAAATAGCTATTTGTTTTTGCTGTATCACCTATCCTCATACTTTCCTATAAGAAAAATGAAAATGCAGAGGTAATCAAGAGCCATCTGAACAATCCAACATTATTGCCCAGCACCACACATAAGTTCTCTGTATACTAGCCTGGTTCTCTTTTCTGCAGAGCACTCTTTTTTCTTTGTAGTAGGTATGCCAATGGTGTATATTCTAATGAGGAATCTTTTATGGATGGTGAGTGATCTTGCTGCTATCCCCAAGGCTCCATGATTTTCTAGGATTCTAGGAGAAACACCACCTCCTCCAAGAGTTGTGAGTTTCATTTTAGCCAAAGACCCTTCCATTATCAAAGGAAGTAATGTAGATTGTTTGGGGTGTGTTTCCTACTTCTAATTTAATTTTTATTTTTTTTAGTCGTACATGGACACAATACCTTTATTGTGTTTATTTATTTTTATGTGGTGCTGAGGATCGAACCCTGTGCCTCATATGTGTGAGGCAAGTGCTCTACAACTGAGCCACAACTCTGGCCCCATTTCCTACTTTTTGAAACCCATTTCAATACTGGCTGAGAGGGACAAAGTTGAGGAGGGATGACTATGAATGGCTGAGAAAAATACTCTACCATGGAGGATTTTTAGTCATAGCCACTGTGGCCAAGGCAGTGAACCAAATACTGGGCCTGCTCAAGACAGACCTATTTCTTCCTGTGCACAAAGAACACCTGTTTCAAAATTTTGCATGCAGGGAGACACAGTAGAGCTGGGGAAAGTCCATAGAGACCATGAATGCAGATGTGGTCACAAAATCTAGGAGACTGTATTAGAGCTCACTTGAGGCTTTGAAAGAGGTATGTTTAGAAAAATACAAATCAATAAGATTTTATGCAACAGGAAACAAATGTATGGAATTCATTATTCTCAAGAGTTAGTGTAAGCTGAAAGTATAAATACCTTTTTAAAAGGGTTAGATGCATTCATAAATTTATGCATAGCTGGTTACTAAGGGCAACTAAGATGTTTTCATAGGAAGCTAGAAACAGAAGAGGCTGTAGATATCAGCTAATCTCAACCCCTCCACCCACACCACCTCTGTAGTTAGGAAGCACCAGCAGAGTACCTCCTGAAGCAAAAAGGTGATTAGATGGGAAATGAGTGATTCCTGCTGGTCTCCCAGATAACTCCAATGGCCATCCCAATCTTTGGCTACAGAGTTAGATTTTTTTTGTACCAGGGATTGAACTCAGGGGTACTCGACCACTAAGCCACATCCCCAGTCCTATTTCGGATTTTATTTAGAGACAGGGTCTCACTGAGTTGCTTAGCACCTTGCCATTGCTGAGGCTGGCTTTGAACTCACAATTCTCCTGTCTGACTCTCCCAAAGTGCTGGGATTACAGGTATGTGCCACCGCGCCCAGCTAGAGTTAGTTAGATTTTTAAGAGAGGAAGGTCCTAAGCAGACTTAAAGGCCTCTGATTGAGGGCTGAAGTTGTAGCTCAGTGGTAGAGCACTTGCCTAGCATGTGTGAGGCACTGGGTTTGATTCTTAGCACCATATGTAAATAAATAAAATAAAAGTCCATTGACAACTAAAAAAAATATATATTTAAAAAAAAGCCTCTAATTGAGCTGGGTGTAGTGGTGCATGCCTGTAATCCCAGTGGCTTAGGAGGCTGAGGCAGAAGGATCGCAAGTTCAAAGCCAGCTTCAGCAAAAGTGAGACACTAAGCAACTCAGTGAGACCCTGTGTCTAAATAAAATAGAAAATAGGGCTGAGGATGTGGCTCAGTGGTCAAGTGCCCCTGAGTTCAATCTCTGGTACCAAAAAAATTAAAAGCCTCTAATTGTCTAGAGGAGTCACATAGATTATATGTAGGGGGTGGGGATGGGCAGACATGCCAATATGCAAAGATGGACAAGAAAGAGTTTGCCTTCGTGATTATAGTCTAATAAGGGAAATTAGCAAGTGAGAATATTGTGGTTGTGTATAGAACAGCAGAATATATGATGGAGGTAGGTTATGGATGAAGATGATGTACAAAAAAGGTGGGAAACAAGGCAAATTGGCCTCTGGATGTGGGAGAAAACCTGAAGAGTGTGGCAGCATGAAGCTTAAACACATTAACAGGGGAACAGCTGACCCTATCTGACCCTATCATCATCCCAGTCAGGCCTATACAATCAGTTTATTCAAGATCAATGTGAATAGTATCCACTGTAGTTGTATATCTCAATGGCTCTCCTCAAAACTCCTCCATTTCCAGATAAGGAAACAGAGATATGATTGAGTGGACTACTTTGGATGAACACTATTTCATGTCCAAGTGGGCCTCTATTTCCCCTCCACCGTATTATTTGGCCATGAAATCAGGCTATAAAAGGTGGTCTGGTCCTCTGACAACACATGCCTACCGACTCCTTTATCAGAGCTATGGCACATTAGAATTAAATAGATCTCATTAAATAATATGAGAAACAATTCTTTGAATGAGAAAAAAAAGGTATCCTTTCTCCTAGGCAGATGCAAACCTTCACAGGGTGCTCAGCTTGCCAAGCTCCACTTGGGTTAGATTTTGGCTCCTACTTACTTCCCCAGCTGGATGGCCTTCATTGAACAATGTGCCCAAACCTATATGGTAACCCTGAGCATTGGAGACAAGAGTCTTGGGTTAAAGAGACTGTGAAGCTAATCCAGGAAGCATCTGTTGTGTTCTCATGTTTCCATCCAGAATGACTTAAGACTATGCCAGCCTGATACTGCCTGCAACCTATCAACTGGCAATGCAACCCTTTGCCAGATCTCTCAGCTCTGTCAGGTAGAAGGAGGAGACTGGCTGCTTTTGGCTGCCTAGTTTCCACTACAATTGAGGAGGTGACTAGAATTGCAGAGCTGGAAGGTTCTGCTAGGAGAAAGTGAGCTGTTTAATCAACAGGCACTAAAAATGAAGTTTGGCATCTCATTTGAGAACTTCCAACAGCGTGAAGGAGGCTGATTCATTTCTTCAAATAAAACTTAATTGTCATACTGTTTATTTAATAGTGAGATAATAATATCTTTTGTTTATGAACTGTCTTATAGCCTGAGGGAGTCCACACCACTTTACAGACTTCAAAATCTGAGAGCAACTAGATAGGAACTGTGTCTTTCACCACTAAAATGTCAACACCTGGAGGCTAGAGGGCAAGGGTGGGAGGGATTGGCTCAGGCAATAACAGTGGCTTTATACCAAATTCTTCCTAGTGCAGGCCCACCAATCAGGTCCCAGAATTAGGCCTCCTGCTGACATATACGGGGGAAGGGGATCTCTGCAGGATAAGGGACTCTGGCCAACTGGCAGGTGTGCCAGGATTTTGCTTAGACAATAAAGAGGACCCAGTTGTAACTGGGTTGGTGGAGAGATGTGTGTGCCAGCTGTTTGCAGAGGGGTACATTACTTGATTGAACTCAGAGGAATATTTCATCTCCTGACAGTCAAAACAGGGAGTATTAGAAGTAAAGGACAATCCAATTCTTTCAGGGCATTTAGACAGTCCTGGCCTCAGATTTGATGGAAAAGTCCAGGGGCCTGACCAGTCTGCTCTCACTGCCCTTGGGAATTTGCAGTTTAACCTGCACTCCCAGCGTCCTCCTCAAAGTTAACTGAGCATCAGAGTCATGTGAGGCACTTGTTTTACATGCAGATTCCTGGTCTTTGACCACACTCTCACTCTGATTCACTAAGACTGGGGCAGACTCCAGAAATCTGCTTGGCTTCTCTCTCTCTTCTCTCTCCTCTCCTCTCTCTCTTTCTCTCTCCTTTCCTTCTTTCCTTTTTTCCTTTCATTTGTGGTGCCAGGGATCAAACCTAGGACCTTGCTCATGCTAGGCAGTTGCTCTATCACTGAACTATAGTACCCCATCCCAAAGAATCTTCATTTTTAATAAGCATTCCAAGTGATGTTGAAGTTGCTAATTCCCTAACCACATTGATTCCAGATTCAATACCAAAGAGGTTGGAACTAATCTGGCCCTTGGTCTGCAATCCTGGCAAGTAGCTTAAAGAATGAGTCTTGATCTTTAGTCCTTCTGTAGGCTGCTCTGAATAGATCCTGGATGTCTCTGGATACAGGAGAGGTTCTTGCTATTGAAGGCAATTTGGATCATAGCTTCCCTTTCTCCTTCCTTCTCCTTCCTCTCTCCTTTACCCTTTTATTTCTTCCTCTCCTCCTTCTTTTTTGTGGGGCTATGTCTTTGTTCATTTGTGCTGCTATAATAAAATATCACAGGATAGGCTGGGTGTCGTGGTGTATACCTGTAGTTCCAGCCACTCAAGAGACTGAGGCAAGCCAGGCATGGTGGCACATGCCTGTAATCCCAGTGACTTGGGAGGCTGAAGCAGGAGGATCGAAAGTTAAAGACCAGCTTCGGCAACTTAGCCAGGCCCCTAGCAACTCAGTGAGACTCTGTCTCTAAATAAAGTATTAAAAAGGGCTGGGGATGTGGCTCAGTGGTTACGCATCCCTGGGTTCAATTCCTCGTACCAAAAAAAAAAGAGGCTGAGGCAAGAGGATTTCTTGAGCCCCAGAGTTTGAGACCAGCCTGGGCAATAGAGCAAGACCCTGCTTCAATTAATATAATATAATATAAATGATATGATATAATAATTAATATAATTTAAAACAGCATATCTGTGGTAGAGCATGTGCTTAGTATGCTTCAAGGACCTAGTTCTGATTCTAAGCCAAAAATGTGTGTGTGTATCTATCTATCTATCTATCTATCTATCTATCTATCTATCTATCTATCTATCTATCCAGCCTACAGTTAAGGAGGATAAGTAGTCTAAGGTGTCAGTAAGTTTGATATCTGGTGAAGGCCCAGTATCTGCTTCTAAGCTTTTGCCTTGATGACTTTCTCAATAGGTCCCCTAAAGCTCAGGAAATAATGCCAAGAGTTAAGAAACGGGATGGCGTCAAATAAAAAGCTTCTGCTCAGCAAAGGAAAATCCACAGAATGGGAGAAAATATTTGTTAGCAACTCTTTTGACAGAGGATTAATATCTAGAATATATAAAGAACTCAAAACACTTTACATCAAAAAAATCAAATAACCCAATTAATAAATGGGGAAATGAATTAGACACTTCTCAAAAGAATAAATACAAATGGCCAATACATATAGGAACAAGTGCTTAACATCATTAGCAATTAGGGAAATGCACATCAAAAGTACACTGAGATTTCATCTCACACCAGTCAGAATGGCAGTCATCAAGAATACAAACAATAGCCAGGCTCCACGGCGCATGCCTGTAATCCCAGTGTCTCCAGAGGCTGAAGCAAGAGGACTGCAAGTTCAAAGCCAGGCTCAGCAACCTAACAAGGCCCTAAGCAACTTAGCAAGACCTTGTCTCAAAATAAAAACTAAAAAGGGCTGGGGAATGTGGCTCAGTGGTTAAGTGTCCCTGGGTTCAATTCCCAATACCAAAATAAAATAAAATAAAAATAATACAATAATAATAAATTCTGGAAAGATGTGGAGAAAAAGGAACACTTTTACACTGTTGGTGGGATTGCAAATTAGTATAACCACTATGGAAATCAATATGGATGTTCCTCAAAAAACTAGGCATGGAACCACCACATGACTCAGCTATACCACTCTTCAGTATTTACCTGAAGAATTAAAGTCAGCACACTACAGTGATCCATGCGTACTCATGTTTGTGGCAGCACAATTAGCAAGTCAAACTATGGAACCAGCCTAGGTGTCCATCAATGAACACATGGATATATAAAATGTGGTATATATTCACAACAGAGTTTTATTCAGTTATAAAGAAAAATGAAATTAAGTCATTTGCAGGAAAATGGATGGAACTAGAGATCATCCTGTTAAGCAAAATAAGCCAAATTCAGAAGGATAAGGATCATATGTTCTCTCTCACATGCAGAAGCTAGAGAGGAAAAGGAAAAGATCAGTGGGGGGATCTCATGAAAATCAAAGGAAGATCAGTAGAGGAAAGGGACCAAGAGATGGGAAGTAGGGAGGGAAGGGGGAAGTGCTAGGGAGTAATATTGGCCAAATTATATTGCTATATCATGTATTGTGTGTATGTATGAATATATAACAACAAATCCCATCAGTATATACAAGTATAGTGCACCAATAAAAAATGTAGAAAAAAAAGATGTTTTTTCCCACCCTTTCACTTTCAGTCTGTGGATGTCCTTTCCTATGAGATGTATCTCTTGAAGGCCGTATATTGTTGGGTCTTTTTTTAAAGACCCAACACAGTTTGTCAGCCTGTGTCTTTTAATTAGTGCATTTAGGCCATTCACATTCAGGGTTATTATAGAAATATGATTTGTAGTCCCGGTCATTTTGGTTTATCTTTGGTTTTTAACTTGACTTGGTTTCTCCTTTGATTCCCCTCCCTTTTTTAGTGTAGTTCCTCTCTTTGTGTATTCTCATAGTTGGTTGTCATTTCCTTCTCCTGGAATATTTTGCCAAGAATGTTGTGTAGTGCAGGCTTTCTTGCTGTAAATTCTTTTAACTATTGTTTATCACAGAAATTTTTTATTTCATCATTGAATTTGAAGCTCGATTTTGCTGGATATAAGATTCTTGGTTGGCGTCCATGTTCTTTCAGAGCTTGGTATATGTTGTTCCATGATCTCCAGGCCTTTAGAGTCTGAGTTGAAAATTCTATTGAGATTCAAATTGGTCTCCCCTTATATTTAATCTGATTCCTCTCTTTTGCAGCCTTTAAAATTCTATCCTTATTCTGTATGCTGGGCATTTTCATTATAATGTGCCTTGGTGTAGATCTGTTGTAATTTTGTACAATTTGGTGTTCTGTAAGCCTCTTGTATTTGATTTTCCAATTCATTTTTCATGTTTGGGAAATTTTCTGATATTATTTCATTGAAGAGATTGTACATTCCTTTGGTTTGACATTCTGTGCCTTCTTCTGTCCTGATAGATCTTAGATTTGGTCTTTTGATGCTGTCCCATAATTCTTGTATGTTCTGTTCATGATTTCTTACCATCTTCACTGTATGGTCAAGTTTATTTTCAAGATTGTATATTTGTCTTCAGTATCTGAGGTTCTGTCTTCCAGGTGATCTAGTCTGCTGGTGATGCTTTCTATTGAGTTTTTTATTTGGTTTATTGTTTCCTTCATTTCAAGAATTTCTGGCTGTTTTTTCTTCACAATCTCTAGCTCTTTCTTAATCTTTTGCTACTTGTATTTGCTCTCTTATCTCTTTGTTAGAGTGATCAATGGTTGCCTTTATTTGCTCTCCTATTTCTTTGTTGGATTGATCAATTTTTGCCTGTATTTGCTCACTTATGCCATTCTTTAATTCACAGATCATTTTAACTATGTACATTCTGAATTCTTTGAAATTTCATCAACTGTGTTGTCAATGGATTCTGTTACAGTAGTATCCAGGTTTATTTGGGGCACTTTCTTCCCTTGTTTTTTTATGTCGATTGTGTATCTTCCTTTCTTGCAATGCCGATCTGAGTTACTATGGTTTCTATCCTATAATCTTTTAGTAACACTACAGATTACCTGTGTCTCACCTTGGAGTTACTTCCAGTCCCCAGCAGGTGTCCCCAGATGGACACTACTGCCACTACAGTTGGTGGAGCTGGTAATGGATGTACCTCAAGAGAGCAGTGGGAGTGGCTTTGGCTGGGCTCCCTAGACGGTCCCTGAGGGCAGTTTTGGGCCCTCTGTTGCACTTTTGCCCATCCACAGGAACTTTGGAGCAGAACTAGGGGTGGGCTCAGGCCTCACTTGGGCAAGGTCTCATGCAGGAGTCTCTATGTGTGACCCTTACCGTGCATGTGGGCTCCCCTGTGGCTGGCAGCTAGCAGTCTCTGCTCTCCCTTTATGTGGGCACCCGTGGAGTTCCCTGAGGGTGGTTTTGAGCCCTCTGTTGCACTCCCACCAGGTCCACAGGAACTCTGGTCACTGTGAAAATTTTAATTTAGCATAAACTTATTAAATGTTTCTTATATGACAAGTTCTATACTACAACTGGGGTTAGCATGACATTCACTTCTCAGAATATACATTCTTGTAAGGAAGATAAATGTTGCATAAATAAATAAATGGACATATCTAATAAATGCAGTTGTTATAAGTGCTAAAGAAGAAATAAACAGCATTGGAGAGAACTTTCTGGCAAGTGTGGGCAGGGAAATCCTTTCTAAGTAGGTGACATTTTAGCTGAGAACTAAAAACTGAGAAGGATCTAGCCTTGAGAAAAGCCCAGGAAAGAGCATTCCAGTTGGAGGAAGCCACATGTGCAGACACTCAAGAAAAGGAAGAGATCAGCATGTAGGAGGACATGAAATATATTCAGTGTGCCTGGAGCATAGTAATCAAGGGAGACATTAGTCCCAGAAGAGATCTGAGAGGTAGGTAGGGTCCAGGTCTGGTAGGGCTTTATAAGCCATGAGAAGGAGTTTGGATTTTGTTCTAAGGAAAATGAAAAGCCTTTGAAGGGTTTTAAGCAGAAGAGTGACTTGATGTGATTTATTGGGGTCGTGGCTTAGTGGTAAAGTGCTTGCCTAGCATGTGTGAGGCACTGGGTTCGATCCTCAGCAAAACATAAAAATAAAGGAATTGTGTCCATCTACAACTAAAAATATATTTTAAAAAAGATCAGTCTGATCCTTCCTCACTGCTATAAGGAAAATGTGATGGCACAGAAATCAGGAATTATCACAGTAGTCTAGGCAGGAAGAGTTGGGTACCTAAACTTGGGAAGGGGGACAGTGACAGTTAAAATGGAAAAAAAAGTAAAAATGAATGAATGGGCATTCATTGTGCCAGGCACTGGAGTGGGCACTTACAAGGTGAATTATCTGGGCAATCTCACTGCCTTTATCCAGCCATGGAAATCTGCCTTCCTCCACTTTCAGTTTGAGACTTTCTTCCTTAACAACCTCATTTTCCCAGGAGCCACAGAGTCATCCCATTGATTCCTCATTTTATCTCAGTAAGCTTTGGGAGTGACTATTATATTTCTCTGAGTCTATCAATAACATATGTTCAGAAGACCACTGTCTCTATGCCAAACAGGTGTTTCTACAGTCTGGGCACATTCCAAGTAGTGCAGACCCTGAGGATCATTGTTCTCATCTCTCCCAGGTGGTTGACATTTAGAATGATTATTGTTCAGCAACACTCTGGTTTCTACTAAACGGTATGACAGAAGGAAGAACTTTGACTATCAGGGTGATTAGACAGTGGGATAGATTGCCAGAGAAGGTTATGAAGGTTCCTTCAGCCAGACAAGCTGCTGAAATATGAAGATGTTATATAGCAACGTGAGCAGCATCTTTATATTCTAAGGGTGCATTGAGAAAGCACTTCAAATGACAAGGGGGAATAAGTTGCAAGGACACTGTCGATGCTAGGTCATAGGTGGCTGCTGAACAATGCAAGTCAGGACTCCCAGCCTGGCTGGGCCAGCAGGTAAATAGGGAAACCAGAGTTAATGACCAGGGAGCTAGTTACACTAAGTTGTTAGGGAAAAGCCAAGGTCTGAATCCAGGATGTAAAGCCAAAATGGAGAATGTGGGCAAGGTCTGCATTCTGGACACACAGGCAAGAATGAAGCCACAGCGGACCAAACCAGGCAGAAAACAGTGGCAGAGAATTCCTTTCTAATGTTAGTGTTGGTCTGTGGGTGGGTTCCAAGGCAAAAAGAGGGAAATGAGTGGAGAAAAAAATCAGAGTGGGCAAGTATTTCCTGAATCAGAACACCATACCTTTTGTTCAGGGTATAGCGGTGGAATCTGCAACTGGTACCCATCTGCCTTCTGTCCAGTTTTCAAGCTTCCCAGAGACAAGCAGAGTTTCACAGCTTCTTTTTTGTGACTTCAGCATAGTTCTAGGCCTTCTGGGAGATAAGGCATTGCTGAGTGATCTACTGTTTCTGTTCCTTGCATATCTGTGGTCAGTGGATGTCCTTGTAAGCTTGGCGATGGGCTGGAGATAAAATTCCCGATAAAAGAAATTTTTCTGTTTCTATATCTATCTGTATTTGCCCCTCTTCAAAGCCTTCTACCAACCCGACTATTTCTGTGAGCCTCCCAGAGGTCTGTTCCAAGGTTCATTAACAGAATCCTTTCATTTCCCCAGTGGCTTCTACCACTAGTTCCCTGGGGCAATAATCTGCTGCCAAAGTTTTCTAATGCCTATAACAAAAGCAGTGATGCGTCGAGGTGGCTGTTGCTGCTGCTGCTGCAGCTGCTGCTATCACAAACCTGCCTCCCACCCAACTGAAACTACTAAAAGCAATGCTTTTCATATGGCCTTGTGTACTCAATACCCCACAGAGATTTTAGTGACGCATTCCTTTCAGTTGATACTTACATAGCTACTCCTACTTAGGACTCAAGTATGAGACACAGATAAGAATATATCCAGGGTAGTAGCCCTGGCAGCCATTATTTTGATTGACTGATTCGTTTGTTTGTTTTTGGTGTTTTCACCAAGGTTTCCCACTCTCCCTCATTTGGTTATAGACTCTAATCTTGACCTGAAGGGTAAGTATGTGAACTAGATCTGGTCAATCATAGGACATCTATTCTTTTGGCAATAGGGATTGGACCAAATTGTGGGCACATAATCATGAAAGACCAATCAGAATTGTTGCCTGAGATAGACCCATGGGCTCTAGGAAATGCAAATGATCTTTGCTAAGCTATGTCTACTGGCAGTCATGTCTCCTGCAAGAAAGAGAACAATCAATCTGCATGAGGAGAGTATAAGAAAAATGAGAAAAGAGATACAGAGGCAAGCAGAGAGGAAATATAGACAGAGAATTCTAAAAATGTTGAGTTTCTAATCCTAGTTCCTTTGAGCATCCTATTCTTCTCATCCTTTTTCACCAATACAATAATTTTTAAATTCTTAAGCTGGATTGAATTGCCTCTTGTGTTCAAATGTCCTGATTAATTACAACCTGAAAGTAATACTTAAAAATCTTTCCTCCCCTTCAACCCTAAGGTCTAAAAGGAAAATATATGTCCATTATTTCTTCTATTAGGATGAAATATTTTCTGAGAGGCTCCTTGGGCTCCTAAACAGTTACTCAGTACACTCTCCACTAAATATCCTCCAGATGCACACAAGAGGCATGTGAATCATGGAGAATACAATCAAGGTTGCCAAGTTGGGCCCCTTTGTCATACTTATTCACTCATTTAACAAATATTTATTGAGCTCTTTCTATGTGTCAAACATGGTTCTAGGAGCTGAGTATACAGAAGTGAATAAAACAGACAATGTTACTGCCCTTGTGAAGATTGACTTCTAATGAGAAATATATTACAAACAAATGATCACATGTATAATATAATCTCACAAGTGTTAATAAGGAAAAATAGAGCAAGCTGGGCATGGTGGCACTCACCTGTAAATCCCAGTGACTCACCTGTAAATCCCTCCTCAGGCAGGAGGATCTGAAGTTTGAGGCTAGCCTTGGCAACTTAGCAAGTACCTGTGTTAAAATGAAAAGACTGGGGATGTATGTAGCTCAGTGGCAATGTACTCCTGTGTTTAATCCCAAGTACCAAAAAAAAATAGAGCAGATAATTAAGACAGTGTTGTTTTAGGGAATATGGTCTGGGAAGGCCTTTTGTGGAATGCATAAACCTGAAGGAAGTGAAGTCATGTGGATATTTGGGGGGAAATATAGGCTAAAGGGAGAGAGAATACAAAGACCTGGAGGTACTTGACATATTTGAAATAGCAATGGGTATGAATGGATGAAGTGAGCTAAAGGAAGAATGGTAAGAACATAGGCAAGAGAGGTAACCAAGAGTCAAACTATCAAAGGCCTTGGAGATTGGGCTAAGAACTTTGTGCTTCTTTTTCTAATTGTGATGGAAAGTCATTAGAATATTTAATTTAAGGATTGACAGTATCAGATAGGCCTTTTTTAAATATTTTTTTTAGTTGTAGATGGACACAATGTCTTTATTTTATTGCTTTGTATGTGGTGCTGAGGATCGAACCCAGGGCCTCACGCATGCGAGGCAAGCGCTCTACCGCTGAGCTACAGTCCCAGCCCCTCAGATAGGCCTTTTAAGGGCCTACCACAGGCTGTTTTGCATAGAGAACATACTGTACGTCTTCCTGTCTAGAAGCAGGGAAACCAGGCAACAGACTACTGCATTAGTCCAAGTGCAAAATGGTGGAGGCAGTGAAAAGAAGACAGAGTTAATTCTAAAATCTAAATTTCGATTTTAAAGGTAAAGCCAGTTAAAGCTAATAGAATTTGCTCATGGACTGAAGGTGGATTGTGAGAGACAGTCAAGGGTGACTTCAAGTGTTTTTCTCTGAGCAACTAGGTAAATCCTGATGACATTTATTGAGATGACAAAGAATGGGGATAGGTTTGGAGATCAGAGATATAAGAAACTCCACTTGGGATCTGTTGAACTTGATATGCCTATTAGACATCTAAATGCTGATGTGAAGTCAGGAAAAAGAAAACATGTCATACAAAGGAGTGCAAAATGTTAGGATGAGGCACACACCTGTAACCCCAGCACTTAGGGAGGCTGAGACAGGAGAATCATGAGTTCAAAGCCAGCCTCAGCAACAGCAAGGCGCTAAGCAACTCAGTGAGACCCTGTCCATAAATAAAACACAAAATAGGGCTGGGGACATGGCTCAGTGTTCGAGTACCTCTGAGTTCAATCCCTGGTACCAAAAAAAAAAAATATGTTAGGATGAAAGTGGCTCTGAGAAGCAAAGAGTGTCCCAACTATACTGTTGCAGAGTGTATCACACTGCCAATATATGGGCAAATATATTTCTTCCCCCTTTTCCCACTATTTTCCCAACCAGGGCCTGGTGAAAACTCAAGTTATGATCATATGTAGGGATTCTGTCACTTTAAATCAAGGCAGGTAAAGGGATAGAGGGGATATGTGCTGCTTAAGCAAGCACAACATGGATGGTATGAAATGTCCAGCTCTCTCATGAATATTCCATGTGTCCCTGCCTACCCTACTCATCATTTGATGGGTTTCCCCCATCTTCATTCAGCATTGGAACTGGGTGGAATAGAATGAATGACAATGAACAATCTAGAAACTCATATCCGATAGGGTTGTTTACCCAGAATAAATACAAGAAAGAGGGAGTACTCTGGGGAGTTCAGAAAAAAGGGCTTGTCCACTCTGAGGAACTGAAAATGAGTGGCAAAGGGAGGTGCACGCACCTTATTGGAAGTACAGACAATTTTGTACATTCTTCTGAAATTTTATACACACACACACACATACATATATATATATAAACTAATAAGCTGTTTGAATATATTCTTCCTTCCACCCTGGGGTAACACAAGCATTTAGAGCACATTGAAATAGCAAATTCCTTGAGGGCAGGCAGACTGATATTTAGTTCAGTTCCAACAGTTTCAAACACATAGTGGATACTTAATGAGTGCTTGTTGAATTTTTTCAAAGCTATTAAAGGAATAATCCAAATAGACTGCGGTAAGAGTCAAACCAAAGGGACAAGTGAGCAGACAAGAAGAGAAGCAGAGAAAATGTATATGTGAAGGATCAACATCCCATGACTAGACTTGGGGGAAGAATAAGATGCGATAGGCAAGGCTGAGGCTGTAGCTCAGTGGCAGAGTGCTTGCCTAGCCTGTGTGAGAAACTGGGTTCCATCCTTAGAACTGTATAAAAAATAAACAAAATAAAGGCATGCTATTCATCTACAACTACAAAAAATATTTTTGAAAAAAGATACAATAGACAGTGACATATGCCTATAATCCCAGCTACTCCAGAGGCTGAAGCAGAAGGATCACAAATTCGCGGCCAGTGTCGGCAATTTAGTGAGAACCTGTCTCAAAATAAAATAAAAGGGCCAGAAATGTAGCTCAGTGATAGAGTGCCCCTGTGTTCAATCTCCAGCATAGAATTTTTAACAAGTGCAATAGGAGAAGAGATTTTTTTTTAAAAAAAGCAAATTAGAGATTAAAGCTATCATTAGAAAATAAAGGTAGAACGGAGCAAGTTTTGCCTGCCAGCTTTCCTCCTTGATTCCTGCCAACAGGGTGTGCAGTCTTGTTGATGAGGACCTTTTCTCGGCAACAACAGAACAAGCACAGAAGAAAACTCATAGTTGCAACATTCAGAGGTCGCAAGCAGCCAGGCAGTGGGGACAGTAGCCAGCCTTGATCAATGCAGAATTGATTTATAATTTAATGCTTTTGTGTTTCAAAGTAAGATACCAGAAGAGGACAACTGGGTGGGTGGGAGCAGGGGAGGCAGCTTTCAAATTCCTTCTGCCAACACTGAAAAATGAATGGGAGGAGTCCATGTCACTGAAGGCTGGATATATAGTATTGGGAAAGGGTGACCCATGAAAAGGGCATGGCAAAGAAGAGGTAATGAGGAAAAGAAAGGGCAAGGACCTAAAAGGGAAGGCCAGGAAAGTGACATACAAAGAAATATCAAAGGATGGCTAGGCCCATAAAATAGAAATTGATGGATGAGGGAATGAGAACATTAAAAAGATCTTTAAGAGGCTTCAGGGAATATAAGAACGAGGGCCAAGCAGAGATGTCTTATGGAGCATCTTACATAACAAGCAGCTAGTGAAAGGAAGGTTACTGTGGAAGGGCACCCCAGTACTTGGTGTCTGAATGTCAATTAAGAGTAGGAATATAGCCAGGTACACGGCACATGTCTGTAATCCTAGCTACTGTGGAGGCTGAGGCAGGTGGATTGCAAGTTCCAGGCCAGCTTGGGCAATTTAGCAAGATCTTATCTTAAAATAAAACTAAAAAGGGCTGGGGATAGCCAGGAGCAGTAGTGCACTCCTGTAATCACAGTGACTGGGAAGTCTGAGGTAGGAGGATCACAAATTTGAGGTCAGCCTCAGCAATTTAGCAAGACCCTAAGCAATTTACTCAAAATAAATAAAATGAAAAGGGCTGAGGATGTTTCTCAGTGTTTAAGCCCCACTGTGTTTAATCCCTAGTATCTTCCCAAAATAAGAGTTGTAAAATGGACTAGAGATGTAGCTCAGTGGTAGGGCACCCCTAGGTTCAATCCCCAGTGCTACAAAAAAGAAAAAAAATGCTGGGGGGGGGCTCTTTTTTACAGAAAGGATATTGGGGACATTGTAGTAACTAAGCATTAATGTCAACACAGTAGCATAAGCATCTCCATTCTCTCACTTAAAAGGTAACTTCTTTGGGCATGTTTCTTTGACTTCTAGGGCTCAATTTCCTTGTCTACAAAATGGAAACAATAAAACCCACAATACAAGGCTGTTATAAGATAAGCAGTGCATGGACATTGCCTTGCATATAGAAGTTGCTCAATATTACCATGACAAGTGTCACAGGAGGAGGAATTACCAGGAAGGAGGACCTCAACTCAGGATGAGTGGGGTTCTTGGCAAACATTAGGGATGCCAAGAGAGATTTATTTAGAATGCAGAGACACATTCCAGAAAAAATCCAGACCATCTTGAAAGTGAGAAATGCTTTGTGGGTTCTCAGGGTCTTCTTTTACAAGAGACTTGGTGAATGGTAACGTTCAACCCCAGAACTGCTAACTCCCTCAGTGTATTGTTTTCTGATCCCTTAGAAAGAACATGGAGGACTCAAGGGAGAGAGTTCCACCATTTTGTTACTCCCCACTTAAAGACTAGAGAGAAGGAGAGTGGACAGTTTTCCTCATCCTTCTCCCCTCTAACATATTCTTGGGAGTCTTTCTTAGTTCATCTTCAGAAACATCTAGGTTCTTAGGCACTGACTTGTGTCTACCTCAGCAGGTGAGTGTGGAAAAGTTCATGGGGGATGATAAGAGTCTGGTGATCACAAGCAGGTGTTCTGGAAATTCTCAGGATCCTTGGGATGATAATTTCTCCACTATTTGATCAATAGATAATGTTGAGTAAGTTGCCTATAAGTTTCAAAGCTTCCTTTGCTTAATCTATTCTAAAAATATACATATTATGGGGCTAAGTAGCAGTGTACTGGGTGGGCAATTTTCATAAGTTGATGAATTTCCAGTAATTTTAGGATTTTGAGTGAAGATCTGTGAATTTCTCAGAAGTTTGGGAGTGACAGGCCTGGGAGAGAGAAATGGCTTGGGGAGAGAAGATATGTGAAACTTTAGTACAAGGCTCAGATGAAAGTAATAGTCCTTTTTCCTTTCTTTTGTTTCCTTTTTAACCTATCTTTCATTTCTTTTATTCTATCTTACCTCACTACCACTACTACTATTACTACTTTTTCTGCCATTATACAATTGTGTCTCTCTTTTTTCTTACTTGTTTGTTTGTTTGTGGTACTGGGAATGCAACCCAGGGCTTCATGCATGTTTGGCAAGTGCTCTACCAGTGAGCTACTTTCTCAGCCCATATGACTGTCTTTACTTAAACAAAACACACTATTGGGGATTGGCATTAGATCTGCCATTTTAGGTTGGGAGCCATTTTATCTAGGAACCCCTAAAGTTTGATCCTCAGGCTATGCTGCTCAGCTTCCTACAAGACATGTAACTGCTAAAAGGTCAACCCCACCCCAGCCCATGTCACAGCCCCAACAGGCATGTGGAATTCTTCCTGCAGGCTAAAAGCTGCTCTGTAAGTGCTGATATGCTGCTGCCCTCCTTGGAGGGACAGCCTTGTCGGTTTGATCCTTGCTACTGACAATAAATCTCTTGTGTGAGATTCCAACATGTGGTGTGGTCTTTGGACTCTGTGTGGATTTTGCGATTGTCCTTTCATTGGGGATTAATCTATCCCTAATAAGAAATTCTTTTCAAAGTAAGAAAAGTGAACCAAATGAGGAAAGGCAAAAGGCAGGATCTTTGACATAGAGGCTCATTTAAATAAGAGAATGCTAATGTATATAGGTATAGCAGAGTTGGAGCAGGAATAAGTATATATTAAATATGTACAGGGCAGGGGGCAATAGATGGAGAAAGAATGAAGAAGATCACTTTAGTGTGTTGAAAAGTGCTATGGATCTTTATTTTGTAGAAAGATGTTTGGTAATGAAAATGAATTGTAAAAGGACAGAGTAACTTAACTCTATTATAATTAAAAACTCCATGACATGGCTTTCCCTGGAACTACTTAAGAAATAGCCCTCACTGGGTACAATGGTGCACACCTGTAATCCCAGTGACTCAGGAGGCAGAGGCAGGAGGATCGCAGGTTCAAAGCCAGCCTCAGCAACTGAGTGATGCCCTATCTCAAAATAAAAAGTACTGAGGATGTATCTCAGTAGTAAAGCACCCCTGAATTCAATCCCTAGTACCACAAATAATAACAAAAATAATTAGCCTCTCATCCATATGTCACAAAGATTTAGGTAGTACCTGGGAGGTCTAGGCAATAAAGACTGGATACTCTTACTCTTTTCAGAGCTTCCTCCATTTGCTTGCCTCCTCTCCCAACCCAGCCCCCACCTTTATTCAGCTGTCCCAGAGCCTCAGAGCTAAGCTCGTCCACACATTGATAAAATGCTAGCCTGGTAGATCCTGGGTGGTTTCTTTTCTTTTCTTGGCCATGTGTCTTATTTTAGTAACAAGCAACAAGAAATACAGAGAATGCTCAGACTGAGGGGGAAGAGGACAAGACAGACAATCCTCACAGTGTTGGTGAAAGTGTATTCTTGGGGGACCTGGAGGAGCACCACCCACAGAGCAATGCATTTCATCAATGGTTCAGAAGAGAAAAGGAACCCCAGGAGGGGATGGAGACTGGCACAAGCCAGGAATCAACCAAATTAGAAGGCTGCCGGTAAGAAGAGCAAGGCTTAGAGCAGCCCAGAAAGAGTTAAAATGAGAGCAGAGAAATACCAAGGGCTGTCTACCTCCTGCTGCACTGCAGGGAGCAAGCTGGTGGCTCAGCTTGGGCTCAGGGCTAGTGGCCCAGAGAGACCCTAGGAAGGGCACAGGCTACATAATTTGCAGGACCCACTGCAAATTAAAATGTGGGGTAGGTCCTGTATTTAAGCATCGTTAAGAATTTCGGGACAGCAGAGCATTAAACCAAGTGGGCCCTTCTGAGCATGGGGTCCCTATAGCACAGGGCCCCATGGCTGTGAAGCTGGCCCTACCTAGGAACATTTTGTTCCTAGTAGAACCCCCAATGTAGTAGGAACATTTTGTTCCTAGTGGAACCCCCAATATAGTAGGCTCATTATTTTATTTAGCAAACCAAGACAATCGGACTAGAATAACTTCTGTGTTACCATATTCCAAGTTTTGTGCATTTGAAAATTTAAGTTATGATTTTATATTACATGTAGTACATGTATACTGAAGACAATGCAATAGTGTCATAGCAGCAAATGAAGGAAAGTAATGTCTTTTGCAGATTTGTGTGAATGCCAACCACCTATCCTATAAACAGGAGCTGTTTCCTATTTCCTTTTGTTTCCAGGTCCCGTGTGATTTCAACTGAGGTGCTGTAAAATGAAGGGGGAAAAGGCAGGGAAAGCCGTTTCCAGGGCTCTCCTCCTCCCAGCCTCATACTGCTCTATATGTCCTCATTCTGGGCTTTTCTCCCAGCTCCCCTCCCTCCCAAATCTTTCCCTGAGCTCTTTAATGTTCTTTCCGCTTATTTGTCACCCCTTGTGGCAGCTATTAAACCAAATCCTTACTTTGAGAATTGGTAATTAAAGGGAAAGAATTAAGCATTTATCCTGCCTTTCCAGTAGGAACTATATTTCAGTATAATCAAATAGCCGTGGTTTTACTCTTTATTTATTTAACACTTACATAGCACTTACTATGCACCAGGCCTTATTCTGATTGCTTTATCAACATTACCTCTTAATTGTCGGAACAGCCACATTTTATGGGTAAGGAACTGAAGCATAGAGAGAGGGAAAGTGACAATAACACAACTAGCAAGAGACAGGACCAGGATTCAAATTCAGACAATTTGTCACCAAAATCCATGCTATATTACCTACTGCACTAGGTTGCCCTGGCTGAAGAGGGTCAGTTCTACTTTCCTGAGAAATGATGGCTAGAAAATATAGACAAGGGGCTGGGGCTGTAGCTCAGCAGTAGAGCGCTTACCTCGCATGCATGAGGCCCTGGGTTCGATCCTCAGCAGCACATACAAAGCAATAAAATAAAGACATTGTGTCCATCTACAACTAGAAAAAAAATTTAAAAAAAGAAAATATAGACAAAAGTGATAGAATTAAAAAATCTTTCTTGGGGCTGGGGTTGTGGCTCAGTGGTAGAGCACTTGCCTGGCATGTGTGAGGCACTGGGTTCAATCCTCAGCACCGCATATAAATAGATAAATAAAATAAAGGTCTGTTGATGACTAAAAAAATTTTTTTAAGATCTTTCTTTTTAGGAGCTGGGGATGCAGCTCAGTGGTAGAGTGCTTGCATAGCATATGAGACCCTGGTTTTAATCCATAGCACTCATATATATATATAAATATATATATATATATATATATATCTGTCTACCATGAATTCATCAATTCATGAAAGAACTATTGAGATTAAAACAGGTGAATACTTGATGGGGAGATGGACATTTGTATGGTACCAAACAGAACACAGACTATTTTGGGGTTGTCAGGAGGAAAACAACAGTACAATGGATTTGGCTGTCAACATGATGATCCAGTGGCCAACCATATTATTATTAACTGGGATAATCAACTATGATGTGCCTCTTCATATTCTGCAGTATATAATGCAAGGTCACATTGATATATTTTAGCCAAAGTTATTTAATTTGAATGTATGAAGACTTCAGGTCTAATGTCCAGTTTCCAGGAAATTTAGGAGACTGAAGAACAAGCTAAATAACACCACATAATAAGTACCTACACTGTCAAAAAAAGTAGAATGTTCTTCAGAACAACAGGCCCGATTTCTTCAATAAGTCAATAATACAGAATAGAAAGGAATATTCTTGAGTTCAAGAGATATAAGAAGCCGGGCGCGGTGGCTCAAGCCTGTAATCCCAGCACCTAGGGAGGCTGAGACAGGAGAATCGCGAGTTCAAAGCCAGCCTCAGCAAAGGCGAGGCGCTAAGCAACTCAGTGAGACCCTGTCTCTACATAAAACACAAAATAGGGCTGAGGATGTGGCTCAGTGGTCGAGTGCCCCTGAGTTCAATCCCTCCCTGGTACCAAAAAAAAAAAAAAAGATAAGAGACATAATGGGATGAAGGCAGGACTTTGAAGTAAATCCTGATTTGGATAAATCAGCTGTGAGGGACATTTCTGGGATAATTGAGAAAATTTATTTTATTTTATTTTATTTATTTTTTTGTGGTGCTGGGGATTGAACCCAGGGCCTTGTGCATGTGAGGCAAGCACTCTACCAACTAAGCTACATCCTCAGCCCTTTGAGAACATTTGAAAATGATTTGTGCATTATTAGATATTAAGGACTTTGCACACTGAAGTAAAGAATTAATAATATTATTATTATTTGTGGTGCTGGGGATTGAACTCATGGGCATTCTACCAGTGAGTTATATTCCCAGCTACCTTTGAAATTTTTTTTTGGTACCAGGGATGAACTCAGGGGTGTTTAACCACTGAGATACATTCCCAGTCTTTTTTATTTTTTATTTGGAGATAGGGTCTCACTAAGTCGCTTAGGGCCTTGCTAAGTTGCTGAGGCTGGCTTTGAACTTACAATCCTCCTGCCTCAGTTTCCTGAGTCACTGGGATTATAGGTGTGCACCACTACCCCCAGCTAAAAGTATTTTTAAATGCCCATTCTAAAGTAAATTAGGTCTTTTACTCTCAACCTCTTTACAGAATGGTTTCTCTACTTTTTCCTGACTGAATTCTGGCTTCCTCCTTGCACATTGCTTCCTGTAGCAGATACTGTTGGTGCTCTACCCATATCCCATTGGCCCTTATCACTTCTGTCCATGCCAGTCTGACTTCCAGCTACTAGCATTTGCATCTCATTGCCTGGAGGCTTTTCTCTGGCTTCCAGAACCTTCATAGGAAGCCAGAAGTTATAGGAGATTAACAAATTTCCTAGGGCAGCTCTGAATCAATGAATAACAGGAATAAGTTGTTTTTCAGGCGGGATAACTCTGAAATGCATGTTCTGCACAATTACCTAGAGTGCCCCAGCATGATCAAGCTCGTTACCCACAGTGGTAACTTACTTTGTAACATACCCCTTTATTGACTTTCTTCTTTCCCTTGTCTTACTGACTCCTTTATGGGTATTTCCTGCAATCACCTCTCAAACTAATTATACCGGAATCTCCCATCTCACAGTCCACTTTTGGGACAATCCAAACTAAAACATTTTCCCTGGAGTCCTTTTCAATGAAAACTGTTCTTTCTCTTATAGCCTGAGAGCAACAAATACCACTAGAATTTTCTCACATAACATTCCTTGCTTTGATGCTCACACTCGTTACCCTTTATGCCTCCTTATGATTATCGTTTATTGGCATTCTGTTTACTATCTCATGCACAGAAGATTCTGGTATTCAGCCCTACCCAAAATCTTATTACTAGCTTGAGGTTCCCATGTGAGAGGCACAACCTCCTCCAGCTTCTTGGCTTCTGGGCCTCCTCATTTGAAGTTATCTTTGGTACTGCTCCATTTCAGACACTATCTTTATCACACTGTGGACCTCATCATCACCCAGAAATGCTTTTCCTTTAAAATTCTTAACTTCAATTTCCATTCTTAGAGTATATGATCCCACTTTTCCAGCTCCCTTATTCTTATATATATATGTGTGTATATATGTATACGTATATATATATAAGTTATTGAAAGATGTTTATTTATTTATATGTGGTGCTGAGAGTCAAACCCAGTGCCTCACACATTCAGTCCTATATTCTACCATTTATGTTCCTAAGGACTGTTGGAAAAAATCACCCAAGCTTGCAGAATGCTGACATAGTCTTCAGCATTATTTGAGCTTTCAGCTCTTGGTCAATCCTTCTGTTTACCATTGGACACAATGTTACACTATTTCCAGTAATGTTTCTGACAGTTTTCTAGGTCACTTTTCATTTATTCTTAGCCCACTCACTCCTTTTCCAGTAAGGTTTCCATCTAGCCTCTTTCAGTTCTGTACTTTAAAAAAACAAAACAAAAACAGTCTGCCTTTTGCCATCTAATGGGTCCACTCTTCCCTAATGTCTTGGCTTAAGTGTATGTGTACAGCATTTCCTCTACCTGTTATTGCAAGACCTCAGTTCTGTCCTAGCCTTGGACTGGCAGCCTTTATAGGCCCATCCAATTTCACTCCTTTCCCAGTACTCCCCGTTCAGTCATTTAGAGGGATTCAAGGGGGCTGGGGTTGTGGCTCAGCCTAGCATGTGTGAGGCACTGGGTTTGATTATCAGCACTACATATAAATAAATAAATAATAAAGGTCCATCAACAACTAAAAAAATTTTAAAAAGAGAGGACTCAAATAATTTATATTTCTTGGTTCATCATTTGAATAATTACTGAGCCCAGTCATACGCATACTGCCAGGAGCTATGGTAGGTGCTGGGTATAACAGCCAATAAGAAAGGCCAACAGTATACAGGCTTGTATACTGTGATAATACTATTGAAAAAAGCATGATAGGATAGCAATAAGGAACTACTTTAGACACAGTAGCCAGAGCATACCTCTCTAGGAAGCTCACTTTTGATTCAAGACCCAAAGGTGGAAAAGAAGCCAGACATAGGTAGAACACAGTGGAAGATCATTTCAGGCAGAGAAAACTACAGATAAGAGTTCTGAGGCTGGAAAGAGCATGAGACAAATATGTAAACATAGAAGGCCAATATGGTGGAGAATAGTAAGTCGAGAGAAGAGGAGTAAAATGAGAATGGACCAAGAGTCATTTAGACTATGTGGAAAGATCATGTAGATTTGCAGAGTAGTGTGAGAAGTTTGAATTTTATTTTAAATGTGATAGGAAACCACTGAAGATCAAGAGAGTGAAATAATTTGATTTTTTTGGTGGTACTTGAAATTGGACCTAGGGGCACTCCAGCTCTTTTAAAATTTTGATTCAGGGTCTCACTAAGTTGCTGAGTCTGTCCTTCAAATTGCCATCCTCCAACCTCAGCCTCCTGAGTAGCTGGGAATATAGATGTATACCACTGCACCCAACTGATTTCAAATTTTAAAATGTTATTTTACCTGCAATCTGAAGGTAAAATACCTGCAAGATATGAAGGACCTTGTAGGAGTAGTGGGTATGAGAGAAATGGGAGAATTAGAAATTTATATTAAATGTAGTAGTTGGATTTCACTGATAGATTGAATTTGGAAAGTGAGAAAGAGGAACCAATGATGACTCTGAGGTTTCTGCCATAGGCTAATGTCATTTTCTAAGATGGGAAAGATGGAATAAGATCAGATTGGGTGGCAATAGAGTGTCAAGAGTTTTGTTTTACATGTGTAATGTTAGAGATGTCTAATAGATATACAAATGGCAATTTTAAGTAAGCAGGTAGACATATGGATCTGAATTTTAGAGTCTTCAAAGGGTATTCACTGAGAGCTATCAGCATACATACAGTAGTGTTTTTTCCCCCAGTGCCAAGGATTGAACCTAGGGATACTTTAAAACTGAGCTACATCCCATCCCTTTTTATTTTTTTTTTATTTTGAGACAGGGTATTTTAGTCAGCTTTTTTGCTGATGTGACTAAAAGATCTGACCAGAACAATTGTAGAAGAGGAAAAGTTTATTTGGAGGCTTACAGTTTCAGAGGTCTCAATCCATAGACAGTGGTTCCATTCCTCAGGGCTCCAGGTGAGGTGGGAACAACATGGCAGAAGGGTATGGCAGAGGGAAGCAGCTCACATAATGATCAGAAAAACAGAAAGAGACTCCACTCTCCAGATGTAATATATATAGCACATATCCCCATCCCCAATGAACCACTTCCTTCAGCCACACCCCACCTACCTCCAGTTACCACTCAGTTAATCCTATCAGGGATTAATTTACTGATTATGGTAATGATATAACCCAATCATTTCTCCTCCAAACCTTCTTGCATTATCTCACATGTGAGACACCACATCCAAACAATAGCACAGTGTGTTGCTAAGTTACTAAGGCTAGCCTCAAATTTGTGATCTTCCAGCATTAGTTTCTGGAGTAGTTGGGATTACAGGTGTGCCTGGCTAAAGATGCTATATAAAAGCAATGGGAATAGATGAAACCACATAAAGAGTAATTTGAGAATGAGAAGAAAACTCAGTACAAGTATGAGTAATTCCAATATTTAGAGTTCAGACAGAGGACACTGAGAAAGAGTGGCCACATTGGTAAAAATATGATATTAACAAAGCTGAAAGAGGGAAAGTTTTAAAGAAGTAATTTTCAAAGAAAGGAAAAGTTTTAATGATCATCTATGTCAAATGCTGGTGAGAGGGCTATTAAAATCCAGACAGAAGTGTGATAATTGGATTTGGCAACATAGAGGTCTCTGGGGATCTTGACAAGAGAGGTGTCAGTGAATTGATGGTTGTGAAAGCCAGCCCGGAGTGGAGTGAAGAAAAATAGGAGAAAAAAGAGATTGCATGTGTAGACGATTCTTTGGGGAATGTTTGCTGTTAATGTATGTAGCAATGTGGGGAAGCTGCTGCCCGGATAGTAGGAACAAGAATGAGTCTTTTTGGGGGGATAGCAAATACTAAATCAAGTTTATATGTTGATAAGAATCATTTAGTTAAGAGGGTAAAAGTCCTTAAGAAGGGAAAAGGTGATGTTGTGGTAAACAAAGACTGCTAGCTATCTCCTAATATATGTTTCCTGTTCTTCCACAATAATAAAATTTCTGATTCCTAGTTGATCTCATGGACTACTAAAGATTAGACTACCTACCTTTCCTTGTGGCTGGATTTGGCCTTGTAACTATCTCTGGCCAATAAGACGTAGGCAGTAGTGGCACATGACAGCTTTTAGGAACCTTTGAAAGACAAATGGCACATGCCCTTTCCCCCATATTGTGTCCTTTCCTCCATCTTGTTGCCTGAAATTTAGATGTGATGACCAGGATGCTAGAAAATAATTTTGAACCTTGAGGACCAGGAGCATACCCAAGGGATGTAGTGAATTGAGTGGAGCTTGGATTTCTGAAGACTTTGTAAAACTGGGTCACCATATCAACCCCAGAGTGCCTACCTCCAGTCTTTTCTTTGTGAGACAAATGAACACTTTTATTTAAGCCACTATTATTTTTTGAACTTCCATTGATTTCAGATGAATCTAATCCTAACCAATTCAAATGGGATCCAGCGAAGAAGTGGAAAGAATGGCTTTTAACAGGAGACAATTTATCTAATATAATAGAAGGTAGTAATACGGGTGAATTAGATGGGTAAATGTTTTGGTGGGATGGTAAGAAAGTTCCCATTTAATTAGTTGTCATTCTCAGTGAAGTGGGAGGTAGGATTTTCAACTGAGAATAGAGATGGATAGTAGAGGGTTGTATGTACAAGATATACATAGAAGTATGGAGAGTTGTATGTAGAAGGCACAACAGAGACTCTATTATACAGAAGATCAGGGAAAAGTGTGACACCTGTGAGGAACCCTATCCTGGAGCCGAATTATTTCTCTCCTTATTTCTGGCTGCCCTGTTCCCCTGGATACTTGACTTATGACCATTATTTCATACTTCATTTTTTTTTTTTTACAAACGATCCTGATTCTACTAGTCTCATGATCTCCATCCTGTGCTTCCAATGATATGCCTTTTTTGTTTGTTTGTTTCCAGAGAGGAGTCCCCTGGGATTTCAGTGCTTTCCTAAAACTGAGGTAGGTTTGCCATGTCTTTGTTGGCACCCACCCCCACCCCATTTCTGATTTGTCCTGTTGTCCCTCTGGCTTTCCCTTTCTTAAGCATACTCTAGACAGCCACTAACACTTTCTTCATTTATTTTCCCGATTTCCAACTTGCCCATCAGTTTAGGCCCTGTGCCTGCCCCACCCACTTCCTTCAGGAAGCCTTTCTTTCAATCTACTTTGATTTTTTCCCCCAGTACTGGGGATTGAACCTAGGGAGGACATTACCACTTCATTACACTCAAGCCCTGCCATACCCACCCCCACCACTGGCCTTTTAAAAAAATTTGATACAGGGCTGGGGTTGTGGCTCAGTGGTAGAGCACTTGTCTAGCATGAGTGAGGCACTGGGTTTGATCCTCAGCACCACATACAAATTAATGAATAAAAATAAAGTTATTAAAAATTATTGTGAAAAAATTTTGGTATAGAGTCTCCCTAAGATGCTGAGGCTGGCCTTGAACTTGTGATTCTCCTGCCTCAATCTCCTGAGTAGCTGGGATGACAGGTGTGCACCACTGCACTCAGCTACTAGTTTTTAAGTATTGAATAAGTTGACATATGTTATGTAACTAGAATTGATGTGTTACTTCTGAATATTCATGTAGAAGACTCCATATATTGATAATCTGTGCCACATAGTTGAACACTTGTAACATATGGTCTCTAATGTAGTATATGTGACATATGGAAGTTTCTTCTCATTCCTCTATCTCCTCCCATTTTTCTTAGACCTTACCCTTTTACTACCAGGAATGGGCCTTTTATAAGTAAAAGGAAATATTTAGAAGGAGTTTTCCTCTCCAGAAAGAAGCATTGGAGTCATGCTTTGAAATGAAATCAATACTTATAAAAGAGGTTTATGCTGTATATGTATCACTGTGAAGTACCAGAGACAGTGCTTCTTGGACCATTTATATCAGACTCAATCTAGAGAGTGGGATAAAAATGAAGATTTCTGTGAGCCAAGAGACATACATAAGAATGTTTGTGGCAGTATTATTTATAGTGACAAAACAAAACAAAAGCTAGAAGCAACTGAAATGGCCATGAACAGGAAAGTGGATAAATTGTGGTATATTCATACAATGAAATACTGCATAGCAGTGAAAGTAAGTGAACTACATCTAAATGCATCAACATGGATGAATCTCAAAAACAATATTGAATGATGAAATGAAAGTTGCTAGATTGAGCAAATTATGTTATGTGCATGAACAAATATGGCATAATGAATGTCACTATTATGTATAATTTCAGTACACCAATAAAAAGGAAGGTTGTTGAAGAATAGAAACAGTGTGACACCATTATATAAAGTCCCCAAACGAGCAAGCTAAACAGGTAATATTTTTTGTTCAGATACAATCATGTGGCAAATGATAAAGAAAAGCAAAAAAGTGGTTCATGTAAAATTCAGTAGAGTGCCACTTTAAAGAAGAGAGGAATCAATGAGGGGTAAACACAAAAGTGTTCTATTTCTTTTTAAAATTTTATTAGTGCATTATAGTTATACATAATATTGGGGTTCATATTGACATAATTATACAAGTACAGAATATAATTTGCTTCAATTCAGTTCCCAGTACTTCCCTTTTCCCTTCCCTCCTCCCTCCCCCTGTTCCCTTCCTCTACTCTATTGATCTTTTTTGCATTTATTTATATTTTTTAAAAAAATTAGTGCATTATGGATATACATAAAAGTGAAATTCACTGTGGTATATTCATATATATACATAAGAAAGTTTGGTCAGATTCATCCCACTGTTCCTCCATTTTCTCATTCTTCCTCCCTCCCCCTCAAACCCCACCTTTTTTTAATATTTATTTTTTAGTTGTAGGTGGACACAATAGTTTTTATTTTATTTTTATGTGGTGCTGAGGATCGAACCCAGTGCCTCCCGCGTGCTAGGCGAGCACACTACCACTGCGCCATAACTCCAGCCCTCAAACCCCACCTTTTACTCCACTGATCTCTTTTCTATTTTCATGGGATTCCTCCCCCTACTTTCTCCTTATTTTGTGCAGTTTCTGCATGTGAGGGAAAATATTTGACCCTTGAATCTCTGGGTCTGGCTTATTTCATGTAGCACGATGCTCTCCAGTTCCATCCATTTACCAGCAAATAACATAATGTCATTCTTTTTTTTTTAATTTTTTTTAGTTGTAGATGGACATAACTTTATTTTATTTATTTTTATGTGGTGCTGAGGATCGAACCCAGTGCCTCACGCATGCGAGGCAGGCACTCTACCACTGAGCCACAATCCCAGCCCCTAAAATGTCATTCTTTATAGCTCCATATAAAACTCCACTGTGTATATATACTATATTTTCTTTATCCACTCTTCTGTTGACAGACAGGCTATTCTATAGCCTGGATATTGTGAACTGCACTACTATACACAATGACATGAATCTGTATAGTGTGCTGATTTTAGATCTTTTGGACATATACCAAGGAGTGGGATAGCTAGATTGTATGATGATTCCATTCCTAGATTTTTCGAGGACTCTGCATACTGCTTTCCTGAGTTGTTGCACCAATTGGCAGTTCCACCAACAATGCATGAGTGTACCTTTCCCCCCACATCCTGCTAACATTTATTATTGTTTGTATTCTTTTAATCGCCATTATGACTGAGGTTATATGAAATCACAATGTAGTTTTGATTTAGTGTTCTGTTTCTTAAGCTCAGTGATTGGTACATGGGTGTTCATTTTATCATTATTCTTCATATGTATGTATCATACACACTCTTTTGTATGCATATCTCACAATGAAAATTTCAAGTGCAGATTTCTAGGCCCTGCTCAGACCCTACTGAACCTGAATTGTTTCTGGAGAGGTCCTTGAATCTGTATTTTCATTGACACTCCAGGTGGTTCTGAAATCTTTAAGTAATCCATTGTATCTAATGCATCTCATGCTGCCTCTCCTTAATAGAGCCAGGAACCTAGGGCTGAGAATCAGGTTAGCAAAAGACCAGCAGTATGTAGCAGAGGAAAGAAATATAAACTATGGAGAGAAGAATCCCATACTCCTTCTAGGAGCCCTATGTGTGGCCTGGTAGAGGACCTAAAGTTTTGGAAAAGGCAAGGAAATTTTTAATATCCTTTGAGTTCATTTGATTGTAATTGGTGATATAAATGATTTTCTGGGGAAAAACTATATACCTTTCCAGATATTTCCTAAATAAAGTGCTACAGGCATGTTTTTTCCTTCACCTTACTGCAAGTTCCACAAAAGTTTGTGTATCAGTTTGCAGGGGCTGCCACAACAAAACACCGCAGACTGATTGGCTTAAACAACAGAGATGTATTTTCTCACAAGTGTAGAGACTACAAGTCCAATATCAGGGTGTCTACAGGGTTGGTTTCTTCTGAAACCTCTCTCTTTGGCTTGCAGATGTTTTCCTTCCCATTGTGTCTTCACATGGTTGTCTCTGTGCATGTGTTTTGTGACTTTTCTGTGTCCTAATCTCTTATAAGGACACCACCCATATTGGATTAGGGCCTTACTCATTTTAATTTACCTCTTTACAGTTCCTATAAATTATATACTGAGCTGTTCAAATTGTAATCTCTGGTGGGGAACACAATTCAGCCCATAATAGTATTTCATATATATATATATATATGTGTGTGTGTGTGTGTGTGTGTGTGTGTGTGTAGTTTTTTTTAATATTTATTTTTTAGTTGTAGGTGGACAGAATATCTCCATTTTATTTTTATGTGGTGCTGAGGATCGAACCCAGTGCCTCATGCATGCTAGGCGAGCATGCTACCACTGCGCCACAACCCCAGCCCCATGTGTATAGTTTTTTAAAAATATTTTTTAGTTGCAGATGGACACAATATCTTTATTTTATTTATTTATTTTTATATGGTGCTGAGGATTGAACCCAGTGCCCCACGCATAAGGCAAGTGCCCTACCAGTAAGCCACAATCCCAGCCCTATATATATAGTTTTGATATGACTCTCATAGTTTCCTGCACAGAGCTGAACATATAGTTGGCACCTAATTCATTAATTTATATTGACTGATTAATAACTTGGCTAAAAGATTTGGTGTGGAAGGATGTAGAAAGCTATGAGTAAAATGTATTCATCTTTCTCCAGAGTTGATTGTGGTTGTTTCATGTTTATCAGATTGACTACCCAATCAGTTATTTTCAATTCTAAGTAACTCAGGCATTAAGAATCCACGAGACATTCACTCCAAAACATTATAAAGCATTAAGCTGCTTGAAGCCTGAACTCCTAACAGTTTGACATTTTCTTTAAAAGCTGTTGGAATCCCTCTCTCCAGGAAGCCCAGTCGGAGGGAGCTTAGTGTTTTACTTATCCAAGTCTTTGCAGCAATGAATTAAACATATACTGAAAAGGGAGACATCAAATCTTGCAGCATCTCCCTCTCCCATGCTGAGCTGGCACGTCCCAAGGGCAAGGCCAATCAGCCTCGTCATGGAACGGCGGAGGCAGACAGATTTATTGGAGAGGAGGGAAAAAGCAAAGAAAACCCTTTCCTTGGCAAAGAAAGCCTTTGATTTCTCAGCTCATCATCTGAGACAGCTGCTGAGACTGTACCTTCAGCTCCCACCAGGCCTGACCTCTGGGGAGCTTGCAGCATGTGGGGACTAGGAATGAGGGAAGAAAGCAGGAGGTAGACTCTGCTGTCATAAGATGTAGAAGAAAGACACAA
Source organism: Xerus rutilus (assembly GCA_028644305.1). Lineage (NCBI taxonomy): Eukaryota > Metazoa > Chordata > Mammalia > Rodentia > Sciuridae > Xerus > Xerus rutilus. Next base: position 39,196,119 of record CM053417.1, read on the forward strand.
GGCAAAACTGGCCAGACCCTAGTAATAACTATCTATTCTATTCATCACATACTTTTAACTTTGTGAGGCACATCAATATCTACTTTCATTTCTCCCTCACAACAACCTTAGCAAATAGGTTAGGTACTATTTCTCCCTCATTATAGATGATAAGCAAGAAGCCCAGAGAGAAAATATGTACAGCTGGTTGCTGGTATACCTGAGACTAGAATCCAAGACTGCACACTGCAAATTCAAGGCTCTCTTTACTATGAAAAACAGATGTCTTCTCTTGGGGTAAGAATTAATCTACCCTTCCTGCTACCGAGATTTCAGATAGGGAGGAGAGGAGGATTTGCATTGCTGACTTTTAGAATTGGAAAGTAACCTTAAAAATCATCAGAAGAGGGGCTGGGATTGTAGTTCAGCGGTAGAGTGCTTGCCTTGCATGCGCCCTGGGTTCGATCCTCAGCACCACATACAAAGCAGTAAAATAAAGACATTGTGTCCATCTACAACTAAAAAATTATTTTAAAAAAATCATCAGAAGAAAGCACAAGCGTTCAGGGAAAGGCCCAGAAGTGCTCCAAAGGTCTATCTCTTTCCCTAATCCACTTTCTACAACTGCTCTGTAAGCTTGCCATGCTTCTGCTGCTTCTACAACATCCAGTATAAACAGTGGCACCTAAGGCCTCCCATTCCAAGCTCTGCTTATATTCCAGGCCTTGTCATTCTCTAGTGTCCCGCAATTCAGTCAAGAGAATGCTGAATAGTTTCTGGAGGTTGCTGAGCTGTTTCACACCTCCCAGCCCTCTAACACTTGTTCTTTCATTTCACAAAGACCTTCAGTCTCTTTATTTCTTCATTTTTTTCTAACCAGTTAGTCCCTTCTTGTTCTCTTTTCCCTTTCCATCAAGCAGGACCCCATGATTGAGCACCTGAACCCCTCCCTCAGCTTCACCCTGTATTTGCTGGCACTCTATCCTTCTGCCACACTCACTTATCCAAACCCCAACTGGAAAAGCACAATACTACCTTCTCTGCTTCTGCAGAGGTATTTCAACAGCTAAACTCTGATGGAAGATGGCCCCACAACTCTGGAGACCGTGGCTTCTATAAATTTCCACTGTCCAATTTCAGCTGGGCCTGCAGCCCCGCTCATCAATCCTCTCATTTTTCTCTGTCCAGTTCCTCTCATACTCCCCTTATCACTTTTCCCAACTTTCACTACTCCACTCAAGGCCTTTACTTGACCCTGCTTTCCTCACTCTTGGCAGAAAACTTCACCTCCTCTTTTTCACTGAGAAAATTGAGGCTATCGGATATTATCTTTCTGACTCTTCACTCCCATCAATTATAATCATATGTTCATTCACCCCCATCCTTCCTCTCTTTTCCTCCAGTTTCAGAGTGCAAGGAATTCTTTTCCTGTTTAAGGTCAACACCTTTAACTAGGCCTTGGACCTACCCTCCCACTCCTGCTTCCTCCAGGACCTTGTTTAGTCAGATGCCCTGACTCCTCTCTCTTTTATCCTTTTAGCTGAATTCCTCCCCTTAGCCTAGAAATACAAACCTCTCTTATTAAAAATAAATAAACATCAAAACAATAAAATAAAGCAAAATATCTTTTGGCCTTTGGTGCCCTCTCAGTCTCTCTTTTCTCTCCTCCTCATCAAATTTTCTCAGAAGAGTCTTCTACATTGGTTACCTCCATACTCTTATATTCACTTTTCAACTGACTAGAGTTTGGCTTCTGTCCCTCTCTTACCACTCTACTAGATACTCTCACTAAAATCACCAGTTACCTACCATTTGTGGATCCAGTGGGCACTGTTCAATCCTTATCAGATCTCTGTAGTTTTTATCAATTCTGATTACTTCCTATTTGAAGGAGAAAAACAACAACAACAACACAAGTTCTCTTGCCTTCCATGATCCTTCTGTTCTCTTGGTGGTACATTGTGCATATCCACCTTGTATGTGTGTGGGCCCCTCTTCCTCTACTTACCCCTTCACTATTAGTATTCCCCACTATTGCCCTAGCCGACTGCTTTTATCTTATGCTAGTTTCTCCCTAAATGATCTCATGGTGATAACTCCTATTTTGTTTGGAAAAGAAAACAGCCTCACTCAAATTATACTCAGATTGTTGGGCTTCAATTTGAGGCTACACAGACCAAAGTGGCAGCTCCATCAGGTAGTAGAGCTGCTTCAAGAATAGGAAAATCCCTCCATCTTTTTCTTGGTTCACCTGCTTACTTTCTGTTATGGTTTGGATGTGAGGTGTCCCCCAAAAGCTCATGTGTGGACAATGCAAGAAGGTTTAGAAGAGAAATGATTGGGTTATGAGAACCTTACCACAATCAGTAAAGTAATCCCCTGATGGGATTAACTGAGTAGTAACTGAAGGCAGGTGGAGTGTGGCTGGAGGAGATGGGCATTGGGGGCATGCCTTTGGGGTAGTATACATTTTGTATCTGGTGAGTGGAGTCTCTCTCTGCTTCCTGATAATCATGTGAGCTGCTTCCCTCCTTCACATTCTTCCACCATGATGTTCTTGTCACCCTGAGCCCCAAGGAATAGAGCCAGATATGTGTGGACTGAGAGTTCTGAAACCATGAGTCCTCCAAATAAATCTAAAATTGTTCTTTTCAGGCCTTTTAATCACAGCAGCAAAAAAGCTGACTAAAACTCCATTCTTCTCTATCATCCAGCAACCTCTGCTTAACCATGGTTTCCATCCCCTTCTTACTTCAGCTTCAAATGATCTCAGCTGGCCATGTCCCAATTTTAAACAATCTTCCAGCTTTGACTCCTAGTGGTAACTGGCCTGATATTACTGTAGCTCTTAGTTCAAAATCTCAAGAGGGGTTCTAATTAGCCCAACTCATCTTTTCCACCAGATCTAATCCATAAGTCTCTAGTCGGTTTTGACATTGGCTGCCCTTGGGTCAGGGACCTGTTAGGTCTCATTGGTTAAAGCAAAAGCATGTGGGGGAAGTAGGAAACATGGATCAGGTAGAACAAACCATGGCTGCTTGGAGAGCAGTCAATGGATGCAGCAAGTGCCTTCAGAAATGGTGAGATCACTAATGGGGCTAGGACTGATAGCCCCAGTATAATCCTCAATATAAATCACTAAATCTTTAGCCAAAAATCCTCCCCAAAGCTTTAAACTATTTGCAATGCCTGCTAGATATCTCCCCTTCTATGCTCCATAGGCATCTTAAACTCAACAAGTCCAAAAGGGGAATTCTCCATTTTCTACTTAACTAGCACTGCCTCTTGAATTCTCTTTCATAGCCAATGACACAACTATTCTTATTAATATTTTATTACCGTTACGTGCATAGCTACCCAAGTTAGAGATCTATGTCATTGTTGATGACTCCTTCAGGCATTTCATCTATGTCCAATCATAGAGCCCTGAAAAATTTACCTCTTAATTTTTCTTAATTCAGTCCTCTTCTTTCAATACCCACTGTCCTAGTTTAAGCCACTAGCATTTCTCACTTGGATAGCAGCAATAGCCTCCCAAGTGAGTATCCCTCTTCTGGTCTTGTTCCTCTGTAACCTTGTACTGCCAATAGAGTGATACATATTCCTAAAAGCATATATGACATGACCATTCTTTTCTCCTGTTTTAGATTTTTAATGATCCTTTATTGTCTACTGGCAAAAATAAAGCTCTTAAAATAGCATATAAGGTCCTGCTATTTTTTCTTCTTTTTTTAAATATTTTTTCAGTTGTAGATGGACACAATATCTTTATTTTATTTATTTTTATGTGGTGCTGAGGATCGAACCCAGTGCCTCATGCATGCGAGGCAAGCGCTCTACCACTGAGCCACAATCCCAGCCCCTCTTTTTTCTTCTTTAGCTTATCTTCTGCCATAACTTGGCATTCCTTTGACACCCCAGTATCACCACCTTACCTGTTCCTTCCACACAGCACTTTACCTCTATGATGACCCCCTTGCTTGCAATTCCTTCTTCCCAATCTTTCCTATACATGTTTAGGTGGAACTTCCTTCAGGGAACACCCCTGTCTTCTCTCCTATTTCCTATCTGATAAGGTAGTCCTGTGGATTCTCATTATATCCTGGTCTTATTTCTACCATTGTACTTCTTCCCAGCAAATATTTGAGCTCTTTAAAGCCTGTGTTGTGTTCATCTATATACTTTCAACACTTAGCATAGGTCTTGGCACACAGTGGGGGAAGTTTTTGTTGAAGGCATTAAAGAAGGAATGGGGAAGGAAGCTGAAGCCATAATGGGCAGCCAAGGAGACAAAGGCATGGAAGGGAGAAGGAGGGGAGATAAAAGAGATGGAGATGGAAGAGGAGAGAGAGAGAAAAAGAGAGAGAGACAGAGACAGAGACAGAGAAAATGAGAATGAATGTATAGGTGTCACATTGTGTTGAAATCAACTTTACCCAGAGAAACTAACCAAAGGGCTGGGACTTGGGTCATTTCCATTTTCCCTCATCTAGAATCATGAAGACTGACAGAGCTGTACCAAGAGCTGGGCACAAGAAGCCCTAGAGATAGCTGGAAATGCAGGCTAAAGGACTGTCAGCTGGGTCACTGCTAACAGCTGTAGCAAAAGGGCACCAGACTCTAATAGGATAAAGGCCGGCTGGGTTGCTGGAATCAGAGACGGTAGAACCATCAGTTATTAATAACCATAACCAGGCCTTGGGGGCCTGGAGAAGTGAGTACCTCCAACTGGCTGGGATTCCACTTTTCAAATAAGTCATTGCTTCACACATCTGTGGCTAATGGTACAGTTCCCAAAATGAAGCCAGAATCCTATCAACCAATCCCAGGGACCTTGGATTTTAAACCACACAGAGAAAAGACAAATGACCAGGGCTTTGAAATAATAGGATGAAATGTTAGAAATTATGACAGCAGGAATTAGAGTTGAGGAGGGCCAAACTGAGTAGAAGAGTAAGAAAATCTTGCCCTTAAACAGACTGCCTCTCCATCCTCCTATCAGCCCTAAATAACTCCCAGGCCAGGCTTCCTGTTTTGGTCAAGGATATTAACAGCATGCTCTTTTATATCTGGGCCTCACTGGGACATTCCTTCCATCTGGAATGTTCATTGCCAATCTTTGCCCCCATCACATTGCAGAGGTACTAGGAAGACCATCTTTAGAGTCAAATCCAGGCCCTCTCATTTACTATTAGTGTGATGATAGGCAAGTTGTGTCCTCTCTCTAAGCTTTCATTTCCTCATCAGTCAATAGGGATAAACACAATGGCAGAGTGTTTGGAGAATTAAAAATTAAAATATTATTCGGTGCTCATTGATACAAACAACAAAAACCACTATTAGTCATGTTCAGACAGAGGTTTATTGGAAGGACAGTAAATTGTTCATAGAATCAATGGAAAGTCTGGCTATTCAGTTCAGAAAATGATCAGGGACCAGGTCAGGCTGGACAGGGTGACCCTCCAACTAGCTTTCACCTCAAGGTCAGTCTAGCTTTAAAATGGCACTGATGATGCTACCTAGTCACTGCACTATTCTTATACTCCTGACTCATATTTGTCTTTCTGATAATGCCTCAAGATTCAAAGTCCTGGACAGGAGCATCAGACTGACCAAGTATATGTTCTCTAAGAGCTAATGAGCTAGTAGAAATAATATATATCTTCTCTGCTTCCAGGATATATGCATAGACTGGCTCCTGTTATGTTTAAGTACTCAGTAAATCGTAGCTTTCATATTAGATTTTCACCATCCTTCAAGGCTAACTCAATAACAACAATAATATCCCCCTACCAAAGTTTTTAGTACCCTTAAATGTTCATTATCTCACTCGATTCTTCCAAACACCTTGTCAGGTAAGAAAGTAGTCAGCTGAGGCAGGGATTATTTGCCCTAGGATACATAGTTAATAAATGATAGACTGAAATCCAAGTCTTCTCTCCCTAAAACCTATAACAGTGAAATTTATGTGGTAATTTCTATGTACCAAGCACTGTTCTTAAGACTTCATATGTATTAAGTCATTTAATCCTAATATAACCCTGTATACAATATAGATATCATTATTTAGCCCCACTTACAAATAATGGATGGAACTAAAAAACAGAGATTTATCCTTCTGTCAAAGTCATGTAGCCTGGAAATGCCAGATCTGGACCCATTTAGCCTCAAAGTCTATCCTCTTAACTACAAAATCCAAGCAATCTGTTTTCAGAATCTAGGCTCTTAATGGCTATACCATGGTGTATTCCAAGTCTGGGCTCTTCTCTTTTTTAATATTTTTTTTTAGTTTTAGATAGACACAATATCTTTATTTGTTTTTATGTGGTGCTGAGGATCAAACTCAGTGTCTCACGCATGCAAGGCAAGTGCTCTACCACTGAGCCATAACCCCAGCCCTGGGCTCTTCTTTTATGCGAATGTTATGTAATGTTTTTACACCTTTACTGACAAGTTCAGTCACTCAGGCTAGAAGTAATGCCACACATCTAGTTCATCTCTAACCTCAATAAGGTAGATACATATCTTTTATAAGACATTAAGTTCCTTGAGGGAAGGGTGCTCTTTTCCTAATAATTCTTTAATAACTGTTGAGTAAATGAATGAGTGAAGCAGTAAGTGAATGAAAGAAAGAAATGAATTCAACTGTGAAGAAGTAGACATTGGTCATGGGGTGAGGAGGTGGGGAGGACAACTTTGATCAGGCTCCATCTCAGAGACCCAGATGATTAAGGCTCAAGGATGAGTCTAAGTTTACCCCAGGCATGCCACTGGAGCCCACAGTTTCCCTCTGAGTAAACCTTGTCTTAATTTGCTAAAGCTGTCATAACAATATAATGTAATATATTACATGCATTACATGCATTTGCCTTGACCCAGAATTGGGTAAGTGTATCTTCTGAAACTAGACTTAAGGTTAAATAGGACAAGGCTGGCACTTTGCACTTCCCTTCCAGATATACACAAGATGAAAGTTGTGCCATCTGGCTTTTAGTATTCCACTTGGGTGCTGTCTATTTAGTTAATAAAAGAAAACCCTAATCACTGTCCTTTGCTAAGTGAGCTGTTATAACATCTGTTTGAAACCCCCATACACAAGTAATTAAATAAGCATAGTGTCCTTTGGGTGTGAGGCAGGGAAGTCATAGTCACATTCCCCAAGTTCTCCAGATGTACAATTCCCCATGTCCCAGAGCACTAGTTCATTAAACAACTGTTTCTTTAGTACTTACTATTGGCCAGGCCAGGGGAAGGTGGTGGGAAGAGAGACAGAAATGAGGTATGGTTCTTGTCCTTAAGGAGCATATAGTTCAGTGGTAGAGAAAAACAGCCAGACCATGACAGTACGATGGGACCAGTGGTATGGCAGAGAGAGGCCATCTCAGCCAGCATTGAGGGCCAGGGCAAGCTTCCAGAAGGAAGAGAAGATGTAAAAGCTCATCCTAGAAGAAGTAGGAATTAAGGAGTTAATGAGAGGACAGACTGGGGTGTGAGGTAATTAGATGCTATAAGCAGGGTTGTGTTGCATAAGTCCCCAAGGTACAATTCATACTGTGGTCTATGATGTAAACAGTGCCCTCTGGAGTTGTGTGATCCAGTGACTCAATGGAGTTATCCTCCCTATTTTCTAGAAAACTTTTAAAAAGTCTGATGGCTGGGATTGTAGCTCAGTGGGAGAGTGCTTGCCTAGCATGTGTGGAGCACTGGGTTCAAACCTCAGCATCATATAAAAAATTAATTAAATAAAGCTATTATGTCTATCTACAACTAAAAATAAAAATTTTAAAAAAGGCTTAGGCTGAGAATTTTGGGATATGTTAAGTTCAAAAAACAGGAGAGGGCCATGGCTGGAAGGATAGGGATGGAAATGGTCATTTGGGTTCACATAAAAATTGACTCTGAGCCTTTCACTGAAAGAATTTCAAAATTCCACCAGGACCTGGAAACAGTGCTAGGAACTGGCTGGAGAAATCAAAGGCTATTCAGAGAGAAAATGGAGAATGCTGGAACCTCAGATCAGGAATACTAATAGACTTGCTCATGCCTACAAAAAAATTAGTCTCAGATTTTATAATCTGGAACTGTTCATTTTCATAAACTTACTTTTAGTAAGAGATAGCTCTGGGCAGACTGTGAAATAATCATAAGCCTTTCATTCATACTGCATCCTGCAGTCCAAATAAGATTAACATTCTTGTCTGGCAGATGAAGAAACCAAGGCCCAGAAAGTTAAGTTACTCCCAGTCAGAGAACCCTTAAGTGAAACAACCCAACTAGAATATAGGCTCTTTGAGACATGGTCCATGTTCCTACTATACATTGTTCCCTCTCCATGTCTGGAGGAGATACATTCCAAGACCTCCAATAGATACCTGAACCTGGATAGTACAGAACCCTATATGTAAGCATTGGGAAGCCATGACAGTAGATCTGATAACCAAGTGAGCTATTAAGTGACTAATGGGCAGGTAGTGTGGATATGCTAGATAAAGGAATGGTATGAGATTTCATCACACTACTCAGATTGGCACACAATTTAAGACTTATGAGCTGTTTTGGAAATTTTCCATTTAATATATTCAGACCAAAGTTGACTGTGCATAACTGAAAACAAGAAAAGTGAAACTGCGAACAAGTGGAGATTATTATATCATGCATAAAGACATGTCTTTAACTGCCTTTGCAACAGATCCCTTGCCCATGCTTTCTGCCTTGCATTGGTGCACCCAACTCTTTCTATCCATCCCTTGGTACCTTTTGATTTGCCTTCCCCATTCAGATCTACCTCTTCTAGGTCACAGCCTACTCTCCACACCTAGCCTTTTCTCTTACCCCAAGAATATGTCCATGCAGAAGCCTTTTTTTGTAGTTGTTATTGCTTTGTGACACTGGGGATTGAACCCAGGGGCACACTATCACTAAGCTACATCCACAGCCCTTTTTATTTTTTATCTTGAGGCAGAGTCTTGCTAAGTTGGTGAGGCTGGACTTGAACTTGTAATTCTTAGAGGAGCTCCTTTTAAGGTTCTATTCCATGTGGAGTGGAGAGATTGTAGGTAGAGAACTTATCAACTAACCTCAATTACTAATTCTTAATGGGAAGTTTGAGAAATGACTGTTAGTCCTTTAAGAGAAGTTCTAAGTACCTTAATCCAAAGGATAGACTCCAGTGGTGGGAATTTTATAGTTTTGGATTTTTTTTTAAGTCTGGACTATTTTGAAGCAACTTAAGATCATATCATGTGAATGCCCCTGTGTTAGTCAGCTTTTTATTACGGTGACCAAAAAATCTAAGAGGAGGAAAAGTTTATTTTGGTCTGTGTTTTTAGAGGTTCAGTCCATGGTGATCTGGTGCCTATGGCCAGCTGGCACCAAGAGAAAAGACCCTCATGGAAGTCAACTTTTGGTGTCCTAATAACACACTCCTTCCTGACCTGAAACACACCTCCTCACCATAGGTACCTATTCCTATGTTTCTCAGGTAGCTAGAGATTCCCTTTCCTTTCCCCCAAGATGCTCTGAGATCCTTGTCCTGTAGGAGCTGGGAGGAGAGGCTGCCCATATGTGTTGGGATAGGAAAACAGAAACCACTAAGAACAACTGCTCAGAGTTAAGCCAAGACCCAAGTCCTGGGACAGATTCACTAGGGCCCCTAAGAAGACTCTAGGAAGAGAAAGAAAGTTCATTTAAATACAAACACAACCCAGGCAGGAGAAGGCCTTGTGTTTGGTACTGAGCTGGAAGAAAGTGATGTTGAGCCCCTGATGCTCAGCCTGGCCCTGCTATAGTTGCCTGCCAATTGAGAAAAGGGAAGGAGCCCCTCCCAGGCCTGTTTGGGATTTGGGGGAACTGGGAGGGAGACAGAGGAGGCTCATCTAATACTTTGCTCCTGTCATTTGCCTCTGACAGGTAGGTGCATGGGAGTGTGGACTCCCCCACAACAAGCCTTTTGCCTCTTTTTGTTGGCAAGCCTTTGTGCACCTTGCATGTGGACATCACTCTGACTAGGAAGGGAGGTCCTTATTGGTCCATGCCCCCACCCCTAAGGCCGAGCCCCCACCCAATCCCTGATAAGCTCTACTGAGCTTCTCCCACAGAGCTCCCTCTAGTCCCTTGTGAGTCCTTGATGTTTCCTTCCCAGGCTCATAACCAGCCCTGCTATGCCCCAACCTCACTCCTTCCCCAGGGAGAGCTCCATGGCCCTCGTGCCCAAGTGAGGCAGTCCTCTGCTCCCACTGATATAAAACAGCCTGAATAATTTAGTTCCCTAGATCTATTTAGATCTCTAATTGATCTGCCAGTTAAGGAGTATATCTCCCTTGCCTCTGTACCTTATTTTCTCTTTATTTTCTGAGATCCATTTGCCTTCCCTGAGTCTTCACAACTGCAACTAAAATCAGCTTTAAAACACACCATGCCAGTGGCTGTAATGAACCTGGATTAAATCTGTTCAAATTGCTTATTTACATTATATCCCAAATGCTCTGTTTTGGTGCCAAAGCTTTTACCAGTGGCAGTAAGCTACTGAAGAAATAAGTATTAAGTGCAAATCAAGTTAGACCAGCCACAGTCCCCATTGGAAATCACTGGTCAGAGCAGATAAATCTAAAGGAAAGTGAAAAGGGAGCTTCTTCTAGTTAGGAAACATAGCCTTGATATCCTCTCCATTAATATGTTTTGTCTTCCTTGATATCTTCTGTGTAGTAAGGAGGATGTAACCAGAGAATGCAGAGGCTGACTTGAGCCTGTATCAGAATCATCTGTATTAGACTGAGAATCTGCATTTCTACCACCTTCCCAGGTAGTGCTGGTGCTGTTGGTCTGGGGCCCATACATTGAAATCAGGAAGTATGAACGCTCCTACTTTGTTCTTCTTTTTTAAGATTGTTTTAGCTATTCTGGATCCCTTGCAATTCCATATGATTTCCTTCCTTCCTCCCTCCTTCCCTCCCTTCCTTCTTTTCTTTATTTTTTGTCGTGCTGGATATTAAACCCAGGGTCTCCTGCATGCTAGGAAAATGCTCTACCACTGAGCACACCCCTATCCCCACCATGAATATACCAAGCCTTAATGGTTTTACAGGCAAATTCTGTGAAATTTCAAGAAATGTATCATTCTAATTTCATTTTATTTTTTTTTATTTACCTACTGGTACTGGTGATTGAACCCAGTGCCTCAAGCATGCTAAGCAAATTCTCTACCACTGAGATACACCCCAGTGCTCCATAGGAATTTTTAAATCAGCTTGCCAATTTCTACAAAGAAATTAGATAGAACTCTGATAGGGATTGTGTTAAATCTGTATATCAGTTTTAGTCTTCTGCTCCATGAAGATGAGATGTTTTTCTACTTATATATAACTTCTTTAATATTTTTCAATAATGTCTTATGGTTTTCAGAGAATAAGTTATTTTGTTGAATTCATTCCTATTTTTATGTATGTATGTATAAAGGCATGTGCCACTGCACTGGCTTCCTATATTTTGTTATTATCAATGAAATTATTTTCTTAATTTGATTTTCATTGTTCATGTAAGTGTACATAAATACATTTCATTTTTATACCATTATTTTATTTATTTATTTTTATGTGATGCTGAGAATCGAATCCAGGGCTTCATACATGCAAGGCAAACGCTGTACCACTGAACCACAACCCCAGCCCTACATTTCCCTTTTATGTACTGATCTTGTATCCTATGACTTTGCTGAATTCATATATTAGCCCTAATTCTGTATGAGTGTATGTAGCTTTAATATTTTCTATATGTAAGATCATACCATCTTTGAATAGAGATGATTTTAGTCTTCCTTTTCTATCTGAATACCTATTATTTCTTTCTCTTGCGTAATTGCCCTGGATAAAACCTCCAGTACAATGTTAGAGTGATGAGAGTGGACATCCTTGTCTTGTTCCTGATCTTAGGGTGAAAGCATCAGTCTTTCACAATTAAGTATGATGTCATCTGTCAGCATTTTTTAGATGTTCTTTATCAAGCTGAGAAAGTTCCCTTCTTTTCCTAGTTTGTTGAATCCTTTTATGTTAAAAAGCTGGATTTTTTCAAATGCTTTGTATGTTGAGATTGTCGTAGAGTCTGGGGATTTTAATCTTTACATATATGGTTTATTATATTAATTGACTTTCAGATGTTAAAACTAACTTGCAGCTGGGCGCAGTGGTGCAAGCCTGTAATCCCAGCACTTAGGGAGGCTGAGACAGAAGAATCGCAAGTTCAAAGCCAGCCTCAGCAAGGGTGAGGCACTAAAAGCAACTCAGTGAGACCCTGTCTCTACATAAAACACAAAATAGGACTGGGGATGTGGCTCAGTGGTCAAGTACCCCTGAGTTCAATCCCTGGTAACCCCCCCCCAAAAAAAATTAACTTGCATTCCTGAGATAAATTCCACTTGGTCATGACATATAATCATTTTACGAATAGCTGGATGTGGTGTTTTGTTGAAGATTTTTGTGTTTACATTCATAAGAGATACTTTTATGTAGTTTTCTTGTGATATCTTTTGGGTCAATATCAGAGTAATTCTGATCTCAAAGAGAGTAAAGGGAGGTAATCCATCTTCTTCTATATGCGGAAGAGTATGCAAAGAATTGGTGCTAATTCCAATGCACATTTTGGATAGAATTAATCAGTGAAATCATCTCATAGTTGGCTTTACTTTGTGGGTAGTTTTGAATTTTTAATTCATTTCTTAAATGTCTTCACTTAGTATAGTTCTACTCAGATTATCTTTTTCTTCTTGAATTGGTTTCAGGAGTTTTTCTTTCTACAAATTTGTCCATTTTGTATCAGTTATAAAATGGATTGACATACGATGTTCATAGTATCCCTTATAATTCTTTTAATTTCCATAAATTAAATAGTAATGAGGCCCACACTTTGAGAACCACAGCAGCATTAATGGCTGTGTAGAGTAGATTCAAAGGCCAGGGGCCTCTGGTTCTGGGAGGACTTGTGTAGAGGCAGGGGCATACCATAAGGCTAAATTGGATACTGTGGAGGCACTGCCCAGCCCTGCCCCTTCTCTTCAATACCAAATCACTCATTTCCCCAGCTGTAGGGAGTGCTGGAGGCTGACATTGTACAGTGAAGTCTCTCTCCAGGAACGGCCTTGGCTGAAGTGAGCCACTGTGCCTAAGGCCTTGCACACTTCCCAGGTAGTGGTCTGTGTCCCATGACTGCTCCATGTAAGAGCATAAATATCTGGCACTTGCTGCAATTCAGGACCTCTCTGAGCTCCATGGGACCATCTGAGGCCTTTCCTGTGGCAGTATCACAGTTCCACTTCCTCCTCTGCCTAGTCCTGCTTTGTCACTCCCCTACAGTTGTTGATCCTGAGAACGCTCCCAATCCTTCTGCCCACAAAGCTCTGGCTCAATCTGCTTCCCTGGTAATATGGCCTGAGAAACAACCACAAAGTTACAGGCCAATTCAGTGAAGGAATTTGGACAAGAGCCTGTGCTTTCTGACTCTCAATCTTTCTACCACACCTGACTGACCTCCCCGATACCTAATATGATGAACCCTGATATCTCTTAGGGTTCATCATTTCCATCCAGAAACCAGGGACATGGGACCTTAGAGAATGGGTCAGAGCATGCTAAGAGAAAGATACATACAGCAACATACACACACACACCTTGGGTCCCCTACATGTTAATGGTAACATGCATGTGTCAAGCAATTAGAGCTTCTGGGCATGGTGGCACAGACCTGTAATCCCTGCAGCTCAGGAGACTGAGGCAAGAGGATTGCAAGTTCAAAGCTAGCCTCAGCAACTTAGCGAGACTAAGCAACGTAGCAAGATCCGGTCTCATAAAATATAATAAAGGGCTGGGGTGTGGCTTAGCAGTTGAGTGCTCCTGGGTTAAATCCTAAGTACAAAATTTTAAAAAAAAAGCGTAAAACAATTAGAACTATCTGTTACAGGTTAACTGACAAGGAGGAAATTCCTATTGCCTTTCTGACTCCTCCAGGTCAGGGGACTCAGCCTATAACAGGAAAAGAGACAGTTTGAAATGAAAAAGATAATTTAGACAACCCAGAGTTTCAAATCCAAGGCCCTGACCTGGGACAGGCTGTTAAGGAGGCTCCAACACACCCTGCTGAAGCACTTCCTGCTCCTCATTTTGTAGCAAAACCCAAGGTTTTGACTGATACCCACGCTGCACCAACTGACAGGATCTGTTCACTGGAATCCTCCTTCACAAACAGGCCAGCTGTTGCAGAAGCCCTGCTTGGTGGTGAAGAATGTGAAACCTCACGTTATGGTTATGGCCTTTTTACAGCCTAGTGGAGCCAGTGATGGGATTTGTATGAATTCATTTGCTATTTTTGTTTATGTTGTGTAGTGATTGAAAGACCAGAAGAAGCCAAATTCTGCACTTTGGGCGGCTTTCTTGGCCTCTGAGGATTGCCTCTGCCATGGGAATTTGAAGAGGGATTGAGAGGGATCCTCTGATCCCATCTTTCAGTCAGGAGGACATTTATTGTCCCTACTTCTGTGTCCTGCTTAATACACTTCTCTCATCTAGAAAGAATAATCTCTCTTTCAAAAGTATTTTATCATGTAATATTTAAATATAAAAGTATACAAAGTAGTGTAATGAACAGCCATTTATTTGCCATCATGTTTAGGAACCAAACCTTATATATAGTAAGTAAACCCTGTTTACTCCATTGCCATTTACTTCTCCATTCCCAGGATGTAATAAATACCTTGATGTGGGTTTACCTTTTGTGTGTGTGTGTGTGTGTGTGTGTGTGTGTGTGTGTGTGTGTGTTAGTTACTAGAAATTTAACCCAGGGATGCGCTACCACAGAGCTATACCCCAGCTATACCCAGCCCTTTTAAAATCTTTTGTTTTGAGATAAAGTTTTTCTACATTCCCCAGGCTGACCTTGAACTTGTGATCCTCCTGCCTCAGCCTCCTTCATAGCTGGGATTGAGAGTGTGTTCCTGGCTTGAGTCTATCATCTCTATGCATGTGAAAGCTCTTTCTTTGATTTACTAATCGATATTCATCAGTAATTTCAAACCTAGTGCAAAAACTCACCTTTGCAAATTGTCCCTGATTAACCCTACCTCTCTTAATTTCTTTATTGAACTTCAATAAAGAAACTTCTCTTGTGAACTTCATTCGTTTTTAGCCTGTTCACTTTGACTTGTGGAATCATTCCTCAGAGACAGGTCACTTCCTCTCTGAGCTTCTTTCATCATTCCATTCAACACTAATGTCTAGTCCATCTGTTTAGAAGGAGAAATATATTTGTCTTTTAAGTTAAAATAATTCTGCATTCAAAATCTGATTCCATGACTATTCCTGTGACCTTGAACAATTACCTCTCTTCTATGAGCCTCTAGTTACCCATCTATAAGATGGGGATAACATTAAGTTTGCTGTGATGATCAAGTGAGATTAGGGTTTATCATTCCCTAGCATGTGAAAGTCTTCTGTAATGTTTTTAAGTCTACATCCATCATCAGTTTTGAAACTTAAAATTTGGATTCCAGGGCTTATTTGGTACATCTATTGGATATACACTGTTTCCTGATATTATAAAATTGTTCCATGTACACAAATAAGACTTGTCTTCCCAGAAATGCTGTGGCTCATGGAAAGCAGAGAGTGAGCCACATGAAAAGAAAATATAATTTATCATCCATACTAAGACACTTTTGAGAGTAAAAGGGAGATGCTATTACTAATTGCACCAGGTCTCAGCATAAACCAGAGGACTGTCTCTAGGGAACTGGGACATATGGTCATGCTAATCATATATATCTTCAGAATCTCCCCCAAACCTCATCCCAGTGTGAGGTAGGGAGTAGATACTTGCTAAATCAATACTGTGGAGTGAAATGGAAGGGCTGGCAGCCACAGAAGTTAACAAACATGGGTAATCTTGTATAGCTTATCCCTTCCTCCCTGTATCTCTTGCACGCCCTTCTCCTTATTCAGCACTAATGTCACCCCCAAATGGCACATTCATCATCCCAAATTAGCCATTATTAAAGCCATCCATTTGCAGGGCTGCAGCTAAAATGAATTGTGTTATTATTCCAGATATGGCAATGAATGGCTAAACATCAAAAGCCATTTTGATTTTGCAGCAAGAAGGCAATCAATTATTGTGTCTTGCTGGCTTGTCCAAAGCTGCATCCAGCTTGCTGCTAGTGAGTATAAGCTTCCCTCCCCACCAACACACACACACACTCTCTCTCTCTCCCTCTCTCTCTCTCTGTCTCTCTCTTCAGTAAGCCTCCTCTCACATGCTGGAGAGCTTAGGAAAGGGAAAGCTGTATTCTTTCTTGGTCTGGATAATGTCTCCCTCTCAAAACCCAAGGTGTGTCTTCTTGGCTTTGAAGATTAGGTAGGGATGAGGCTTCTCCTGACTTACATTGCTTTCCTCTCTCCTGCTCCTGGTCCCTACAGGCCTAGGCAGTGAGCCAGCCTGGATTTCAGTCGTGGTTCAGCCCCTTGGCTGCCCTGCCACCTATACTACAGGTTGATCTTTTCTGAGGTGACATTTTTGTAAGGCTCAGTACCCCAGTAACCTCATTTCCTAAAGTCACATATTCTATGGACCCCCCACCCAAGCTGTCCAGTGCCCTCACACTGGGAAGTTATTGATGGATGAGAAAGGCCTGACACAAATCATCTCTCAGAAAACATCTACATCTTAATAAGATCTTTACCACTGTACCACAAAGGAGTGATTTAAGGTACCCAGAACAGGACAATGCAGAAGACAGGGAGAGAGTGAAGGTGGAAACTCTGCCAGGGACAGGGACTTGGAAGAGGTATTGATTAGCAGGCCCCTTCTGTGGTGGCATGTATAATGTGGTGATGAGACTAATAGCAGTAACTGCTTTTTTTTTTCTTTTTGGTACCAGAGGCTGAATCACCCAGGTGCACTTAAATCCTGAGCCACATGGCCGGCCCTTTTTTTATATTTTACTTGGAGACAGGGTCTTGCTAAGTTGCTTAGGGCCTCGCTAAATTGTTGAGGCTGGCTTTGAACTTGCAATCTTCCTGCCTCAGCTTCTCAAGTCACTGGGATTGCAGGCATGTACCACCAAGCCCAGCCCAGCAACTGCTTTTTGACAGTTTATACTGTACTATGCATAAACCAAGTGGTCCTGGCCCCTCCAAACCACACTGTGTACAACCTCAGGCTGTTGGGAAGATTAAGTGAATGACAGCATTGCAACCCTGCAATATATATTCCCTGAGGGCTGCATGGGCGAGATGATGTGAGCCCTGCTACTTCGCATCGTATCACATTGCACTGCAGCTCCATTCCTTGTAGTCACAGCTCCTTGTTCACAGCCCAGTCTCCTTAAAATCCTCTTTGCTTTGGAAGTCAAGCCTGGGAATACAACTTAGCAGGAGTGTGCACTATAGAGCAAATTCTCCAAGCCTTTTTCCCCATCAACAGGTAGAAGATGACCGGGGCCATGTTAATTAATGAAATTAAGTTCTCTCAGCTGGATAATGTCCCCAAAGGCTACTAATATAGAATTCATTTGCTTGGGCCCAGTGACTGAAATTATCCAAGCTCTGACATTTCCCTCAAGCCTCCAAAACATACTGTCAGCCCTGTGGCTCTCTACTCACCATCTCCTTCCCTTCCTGCATACACACGCACACACGCGCGCACACACACACACACACACACACACACACACACATCGAGGAAACTTTCTGGTGAGATTCTCCTAAGATATTTGCATTGTTGGGGCTGGGGTTATGGCGCAGTGGTAGCGTGCTCGCCTAGCACACGTGAGGCACTGGGTTCGATCCTCAGCACCACATAAAAATAAAATAAAGATATTCTGTCCACCTACAACTAAAAAATAAATATTTAAAAAAAAAAAGATATTTGCATTGTTTATGGGGACACAATAAAAATTTTGAAGTAAATTATCCATGTTTTTATTTATGTTTGTAACTCCATTCCTACCATTACCAGGGAAAGGGAGGTTAGAAGATATTCTCTCCATTTATAAGCAAGAAAACAAGTATGAGAGATAAGTGACTTGTCAAAATAATGTGACAAATCAAAAACTGGACTATAATGATAAACATACTCTCAGAGTTTCTGATTTGTTTCTTCTCCTTTAAGTAATCTCTGAGTTGATAGTACTTGGTTATTTGTTCTGTAGGACCGGAAGATACAATGATTACTGTGGTCCACTACGTATCCAGCTGATTCAGATTCAAGGTTTTTTGTTTTTTGTTTTTTAATTACAGATTCTTTTCTACCAAAAGGGAGCAACAGTCTTTGGAATACAGATATCAGTTCTGTTATGGTTTGGATATGAGGTATCCACCAAAAGCTCATAGGTGAGACAATACAATAATGTTCAGGGGTAAAATGGTTGGATTATGAGTGTTGTAACCTTATCAGTGGATTAATCCATTGATATGGATTAACTGGGTTATAACTTGGCAGGTAGGGTGTGTCTGGAAGAGGTGGGTCACTGGGGCCATGACTTTGGGGTTTATATTTTGTTCCTAGTGTGTGGAGCTCTTTCTCTGCTTCCGGTTGCCATGTCCTGAGCTGCTTTCCTCTTCCATGCCCTTCCATCATAATGTTCTGCCTCTCCTCAGGTCCAGAGCTATGGAGTTGGTCAACCATAGACTGAACCTCTGAAACCGTGAGCCAAAAATAAACTTTTTTTTTCTCTAACTTGTTTTCATGAGATCTTTTGTTCACAGTAACAAAAAAGTACCTAGACTAAGTCCTTTTAAAATTTTATTATTTTTCACAATTTAACAGTAATGCTAAAGAACTAAAAATAAACCAAATTATATGCAGTCTGCAATTTTGACACCCAGAGCTAAAGATGTTATGCTTTGTGGTATATTTTATTTTTGTCTCCTCTGTGTGTAGGTGTGTTTGTATACACATGTATGTCTGTATTTAATACGAATTTCCTGAATTCTAACATACATATTCTTCATTTCTGAAATCAGGATGCATCTTATAATGGATGTCAAAAGCGACTGGCAAATTACCAGACAGCAAAATCTATCATGATATTGTTGTCATTGCTTATGTGTGTACAGGCTGAGCTATAGTGAGAGGATATCTGTATATGTGATTGTCACTTCAATTGCATTGGTAGGACCACTCATAGTTAAATTTCTGACTTAAATTTGGCTTTCTCCCTAATTGTTACTTAAAATGTCTTCTAAAAATTACACTAGGATGGAATGAAAAATTATTTTGTCTGCAAAAGATTGCCTGTCACACACCAGACAATGCAATTAAAGACAGTAGAAATTGCCAAATCTCCTAGAATAGATCATAAAAATTTCAAAGATAGGAAAGGTTGGTGTGACCATTTCATACATTGTGAGGGACTATCACTCAGGCACTGAATATCTATCAAAAGCTTCTGGGTGACTTTCAAGGGTAACTGATTGATTTTTGGCTAATGTAATTGAAATAAAAAACAAGAAAAAGAATAAAACCATGAACTTAACCAAGTAGGAAATACAGATGATCCCCTGAGATTCCTTCTACATGCTTCAATATGAGTTTGTTACATCATCAAAGTCCAGGTTTATGAAAAGCAGCCAAACACCACCTCGGTATGCTGCATCACTACCAACGGTCAAAAGTAATTCAAAATTTTCAACTCTGAAATCTAAAGAAAGCTTAGAATCTACTTTTGGTGGTGTTATTGAAGGAGGAAGTGGCATATAATTATATGCATATATATATATATATATATATATATATATATATCTGTCTGCAGAATAAAACTTGAGCATATTAAATGTAGTGTTTCTTTCTCCAAAAGCTATTAATAGACCAATGTCTCACAATCTATATCATCTTTGAATTGAAAAAAATTGGAACAAGGTTGTATATAGTCTTGTATTATGCTTTTTTAACTTAATAACATGAGCATTTTCAATGTCACTAAACATTTGAAAACATGATTTGATGGATTGCTATCTTGAAAAATTGCTTCTCCGAACCACTATGCTGATGGACAATCCCATCTGCAGTTAACGAGAGTGTATCTCTATCAATACATGGATTTTTACTAATTAAAAAAGAGGTCATTGCTAATTTGATAGACAACATGATAGCATCTCATCTTTCTTTATAGTTTATTGATTACTGCCAAGATTGTATTTAAAAATATAATTGTCAGCCATTTTTATCTCTTGTGTACAATTTGGCAATTGTTGTCCTTTGTTGATTTGTCTATTGAGTCTCAAGCTCTATCATATTAGTCTCCAATAAAGCACCAAATGCTGCAGATGCCCCATCCCATAGTGCCCTGGCCCACTGTTTTCACCAGCTGTTGCAGTTTCCAGCATCCCCATAGCCTCCTAGTTCAAGTGACTAATCTTTCTTCTGAGCCTCTGGGCCTTTTCAGGCACAGTGGAAGCTCACTGTGCTACAGCCACATGTAACCTGCAAGTGAAGGACAGTCAAGGCCACTTGGGCTAACCTTCAACCAAAGGGGAATGGAAGTTAATGGATAAATACCACAGACTCTCCATCTTCTAGTGGGACGATTCTGACTGTCCTACAGTTTCTCAGAGTCCCTGGAATGGCTGAGTCACAGTTGCCCATATGATAACCTGCTCATTAACACCCTCATTATTAACCCCCACTTTTTTGGCACTAAGGATTGAACCAAGGGACACTGAACCACTGAGCCACATTCTCAGTCATTTTTATTTTTTATTTTGAGACTAGTTGCTTAGGGCCTCACTAAGTTTGCTGAGGCTGTCTTTGAACTCGTGATCCTCCTGCTTCAGCCTCCTGAGCTACTAGGATTACAGGTACGTACCACCATGCCCAGTTCTTTTTCTTTTTCTTTTTAAAAATATTTTTAGTTTTAGATGGACACAATACCTTTATTTTGTTGATTTAGTTTTTTTTATGTGGGGCTGGGGAATGAATTTAGTGCCTCACATGTGCTAGGCAAGTGGTCTACCACTGAGCCACAACGCCAGCCCTCTTTTTATTTTTTGAGACAAGGTCTCATTAAGTTGCTTAGATCCTCACTAAGTTACTGAGGCTGGCTTGGAACTTGCAATCCTCCTGCCTCAGCCTCCCAAGGTGCTGGAATTATAGGCATGCACCACTGTGCCCGGCTATCTATATGTAATAAAGAAATAAAATAGTATATAAGAATGCACCCTTTGCTGGTTGCAGTGGCTCATGCTTATAATCCCAGCAATTTTCATCTTCCTCATTTTCCTTCTTGTGCTTTCTGAGATCACCTCTCAAATTAAATCACTGTGTCTAAATCCTTTTCTTAGGGTTTACTTTTGGAAACTGAAAGAAAGAAAGAAAAAATGAAATAAGAATATTTTCTATTCACACAGCTTTTTAAAGAAGTATTTATTCTCTCTCAAATTGAATGCCTCAATATGGATGGCATATTGAAAAATAAACACAAAAGAATGAATTCTATTCACTTAGTAAACTTTGGAGTTCAGGACACAGCCATGCAGAGACCTATCACCTGGGGAATATCAGTTGGCTACTCCTGAAAATCTTGCAGAAGAGAGCTGGACTTTTGGTGTAGTAACAAAACTAGCTTTCTGAGCTGCAATACTCTGGATTGAGTAAATTCAATAAGACAAAGTAATTTAAGCAGGTTCATATGCCTATTTGATATATAGAGACTTGTTTTTATGTTGGAGTTATATATTTATATCTGTCTATCCCTCAGATATATATGGGCTCTCTGAAAAATATATATGCCAGGATGCCAATTTATTAATTTACAATGAGAAATGCAATTGTTAAGCAGGCCAAAATGCTTGAGTAGGCAGATCAGTGCATTCTTTCCTTGTAGGCAAGTTGTGTGGGGAGCCAAATAAATTATCAAAAGATTGCTTGGCGAGCATAAAATCAGAACAAGGGAAGTTAGTTGATCTTAAGAATGTCTCAGTTTAGACAACTTGAAGCACTCTCATCAACTATAGGGCAAGCCTTGCCAAAGAACCCATAATGTTGAGTTCACTTGGCCAAGATCATTCTATTGGATGGAGCTTGGCTGGTAACTGTCATTTAATTTTTTTTTTTTGGCATGTAGCTGGCCAACTACTTTCTATTCACTCCAATCAGTGTATAATACAATTAATTTGGTTTCCACTTACAAAATTACAATTGCATTTCAGTCCGGCTTCTTATGATTTGTCCTAGATCACCTTGAGCAGAGTTTTGGGGGTTCTCAAAATTTGCAATCACACATTCACAAACAATTTCTTTGCTAATTATCATAAATATCTAACTATATCCCTTGCATGTGGATATTACTAGTTTAACTCTCTGGCAACTTCATTTTGTGCGAGCGGGTAAAGTATGTTATAGGGAGCACCATATACTGGTCCCTTTGCCACTGAGATGCAAACTACTTTCAACTCAATGTCC
The DNA here is from genome assembly GCA_028644305.1 of Xerus rutilus. Taxonomy (NCBI): domain Eukaryota; kingdom Metazoa; phylum Chordata; class Mammalia; order Rodentia; family Sciuridae; genus Xerus; species Xerus rutilus. The sequence goes on from CM053417.1 coordinate 39,218,535, forward strand.
TCATCCCCCACAGCTTCTTTTCCAGCTTCATCTTCCACAGTTATCTTGTGTTGCAGCATACCCTTTAACTGGCCATACCCAGAATAGCCCATGCTGTCCATCTTTCCCATAGTCTACTAGTGTGTGTTGTTTCCCCCATTTCTCAATGAACTGATTCATTCTTTAAACCCAAGCTCAAATATCACTTCCTCTGAGACTCTTAAACCACCTCCATCTCTAAGCCAATGCCAAAGAGATGGTTCATTTCCCCTCAGTGCTACCACAATACTTTCAAACTTCTATAACTGCATTACAATAATTTGTCTGTCCATTTTCCCCACTAGACTATGTATTCTTGAGGGCAAAGGCTATATATTTATATATTTTTATACTTGTAGCACTTAGCATATCACCTGACCCTCAGGAAATACTTGAATAAGTGAATTATCCAAAGTCCTATAGCCAAACATCCAGGAACTTTTATATTTCAAAACCTATTGTCTTAAAAATTATATGATCACAAATGATCATAGGTCCTTTAGCTAATTTGACAGTGAGCTAAGAATTAATGTCATATGCCATCCATCCGTTCATTAAATAAGTATTTGTTGAGCACCTACTATGCCCACAGGACTGGGGACAAAACAACAGACAATACACACAAGACCTCTACCTTCATGGAACTTATGTTTTAGATGGAAAGAGACAGACAATAAGCACATAGATAATCAAAATAATTCCTAGATTTGGTAACTATTGTGAAGAAAATAAAACAGGGTGACATGAAAGTAAATGACTTGAAAACATGTTTAGATTTTGGCTTGTGTTTTAGTCAGGTTTTTGCTACTATGACCAAAGTCCTAAAAGATCAGTTTTAGAGGAGGAATTTATTTGAGGGTTCACAGTTTCAGAGGTCTCAGTCCATAGACAACTGGCTCCATTCCTCAAGGTGAGGCTGAACATCATGGTGGAAGAGTGTGGCAGAGAGAAGCAGAGGGAAGCAGCTCACATGATGATCAGAAAACAGAGGCAGTGCTCCAGTCTTCAGGGATAAAACATACACCCCCAAAGGCATGCCCTCAATGACCCACCTCCTCCAGCCACACCCTATTTGCCTACAGTTACCACTCAGTTAATCCCTATCAGGGAATTAATGCATTGATTATGTTAAGACTCTCATAACCCAATCATTTCATCTCTAAACTTTCCTGCATTTTCTCACACATGAGCTTTTGAGGGACACCTCATATCTAAACCATAATAGATTGAGTAGTCAGAGAAAACCTTTTTTAAAAGAGTGATATTTGATCTGATATCTACATATGAAGGAGCCAACTGTTCAAGGATCTGGTGAAAGAAGATACCAAGCAAAAGGAATAGGTGCAAGGCAGTTGCAAAGTCCCTGAGGTAGCAATGTTGTTTTGAAAAATATTTAAAAATATTTTTTAGTTGTGGATGGACACAATACCTTTATTTGATTCATTTTTAATGTGGTGCTGAGGATTGAACCCAGGGCCTCACACGTGCTAGGTGAGCACTCCATCACTGAGCCACAACCCCAGCCCTAAAAATGGTTTTATGATTATAAGAACAAAAAGTTCTTTGGGTCTGGAGAATTTGTGAGTGCTGAGGGCACAATGCAAGATGAGATCAGAAATGTGGGCAGAGGGCAGATCATGTAGGGCTGCATAAGTCATGGAAAGTTGCTTGGGTTTTCTTCAAATTATAATGAGAAGCCACTGGAAGGTTTTTAGTAGGAGAATGATAAGTGTTGATTTACATTTTTTTAAATATTTTTTTCAGTTGTAGATGGACACAATATCTTTATTTATTTATTTATTTATTTTTATGTGGTGCTGAGGATTGAACCCAGTGCCTCACACATGCGAGGCAAGCGCTCTACCACTGAGCCACAATCCAAGCCCGATTTACATTTTTAAAAGATCACTAGCTTGTTTACAGGATAATTGTACACAGAAACCAATATACCCATCAGTAACACAAAACTGAAAGCTACTGCTGATTTTTGCTACTCTGGCAGCACTCAATCTAAACACAATCTGACACACAGGGTAGTAAAGAAACAACTAAAACCTTCAATACATCCTCCTGAATGTTTACAGATGATGAGGTCAGGTCATGGAAACCATGCCCCTTTATAAAGAAACCTTTAAAGAATGCAGGATCTGTCCCAGCTAGATACTTCAAAGATAAGGAGGGAAGAGGAGTAGCTCACAAATGGCCTAGAATAGGTTTTCATAATTATGGTACAATTAATTTTCTGTTCATTTCTAGTGGTCAATAGTCTGTGCTGATAACTCCACCTAAACTGCCCAAGAGTCAGGAGTTGTAAAGAGAAAATGGATACACAGAAAATTATGCTCAGAGCATCTACTTCCCCGCCCCCTGCTTTTTTTTTTTTTTTGGTACCAGGGATTGAACCCAGAGGCACTTAACCACTGAGTCACATCCCCATGATCACATTCATTTTTTATTTTGAGACAGGGTTACACTCAGTTGCTTAGGGCTTCACTAAGTTGCTGAGGCTGGCTTTGAACTTGCAATCCTTCTGCCTCAGCCTCCTTAGCTGCTGGGATTACTTTGCCTGGCTGTACTTTTCCCTCTTGATGCATTAGTGCAGAAAAACTATACAACAACTTGGTCTCATTCTTAGATCTTCTCTACCAGGTACAGGATTTCTAGTAATATATGGGCAATTACAATTCTACCATAAAATAACCTGTGTGTCCTATGAGTTCTGCACATGGAATTTATTTTAAATAATTCTTAGGCAAGATATGAGAAGGGAGTCTTACTAGAACGCTATGCCAGGAGTTACCATTTTTGCTTAGAGTAAACCAGGAAAAATGTCTTTTGCTGGAGTCTAAGCCAGACAGAACAATATTACTAACTAGGGAGAATTTTGAGATGGCAGAGCAAGGAAGGCCATCCCAATCCCAAACTGTCCACAGGCACAGGGAGCACTGGATGAAGAAGGAGACCTTGGACTCATAGCTTCAAAGTTGTAAACATGGGAGCCCAGAAAGAGATAGGGAATCTAAGGTAATTGATTTTCAGAGGTACTAGTCATAATGGTAAGACAAGGTCTTTGCATGTAAAAGAAGAAAATAAATACTAGGCTGCCTGGGTAGAACAAGGAGACTGTTAATATCATTTGTGGGCTAAGGACACTTAGAATCCAGGGTTCAAAAGGAAAGGGGATCAGGTCCTAGTGGTGAAGTGAAGAAAAAGCTTAAAATTATTTTCCCTAACAGGTGCACGAAAGTAAGCTAGCTTCCAGGCCATGTTTGCAATTGAAATGTTAGGTAGGAGAACCAAAGTTGCTTCTTAAAAATCAGGGGAGTTTGGACACGCAGATTTAATTCAAACCACAAGGACCTTAACCATCAATCTGGCATCTGTCTGGGGCTTTAAAGAAAGGAAAGACCTGAAATTTTTAAAATGAACACATGGGGAGAGGTTATGCTGGTCCCTGAGTGAAAAAGGATCCTCAAGAAGAGGGCAGGAAGAGAACTGAATGTAGGAGCTACATGCTGTGCATAAAATGGCCTACCTAGTGAGAGGAACCTAATGGTAGTGTGTGGGAAGGGCTGATTAATTAACCGAATTGTATGGAAGGATATAATTACAAATCCCTCACAATTCTATCACAGTGACTCCAGTAAGGGCAGCCATTTATTTCATAGCCCTTGAGCACCTGAACCAATGGTGCACACAGTGCTCCTTCCCCTCTTTATGAGACCATCATCCAAAATTGACCAGAGAAGATTATACTTTGGGTATGAGCAGTGCATAGAATTGTGCTAAACCAGGCACATGTGGGATGAAGGGTAAAGGGAGAGAACAACAGCATAAACATGAAGAGCCCATCTTTGAAGCTGTTGATTGGCCAGATTTTTTTTTCACTGAAGGCAAGGATGAAGGGCTTTTAAGAAATAGCCTGTATTATTGCAGCCTGCCCCCTCCTTGCAACACACATATTGCAGAGCTTCAGGCTAGGAAATATGACACCTGGTAAATTGGTGGGAAGACATAATAGCAAGTGGATGATAAGCTATCTGGGAGACAGCGAAAGCTGCAGGTTGGATGCAGAATATTAGGGAAAGGAGTGAATGTCACATCTCCTATAGAGGGACATATCACAAACGAGTCAATTTTTATTATATTGTTTGACCTGATGTGCTTGAAATATAGCTAACTGTCCAACTCTATGGCACTTGAAAGATTTTGGCCTGACAGTTCCTGAGCCCTTCAATATGTGTGGCATTTCATTTAGAAAAAATATATGACCATTGCCAGAGGAGATAGAAAGCTGAAAGAGAGACGCCAGCGACAGTTAGCCAAGGCTCTCTTGGCCCTTTTCTCAACCTTGGGTTGATGTGTTAAGTCGAAATTGTATTACATTTTCACAGAGCCTTTAGTTGTTCTTCCAAAGCATCCAGAGAGGCAGTGGGCTGCAGGGGTAAAACATGTAGTAACATTCAGATCATCTGAGTTCTACCAAGTGACAGAACAAGGACATAAGTGGCTTAACCTCTCTAAGCCTCAGTTTCCACCCCTATCAAAGAGGAATAATATCTCATATGCTTCCCAAGGTTGTTTTAAAAGTCAGCTGAGAGAAAAGTGGATATGCCTGATGAATTTAAATACTTTCTATAAATGTAAGGGCTTATTGTTTATCATCACCACAGGTAAGTGCAAAAAATCTTTCTTCCAGTAAAGGGTCAGATAGTAAATAATTTAGGCCATGTTGTCCTCAGAAAGTCTTATTTGTTCCTGTTGTGTTTAACCACCTTAAAAATATACAAACCATTTAGCTCATATGCCTTATGCAAACAGACACACTGGCCAGATTTGGCCTGTGAACTGTAGATTGCCAAACCCCGTCTGAGATTATTGACAGACCTTGGGGCTCATGATTCAGCCTGTCTATACCTTGTTTTGTTATCCTTTCCTAGAAAGTCTACCATCTTCACTGTAAAAATTATCTAAATCTGTACATATTTACTGAGGTAAAATTCACATAACATAAAATTCTCTATCCGTACTAAAGTGTACAATTCAGTGGCATCAAGTGTATTCACAATGTTGTGCAACCACCAGAAATACTTCTAGAATATTTTGACCACCTCCAAAAGAAAACCACACAACTAAGCAGTTATTCCCTTTTCCCATTTCCCCCAATCCATGGCAACTTCCAATATGCTAACCCTCTGTGTAGATTTGTCTCTTCTAGACATTTTCTATAAATGGAATCATGGCCTTTTGTATCCAGCTTCTTTCACTTACTATAATGATTTCAAGGTTCAGCAATGTAGCATATATCAGTATTTCATTCCTTTTTGTGGCTAAATAATATTCCTTCATATGGACTTTCTTTTTAATCTGACAATTAACTGGTGGATGTTTGGGTTGTTTCCATTTTGGGGATATTAAAGTAATGCTTCTATAAGCAGTTATGCACAAATTTTGTGCAAACATGTTTTCATTTCTCTGGGATATATACTTAAGAGTGGAATTGTTAAGTCATATGTTAACCCTTTGCTTAACTTTTTGAGGAATTCTTCAGTTGTTTTCCATAGTGACTGTACCATTTTCTATTCCCACCAGCAAAGTATGAAGGTTTCAATTTCTCCACATCCTCACTTACACTTAATTTCATTTTCTTAAACCCATTAAGTCCCAAGTTTTCAATTCTGTGAATATTTCAACAAAATAACACAGGTGAATTAAAATGGGTTGTAAATCACAACCTAGAACTTATATATATTATTATATTAACTCATGTTAATCGACAGCATTATATTAAAATGTTTATAATATAATTATATTCTCTTTGTTTAATTATATTACATATTATATAATTATATACCATCTACTATATTTGTTTTAATAGGTGTTCCACATCTGGATAAGAGGGACAAAATGGGTTAAACTATAGCCATTCTAGTGGATGTGAAATGGCATCTCATTGTGTTTTTGCTTTGCATTTCCCTAATGACTAATGATGTTATGTACTTGTTGGTCATTTGCATATCTTCCAAGGCCTGTTCAAATCTTTTGCTCATTATTTTATTTTTTATAGTTCAAATTGTTCTTTTATGTATTATGGAACTAGACTTATCAGATATAGGATTTGCAAATACTTTTATACTCTGTGGGTTGTCTTTTAAATTTCTTAATACTGTTCTGTGATGCCCAAAAGGTTTTAATTCCAATGAAGTTCCATTAATCTATCTTTTTTTGAAAAAAAAAAACAATCTTTATTTTATTTATGTATGATTTTGTATGTGGTGCTGAGGATCGAGCCCAGTGCCTCATGCGTGCAAGGCAAGTGCTTTACCACTGAGCCACGACCCCAGCCCCCATTAATCTATCTTTTTTCTTTTGTTGCTTGTGCTTTTGATGTCATATTAAAGAATCTATTGCCAAATCCAAGGTCACAAATATTTGCCCTATGTTTTCTTCCAAGAGTTGTATAGCTTTAACTTTTGCATTTAATCAGTGATCCATCTTTTAAAAATATTTTTCATTGTAGATGGACACGTTACCTTTGTTTTTTATTTATTTATTTTTATATGATGCCAAGGATCAAACCCACTGCTTCATACATGCAAGGCAAGTGGTCTACCACACTACAACCCCATCCCCAGTGATCTATTTTAATTCTAGTTTTTGTATGGAATGATGGTTAATCTTATGAGTCAACTTGATTAGGCTATGAGGTGCTTATATATTTGGTTAAACATTGTGCTGTGTGTTTATATGAGGATGTTTTTGGATGAGGTTAACATTCAGAGGAATACATTGAGTAAAGAATGTTACCCTATCTAATTTGAGTGGACTTCATCCAATCAGTTTAAGGCCTGCATAGTTAAAAAACAAAACAAAACAAAATAAACTTATATCCCTCTTTGAGCTGGGACATGAGTTCTTACCTGCCTTTAATTTCAAATAGAAACATTGGCTCTTCCTATGTCTAAAACTTGTAAGCCATCAGAACATACCTATAACATTGATATTGACTCTCCTGGTTCTCAGACTTTCAGACTCAGACTAGAAGTGCATAATCAGCTCTCTTGGGTGTCTTGATTACTTATTCACCCTATAAATCTTGAGATTTGTCTCCATCATTGTGTGACTCCACACTTTATAGTAAATTTCTTTCTATATGTATATTTATACCTCCTGTTGTTTCCATTTTTCTGGAGCATTTTGACTAATATTAAGTATAGCAAGGGTCTAGCCTCATTCTTTTTCATATGAATATCCAGTTGTCCTGGAATCATTGGTCAAAAGGATTTTTCTTTGCCCTGTTAAAGTGTCTTGTATATCAATTGATCAGAGATATATGGGCTTAAGGTTCATTTCTTTCGGGTTTTTTTTTTTTTTTTTTTGGTACTGAGGATTGAACTCAGGGGCACTGAGCCACATCCCCAGCCCTATTATGTGTTTTATTTAGAGACAGGGTCTCACTGAGTTGCTTAGTGCCTTACCATTGCTGAGGCTGGCTTTGAACTTGCAATTCTCCTGTCTCAGCCTCCCAAAGTGCTGGGATTACAGGTGTGTGCCACCATGCCCAGCTTTCATTTCTTGACTCTCAATTCTATTCCAATGATTTACATGGCTATCCTATACCAGTGTATAAGAATACCATAGTCTGGGGCTGGAGCTGTGGCTCAGTGGTAGAGCACTTGCCAAGCATATGTGAGGCACTGGGTTCAATTCTCAGTGCTGCATATAAATGAATGAATAAAATAAAGGTCCATGAACATCTAAAAAATTTTTAAGAAAAGAGTACCATAGTCTGTTCATTACAGTAGCTTTGTACTGTTTTGAAATATGTTAGGGTAAATCTTCCAACTTCGCTCCTCCTTTTCAAGATTGTTTTAGGTATTCAGAGTCTCTTGCCATTAAAAGTGAATTTTAGTATTAGTTTATCCATATATTCAAAGAGGCAGTTGGAATTTTTATAGGAATTGTATTGAATTTATTTGGGTAGTACTGTAATCTTAACAGTTGCCTTAGTCTGTTTTCTGTGGCTATTAAAAAATACCTGACACTGGGTACCTTGTAAAGAAAAGAAGTTGATTTAGTTCACAGTTTTGGAGGCTAAATGTCCAAGATAGAGCATCTCCATCTATTCAACCTTTGTTGAGGGCCTCATGGCTAATGCCATCACAACCACAGGAAGGTGTGCAAAAGGAATCACTTAGTAAGTCAGGAAGTCAGAGGTATTCAGGGGCCAGTATTGCCCTTTTTATAACAACCTGCTCTCACAGGAAATAACTGGAGTCTTATGAGAACTACATTAATCCTTTCTGAGGACAGCACCTCCAATGACCTAATCACCTGATACCAGGCCCTAACTTTTAAAAGTTCTACCACCCCTTAATATCCATTGGGGACTGAGCTCCCAGCACAGAACTCTTGAAGGACACACTCAAACCATATCCAAACCATAGTAAAAACATTTGAAGATTTCATTTTACAAGTCTTGTACCTCCTTGATTGAATTTATTTCTGTTGTTCTTTTTGATGCTTTTACAAATAAAATTGTTTTCTCAATTTGCTTTTTCAAATTTTTATTTCTGGTGTATAAAAGTATAACTTATTTTTGGATGTTAATCTTATATTCTGAGACTTTTCTGAATTCATTTATTAGTTCTAATTCTTTGTTTTTGGTGTGTGGATATTTTAGAGTTTTCTTTATAAAATCATGTAATCTGAAAACAGAGATAGGTTTATTTCTTCCCTTTTAGTTTGGATGAAAATTAAGTAAGATGTTAGTTTTCATGTTTTTGAATAGTAGTAGTAAAGTATAATTGATCTGCAAAACTACACAGATCTAATGCACACTATTTGAAGAATTTGAATATATGCATGCATTCATGAAATCATCATTGAAATCAAGATAATAAATTTTCATCTTCTTTAAAAGTTCCTTTATTCTGTGGAAAGAACATATAACGTGAGACCCACCCTCTTAAAAATTTAAAGTGCACAAAACAGTATTGTAACCTCTCCTTTCTCATTCCTGATTTTATTTGAGTCTTCTTTCCTTTTTTTATTAGTCTAGCTAAAGTTTTGGTAATTTTACTTCTTTTCAAAAATCCAATTCTCAGGCTGGGGTTGTGGCTCAGTGGTAAATGCTTGCCTAGCACATGTGAGCCACTGAGTTTCATTCTCAGCACTACATAAAAATAAACAAATAAAATAAAGATATTTTAAAAGTTCTTTTAAAAAAGCCAACTCTCAGATTTTTAATTTTTTTCTATTTTTCATTTTGTTTATTTCTGCTGTAATCTTTATTATTTCCCTCCTTCTGCTACCTTTGGGTTTAATTTGTTCTCATTTTCCTAGTTCTTTGCAGTGTAAGTTTAAGTTGTTTATTTGTGAACTTTCTTCTTTTTAAAGTATAGGAATTCATCACTATAAACTTCCCTGGTACTACTTTTGCTGTGATATGATTGGGATATGGTTTGATTGCCCCCCAAAGGTACAAGTGATTAGAGTCTTGGTTCTCAGGATCACAGTATTAGGAGGTTCCATGGAACCTTTTAGAAGTGAGAAAAGTTTTGGTCATTGGGGGCCTTGACCTCAAAAAGGATTAAAGTATTTCTTGTGTTAACCTTGAGTTCTGATGAGAAAGTTTTTTTTATAAGGAATAAGCTTGGCCTTCCTCTCTCTGCTTCTTTTCTTACCATTTAATCCTTCCCTTGCACAAACTCCTGCAATCCATCATCCAGTTTTTGCCAGACCCAGATCACTGCTCTTTTGGACTTTCAGCCTCAAAAAGTGTGAGCTAAACATATCACTTTCCTTTATGAAGTTAGCAGCCTCTAGTATTTCATTATATTGATAAAAACCTGACTAATACATATGGCATCCCATAAGTTTTTCAAAGTTTTTTTACTATGTTCATTTATCTCAAGATATTTTCTGATTTCTCTTTTTTTCCCTTTGGCCAATTGGTTGTGTAAGAGTGTGTTGTTTAATCATCACATGTTTGTGATTTTCCTTCTGTTAGTGATTTCTTGTCCCATTCCATTGCAGTTAGAAAAGATACTTTGTATGATTTTAGTCATCTGCTCCTCATTGTATCTCACCTGACATACTTGACACTAACTTCTTCCTAGTCAGAGCTCACCAATACAGTGGCCATCTTGGAGAGATGATCTTAAGACCAAGTTAAAAATAAATCATAACAATAAAAATCACAACATTGGGGGCTGGGGATGTAGCTCAGTGGTAGAGCGCTTGCCTAGCATATGTGAGGCACTGGGTTCGATCCTCAGAACCACATAAAAAAAATTAAATAAATAAATAAATGTGCATCAACAACTACAACTAAAAAAAATTTAAAAAAAAATCACAACATTGTTCCTTCTTGCAATGTTGCAGAGGAATGCCAGTTGCAGTAAGCCACATTTCCCTTTTCTTTGTTCTCAGCTGCCCAAGGCATTTAAACTATGCCAGTTTCCTTAGCTCTTTGGATGAGGCAGGACAGAAACAGGTAGCACCCTGAACCATGGGGATATTGAATGCCCATTCTGCTCTCTCTTTCCCCTGAGGAAAAAGTTATGGGCTGAGTTGATCTCTTTTGGTTCTAAGCTATTCTGTCTTGAGGAAGAGGCTGGCACAAAGTAAAATTACTCTTCTCACTCATTTCAGAGTGGCTGCTCATAGTTTTGTGCTTTCTTTAGATTCTATAACTCCTTAAATAGATTCTGATCTCTCACGTAGGTATATTGTTCTGTATATCATGGTTAAATCAATAATTTTTGTGGGGGTTGAGGGCTGGAACTTCCTATTTTGCCATTTTGCTGATGTCATGTGAGCTTTGGATTTTTAATAGATGCCTTTTAGCAGGTTGAGGAAATTCCTTTCTCTTCCTACTTTGTAGACTTTTTAAATTATAAAAGGGTATTATATTTTGTCAAATGCTCTTATGTCTTTATTAAGGTGATAGTGTGCTTTTGTGCTTAGTTCTTTACTCTGGTATATTTATATCTTATTTTTATGTTGAACCACTCTTGTATTCTTGAGATAAAACTCACTTGCTCATATAGTAGAATTATTTTGATATGTTGCTATATTTGGTTTACTAGCATCTTGCTAATTATTGGAAATGTATTCATAATTTTCTTGTGATATCTTTGGCTTTATTATCAGGGAAATGCTGGCCTTAGAATGAGTTAGGAATTATACCCTCTTCCTCTATTTTTTGGAAGAATTTTAAAAGGACCAATTTCAATTCTAATTTTAAATATTTTGTTGAATTTACCAGTAAAATCATATGGCCGGGGCTGGGATTGTAGCTCAGTGGTAAAGCGCTTGCCTTGCATGCGTGAGGCCCTGGGTTCGATCCTCAGCACCACATAAAAAAAAAGCAATAAAATAAAGACATTGTGTCCATCTACAATTAAAAAAAAAATTTAAAAAAAAAAATCATATGGCCTTGAGCTTACTCCTATAGTTTTTTTTTCATTTCTATAAGTTCAGTTGTCCCCACTTTCATATTTGATTTCAGTGGTTAGAGTTCTTTTTTTTTTTCCTTCTCCTTGGTCAGTCCAGCTGAAACTTTGCCAATTTTATTGATCTTTTCAATTATGTACTTTTTGTTTTTGTTGATTTTCTCAATCATTGTTCTGTTCTCTATTTCATTTTTCTCTTCTTTATTTTCTTTATGTGATGATGGGGATTTAATCCAGGGGTGTTTTATCATTGAGTACTTTTTTTTTAAATTTTGAGAGTCTCCTTAAGTTGCTGAGGGTCTGAGTGGTTGAGGCTGGCCTTAATCTTGTGATTCTCCTCCCTCAACCTTCCAAGTTACTAGGATTACAGGCATGAGCCACCATACTCAACTATCTATTCTGTATTTCACTATACTTTTTTCCCTTACTTATTCTTGCTTTTGTTTTGGTTTTCTCTTCCTTTTTTGGTTCCTTTAGGGAAAAATTAGTTTATTGATTTGAGATCTTTTTTGTTAAAGTAGACATTTACAACTATAAATTTTCCCCAAGCACCAAACTAGTGTTATCCCATACATTTTTAAATGTTGTATTTTCGCCTTTGTCATCTCAAATATTTTCTTGTTCTCCTGTGATTTCTTCTTTACTTCATTGGTTAAGAGTGTGTCATTTAATTTACACATCTTTGTTACTTTTTCAGATTTTCTTCTGCTTTTGGTTCTTAATTGTATTATATTCTGGTTTATAAACCATGCTTTATATGATTTAAACACTTATAAATTTAAAATTATGTGTTTTATGGAGTAACACATGACTTGTTCTAGAGAATATTTCATATGCATTTGAGAAGAAAGTTTATTCTGCTGTTGTGTGGAAAGTTCTACATGCCATTTAGGTCTTATCACATATATAACACTGTTCAAGTCTTGTATATAATATATTGGTACTGGGGATTGAACCCAGGGGTGGTTTACCACTGAACTACACCTCCAGTCATTTTTTTATTTTTCATATTGATACAGAGTCTTGCTAAGTTGCTTATAGCCTCAGTTGCTGAGGCTGGCCTCAAACTTGTGATCCTCCTGAGTTTCTGTGATTACAGGAGTGTGCCACGACACATAGTTGTTTATATTTTTTCTCTTTGTTCTATTTACTGTTGATAATGAGTATTGTACTCTCCAACCATTATTGTTGAACCATCTATTTTTCTTTTCCATTCTGTCATTTTTTGCTTAACATAATTTGGGCTTTATTATTAGGTGCATAAATATTTATAATTACTATGTTTTCTTCATGAGTTGAAATTTTATCATTGTATTATCTCTTTATCTGTGCCTGGCAATAATTTTTCTCTTGTCACTCACTCCAGCTCTCTTTTGGTGTCTGTTTTCATAGAATAATTTTCTCATTCTTCCACTTTCATCTTATTTGTGTCTTTGGTTTTCTAGTGAATCTCTTATGTATAGCATATAGTTACAACATATTTTCTGTCATACTGTTAAGTTCTGCCTTTCAACTGGAGAATTTAATCCATTTATACATAATGTAATCACTGATAAGGAAGGACTCACCTCCAAACTTCTGCCATTTTAACATTTGTTTTCTACATATCTTGCATCATTTTGGCTCCTAAATTCCTCCATTATTGTCTTCTTTATATTAAATATTTTCTAGTCCACCAAGTTGATTCCATTTTCACCTCCTTTACTATGTAATTTTAGTAATTTTTCCTGGGAATTATAATTAACATCTTTATGTGTAACCAAATTAATTCTAAAAGTTTACAAAAAAATTGCATCTATTTATCTTTGTCCTTCCTCATCATGTTTTTGTACTCACAAGTTAATTCTTTGTACATGTTATGCCCATCAACATCAATTTATAATTATTGCTTTATGCAGTCATCTTTTAAATCATATAGTAAAAAATAAGTGTTACTGACCCAAAATATGGCACTACTTACTTTAATATTTACTTCTTTAATAAGTTTATTCTTAAATTTTTTCTCATATGAATTCTAGTTACTGTCTAGTGCCCTTCCCTTTCAGACTGAAAGACTTCATTAGTCATTATTTTTTTTTTTTGGTACCAGGGATTGATCTCAGGGGCCCTCAACCACCAGGCCATATGCCCAGCCCTATTTTGTGTTTTATTTAGAGACAGGATCTCACTGAGTTGCTTAGTGCCTCACTTTTGCTGAGGCTGGCTTTGAACTCACAATCCTCCAGCCTCGGCCTCCTGAGCCACTGGCATGGGCCACTGTGCCTGGCTTGTTAGTCATTTCTTATAGAATGGGTCTACTACTGATGAAATCCCTAAAATTTTGTTTATCTGGGAATGTCTTAATTTGCCATTTATTTATTTTTGTAAGCATCCTTTTGTCTTTTTAAATTTATGCATTATAATTATACATAATATTGGAGTTCATTATGCCATATTCATATATGCACATAACATAATTTACTCAATCTCCTTTGCCATAATTCCCCTTCCCATCCCCCTCTCTCTCCCTAATCCATTTGCTCCACTCTACTGATTTGCCTTCTATTATTATTATTTTAATTATTACATTATCATATACTATATATTATATATATTATCACATTATCATCATATGAGCAGGATTCATTGTGACATTTGTACATGAACATATCATAATTGGGTAGATTTTGCTCACTGGTACTTTCCCATTCCTTCATCTCTTCCCTCCCTTTTGATCCTTTTCCTCTGCTCTATTGGTCTCCCTACTATTTTTGTGAGATTCTCCTTTTTTTATCCTTTTCTTTTTCTCTCTGTATCTAGCTTCCACCTATGAGAGAAAACATTCAGCCCTTGAATACTGAATCTGGCTTATTTCGCTTAGCATGATATGTTCCAGTTCCATACATTTACCAGCATTTTCCATAATTTCATTCTTGTTTATTGCTAAGTAAAACTCCTTTATGTATATATAATACATTTCCTCTATCTATTTATCTGTTGACAGACACCTGGGCTGATTCCATAACTTGTCTACTGTGAATTGTGCTCCTATAAACATTGGTATGCATATATTACTATAGTATGCTGATTTTAGTTCTTTTGGATAAGTTCCAAGGAGTAGGGTAGCTGGGTCATATGGTGATACCTTTCCTAGTCTATTGAAATTTCTATACTCCTTTTCAAAGCAGTTGTACTAGTTTGCAGTCCCACCAATAATATATCCCCATATCCTTGCCAACATTTATTATTTGTATTCTTGATGACTGCCATTCTATCTGGAGTGAGATGAACTCTCAGTGTAGTTTTGATTTGCATTTCTCTGATTAATAAGTATGTTGATCATTTTTTTCATGTATTTGTTGGTCATTTGTATTTCTTCTTTTGAGAAATGTCTCTTTAGTTCATTAGTCCATTTATTGATTGAGTTATTTGGTTTTTTTGGTGTTAAGTTTTTTGAGTTCTTTATATTATATGGATATTAATCCCCTGTTATGGTTTGGATGTGAGGTGTCCTCCAAAAGCTCACATGTGAGACAGTGCAAGAAGGTTCAGAGGAAAAATGATTGGGTTGTGAGAGTCTTAACCCAATCACTGATTTAATCCCCTGATAGGGATTAACTGAGTGGTAACTGAAGTGGTAGGGTGTGGCTGGAGGAGGTAGGAATTGTGGCATGGCTTTGGGTATGTATTTGTATCTGTTGAGTGGAATTTCTCTCTGCTTCCTGATGATGTGAGCTGCTTCTCTCTGCCACACTCCTCCATCATGATGTTCTGCCTCACCTCAAGCCCCAGGGAATGGAGCTGGCCTTCTATGGACTAAGACCTCTGAAACTGTGAGCCCTCAAATAAACCTTTCCTTCTCTACAGTTGTTCTGGTAGGGTCTTTCAGTCACAACAGTGAAAAAGCTGACTAAAACATTCTCTGTCAGGAGAGTAACTGGCAAAGATTTCTGCCATTCCATAGACTCTCTCTTTACATTCCTGTTTGCTGTGCAGAAACTTTTTAATTTGATGCCATCCCACTTACTGATTCCTGGTTGTATTTCTTCAGCTTTAGGAGTCTTATTAAGGAAGTTGGTGCCTGCACCAATACGTTGGAGTGTTAGCCCTGTTTACTTCTATCAATTGTAGTGTTTCTAGTCTAATTCCTAGGTCTTTGGTCCACTTTGAGTTGATTTCTGTGTAAGGTAAGAGATAGGGATCTAGTTTAATTTTTCTACATGTAGTTACCCAGTTTTCCTATTACCATTTGTTACAAGGGCTATCTTCTCATTCAAAAACATGCTAAGAAGATTATATATCATAGTCAAGTTGGATTTATCCCAGGGATGCAAATGGATACACGTATCAATAAATTTAATTTGTCACATAATAGAATTAAGGACAAAAATTACATGATCATCTCAATAGATGCAGAAAAAGCCTTTGACAAAATTCCATATCCATTCATATTAAAAACATGAAAGAAAGTAGGAATAGAAGGAACTTGCCTCAACATTTTAAGGGCCATATAGGACAAACCCAAAGCCAACATCATATTGAATGGAGAAAAACTGAAAGCATTTCCTCTAAATCAAGGAACAAGACAAGGATGTCCACTCTCACTACTCCTATATTCAATATAATTATTGAAACTCTCAACAGATCAATCAGGCAAGAGAAGGAAATTCAAAAGAATACAAACAGGAAAGGAAGAAGTCAAACTATTTCCTGGTGACATGACCCTATACTTAAAAGACCCAAAAAAGGGCTGGGATTGTGGCTCAGTGGTAGAGCACTTGCCCTGCCCACGTGAAGCACTGGCTTAGATCCTCAACACCATATAAAATAAATGAGTAAAATAAAGGTATTGCATCCATGTTCAACTAAAAAAATTTTAAAAAGACGCCCCCCTAAAAAAAATGTCCCACCAGAAGACCTCTTGAACTGATACCAAATTCAGAAAAGTAGCAGGATATAAGATCAACATTCAAAAATTAGTAGCTTTTCTATACTCCAATAATGAATCTTCTGAGAAAGAAGTCAGGAGCAATTCCATTCTCAGTAATTAAAAAAAAACATAGGAATGAATCTAACAAAGGAGGTGAGATTATAATTATACAATCAAAATTATAGAACTGAAAAAAGAAATCGAAGAAGAACATACAAGATGGAAAAATCTCCCATGTTCTTGGATAAACAGAATTTATATTGTCAAAATGACCATAAAATCAAAAGCAATATACAGATTAAATGCAATCCCCATCAAAATACAAGGGACATTATTCACAGAACTGCACAAACTAGTTGTAAAATTATATAGAAGAATAAAAAGACCCAGAATAGCAAAGCAATCTTGAGCAAAAAGAGTGATGCAGGAAGTATCACAATACCTGACCTCAAATCATATTACAGAACTATAGTAACAAAAACAGCATGGCACTGATGCATTGACATCAAAATAGACATGAAGACCAATGGAATAGAAAAATACAAATCAAGCCAGGCTCGGTGGCGCAAGCCTGTAATCCCAGCACTTAGGGAGGCTGAGACAGGAGAATCGCGAGTTCAAAGCCAGCCTCAGCAATGGCGAGGTGCTAAGCAACTCAGTGAGACCCTGTCTCTACATAAAACACAAAATAGGGTTGGGGATGTGGCTCAGTGGTCGAGTGCCCCTGAGTTCAATCCCTAGTACCAAAACACACACACACACACACACACACACACACACACACACAAAAGAAAAATACAAATCAATATAAATACAATCATCTGATCCTCAATAAAGATGCCCTTTCTTTTGAAGAATAGTTTTGCCAGATATGGATTAAAATGTAATGGCCTTTTATGCATCACTTATGTCTTTGTGCATATTTAAGACAATTGATTTGAATCTTTTTTAGTAACTCCAATATTTGGGCGTCCACAGGGACAGTTTCTGTAGATTTCTATTTGTCCTGTGTATGGGCCATATTATCTTGTTTTCGTGTGTTCCTTGTAATTTTTGTTCAAAACTGAACATTTTTAATATCATGATTTGGTAATCCTGGAAATTATCTTGTTCTTCATTCTCCTCATTTACTGCTACTTTTCATGGTTGTTCTTGTTTATTTGTTTGTTTAGTCACATTCCTGAACTGATTTTGTGAAGTCCAAATTCTTTTTTGTATATGGCAAATGAAGTCTCAGTTAAGTTGGCTTAATGGTCAGTTAGTGAGCACAAATATCAGTAAACTTGCCTTCCAAGATTCATTCACCTTTTTCTTGATTAAACATTGGCCTGGTTGCTATTACAAACCTTCACTAGTTTCTAGTACTCTGTAAAGATACCTCTAATAGTTTTTATCCCATTTATTCACTGTTTTTTTTTTGTGGATAGATAGGCCTTTGGAGTTCCCCACTCTGACCTTTTCAGTGATACCACCTGAATCTTTAATTTTGAAAGAGTTTTATAAATCCTCAAGTGTATAGAATTTTTCAGTTTGGATGTCTTTGAAATGTCATTATGTGAAAACCCTGGACTAAAATCCGAGTACTTTTATTTAATTTATCCAGTTTACTTTGTCCCTCTAGCCTCAGTTTCCTCATCTGATACGTAGGAAAATACAAAATATTTCACCAGGTTGTTGTGAAAATGTAAGCAGTATAGCCTAGCACTATAGGTTATACCAAGTCATTATGGATCATTCTACCTTAGCTCTAACTGGTTTTTTTTTTTAATAAATATTTATTTTTAGTTGTAGGTGGACAGAATATCTTTATTTTATTTTTATGTGGTGCTGAGGATCGAACCCAGTGCTCTATGCATGCTAGGCGAGCACGCTACCACTGCGCCATAACCCCAGCCCCTCTAACTGGTTTCTAAGGAGAAGGTAGAATTGAGAAAAATGTGACACAGGACAGGTTAGCTAGGCTAAGTAGAGGACAACAACTTGGGTGCTAATCCTTATCTCCTGCAAATCCAGATCAGTATTAGTATGCTACCAAGGGATGGAGATAGGATGAGAAGGCAGGAAAAATAACTATTTACTCTAATTTTGTCTTAGATCACCAGTGGCTACCATTTATGACTTAATTCCACAGCCTCTCAAGTACCCATGAAAGATCCTGAGATAATTTTTAATTATTTTGACCACATTTAATTTCCCACCTTTTCTTTCAAACTTTCTGACTTGTTCAATCAGGAAAGATTTCCCTATTATTAACCTGACTTTTTGTTTGGGTCACTTATTTGACATTAAATTAGAAATTGCTTTTGTACCATTGTATTATTAACTTTTCATGCATATCAACTTGACTCATCCTCTACTGGTACTCCCTACTTGTCCCATAACCAACCTGAGAATATATATATATATATATATATATATATATATATATATATATATATATATAATTGTATTTATTAGTGTATTTATTTGTGCTATACACATAGTAGGCATCCAATAAACATTTTTGAAATATTTTACCATGTTAAAAATCGCCCTTCCTCTAAATAAATGGAGTTATTCCAGAATGTCTATGTCAAGGCAAATCATTTGAGTGACAATTAGTTCTCTGAGCTCATCTGTAAGCTTTGACATGCTTCAGTAGTGAGCAATGGTCTTTCTGTATAATACTTAAAGTAGCAAAAATCTTAACCCTAACAGGAGAAATTCTTTGTCAAGGAGAACTCTTCTATCTCTAAGTCCTACTATTAACCAACTGCTACTTTATTCTCTTTCTTTCTTTGTTTTCTTTCTTTATATATACGAGGGATTGAACCCACAGATATTCAACAACTGAGGCACATCTCCAGCCTGTTTTTTGTTTGTTTGTTTGTTTATTTGTTTTTGGTACTAGAGATTGAAATCAGAGGCACTCGACCACTGAGTCACATCCCCAACCCTATTTTGTGTTTTATGTAGAGACAGGGTCTCACTAAGTTGCTTAGTACCTCGCCATTGCTGAGGCTGGCTGTTTTGTTTTTATTTTGAGAGAGGGTCTCACTAAGTTGCTTAGGGCCTTGCTAAGTTGCTGAGGCTGACTTTGAACTTGCAAACCTCCTGCCTCAGCCTCCTGAGTCACTGGAGTTGCAGGTGTGCACCACTGCACCCAGCACACTGCTACTTCTTGCTATATGAAAAGCCTCAGAAGTTCTTTTAGCCCCCAAATCCCTGGGTTTAAAGTCAAGTTGGCTAGCACATTAAGTGTTGATATTCCATCCCAGCTCTTTCAAAATGAAGCGGGAACTTTGCACTGTCCATTCCTCAACAGCCTATCAAGTCAGTAATCTCTGGGATACCCTTCCAGTATCAGGATGTTAGAAAGTGATCATTCATGACAAGGATGCCTCCTCAACCTTTTGATTTCCTTACTCCCAAATTTTTTATTATATAGGACAACATGGCCCATTCTATAGGGCTTTATCCTGCTGTAATAGTATTGGCCCTTACTTATGAAAGCTTTTGCCTGGAAAGTCGTGTCAGAGGTTATGTGCCTATTTTTTTTGTCTCTGCAGATTCACTTTACTGGAAACAAACTCCCCCAGAATGCTGCTTAGAGAGTTATTTATCTTTATAATTTGAAAAGGCCATGTTCATGCTAGGGGCTCTGGGTGAATTTTACTATTGTTATTTTTCCTCTGTCACCTCCCACCAGTCTCATCAGCTAAAATGATCCAAAACAGACTGCAAAAGAGAGTAGGTCAATGGGATGCAGGTTTGGCCTTCTAAAGGGCATGGCTTTTTTCCCAAAATTGTTTGTCACTGGATGCTGGAAGACAAGGACATGGATGGCTCTCTAGGGCTTTTCCATCTTGAATTTGAATGAGCCTGGCTCAAGGCAAATCAATAATGATCTTTGCTTCATGCTTTCCATCTACCCTAATATGCTACTCAGATCAACATCACTGTTGAAACACGAGGTGGAGGGCAATTTCTTTCTGTTGGAAAGGCAGTCACATTTTTCTTTCCAGGACCTTTCAATCTTCAACTCAGGATCTCAGTTTAGTACTTTTGCTGAGGCTTGAGGTTTGGGGGGAAGGTGAGTGGTTCACCTTATTTTAAAAACTAGATTGTAGCTTCTCTGGAGCTTCCCCTTCACCTAGAAGGGCAAGAATAAAATGATTTGAGCCATGTCCTCAATATGAGAGAGACATAGGGATGGATGGAGAACAAGGTTTAGGCCAGCCCCAAAGCCAGGTTCAAGGCTACCTTGTCTGGGAGGATTTAAAATTTTTCTCCTTTGTGTTTTGAAAGCTCTTGCCTACAACCTTTCCCTGCAATCCTATGCCCTTTCTAGTGGTAACCCCTATTTTTAGCTTGATATGTTTTGTTCCAGGCTTTCTCTATGCGTGTGCGTGAGCACATGTGTGTGTGTGCACATGTACTAAAAACGTGGAACGTTTTTTTTTGTTTGTTAAATATTTTTTTGTTGTTGATGGATTTTTATTTTATTAATTTATTGTTTATATGTGGTGCTGAGGCTCGAACCCAGTGCCTCACGCATGCTAGGCAAGCGCTCTACCACTGAGCTACAGCCCCAGCCCCACGTGGAACATTTTTAATAGTCACACTTTATATTTCATTCTGTAACTTCTTTATTTCCTTTCTAAAGCAGTGGTTTTCAAATGTTAGTGTGCATCAAACAGCTGAGGAACTTGTTAAATCACAAATTTCTTGTTTCCACCTCTAGATTTTCTGATGTAGTAGGTTTGAAGTGGGACTCAAAAATTGACTTTCCAAAATGTTCTCAGGTGAGTTGAGATTGCTGGTCCTGGTAACATACTTCAAGGACCACCACCTTAAACAATATGTCTGGAGATCTTTCCGTGATTCCATGAATACATTTCATTTGGCGTACTACTAGGGATTGAGCCCAGGGGCACTTTACTACTGAGTGACATTCGCAGCCCTTTTCTTTGCTTTTTTATTTTGAGACAGGGTCTTGCTAAGTTGCTGAGGATTTCGCCAAGTTGCTGAGGCTTGCCTCGAACTTGCTATCCTCCTGCCTCAGCCTCCTGAGTGGCTAAATGCATCTCATTCTTGTAACTACCATGTAGCATTGTATAGTAGCACTTTGTACATTTTTTTGGTGTTAAACATTGAACCCAGGACCTCACACAAGCTAGACAAGTCTTCTACCACTGAGCCACATCCCCAGGCCTGTACATACTCCTTCTATGATGTGTATCCTCTGTCATTGCAGTTAGCAATGCTCTCTGCTATAAATGCCATTCTACTACATCCCTACAGTCACAATAGATTGAACTCTATGAGAGAAAAGATTGAGTCTTTATACTTCTCATAGTGGCCAGCATGTCATATACATTCAAACTAATGAATTAGAGAATGAATGACCAACACATGTGAGGAACCATTTGAAGCTGAGTGGGTGTTTGTGTTTGGGAGGAGTTTCAGTAAAATTGCAAGATCCCTGGGACCCCCCAATGGACTCTAGCAAGACACTGATATTATATTGGTGGGAAGTATGTTTGTGTATTGGAGTGAAGATAAGATTGTATAATTGTGGGAAAGCTTATAACATGATTCCTATATCTCCCACAACTTTTCCTCACCCCTCTAACCTCACTGTCACCTGCCTTTATCAAAAGCAGTGGCTATATGAAATCAAAACAAAGTCTTTCTATGTGCTCAGATACTAATTATTTTCTGGTTACATGTTACCAAGAGGTAGAAATCACTCAATTTTCACTGTGTTACCATCTGTATGATGAGATGTTACTGGGAAAGGACACAGGTTTAGCATATCTATTCCAAAAATCCAAAATCTGACATGCTCTGAAATCCACTTTTTGAGCACTGATATGATTAAAGTCTATGAAAATATTATTACAAAATCTGAAAAACTTCATAATCTGAAATACTTCTGGTCCCATGCATTTTGGATAACGGATACTAAGCCTATACTCATTTTATACTTGGAATTTAACACTTTTCATTTGAGAATCATAAGCCATTCTTATCACTTTGGGCCTTATCTCCTCTGTCTTGTGTGTGATTGCTCTCTGAGAAACATTTGCTACAGTCATATGCAGATACCTGACATATCTCTAGTGGACTCGCAATATTTTTCTTCTGATCAGTCACATTTCTTTACTAAGGTATGAATTATAATCCTCTGCTCACTGAAAGCAGTACCTGAAATCACTTATTCATAGCATTACTTACAACTTGCATAGCACCATGCTAAAATTTGAGGATCACAGAAGAATTTTAAGGTGAGATTTCTGTCCTCAAGGAGCTTATCTGCTAGTTGGGAAGATTATACATTTACACATGAAACATTCAAATAGTCATATATGATGATATATCCTTTAGTGTCAATATGTATAGTATAAGTATGTGTTGTTCAATATTATAGCCACTAGTCACATATGGCTGTTGAATACTGACAAAGATTCTCTGCTTGACAAACTTTGGTCAGGATCCTGAACCTTTTCTAAAGCTTCTCTGTGCACTTCCTTGTAAAATCCAGTTTTAGCAAATAACCCTCTTAGGTCGTTTTGGTAAGAACTCTCATCCTTGATCTGATAAGTTTCCTCATCCTCCACCATCCCTCAGGTAATGTCTGATTACCCTAGCCTCTCTTCAGCAAGAATCCTGTCAGATTGGTTTAGTCAGAATCTCCTTTAGCCCTGATGTTTTCTCTTAGTAATTTTCCAGCCACTCACCCTATCCTGCTCTTTGGCTCTAAATTCTTACTTGCTCATGCTGTATTCCGAGTGGAACTCAATCTCTCTCCCACTGCACGATCCTATTATTGGGATGCCTATACCTACTGCAATGGTCCTGAATAAAGTCTTCCTTATGGTGCTTTAATGAGTATTAATGAATATTTTTTCTTTAATAAGATCTGAAAAGTAATTAGAATTAAACTGTGTTGTAAATGTAAAATACACACCAGATTTCAGACTATTTCCATGTAGAATTTTGTTAATAATTTTATATTGATTAATGTTAAAATAATAAGTTGAAAACACGTGCTAAATAAAATTTATCATTCGGGCTGGGGTTGTGGCTCAGTGATAGAGCGCTTGCCTCGCATGTGTGAGGCAGAGTTTGATCCTCAGCACCACATAAAATAAATAAATAAAGGTATTGTGTCCATCTACAACTAAAAAAATATTTTTAAAAAATGTATCATTCAATTTACCTCACCTCATTTTTTACCCCTTTAAGTGCAGTTACCTGAAAAATTAAATTTATGTATATGTGACTCATTATCTTTCTATTGAACAGAGCTGTTATAAATAATAAGAGTTGTAAGAATTTATATAAATAAAAAACCACTGAACTGGTGTAGTTACAGGGAATATGGGAACTTTTAGTCAGAATTGATGTGAGCCCAACTCAGACTAGCTTAATCAAATACACACATAAAGATGGAGGCACTTTATTTGCTCACATAACTGGGAAGTCTACTAAATATATTTGGGACTGTAGGAGGCCATCTTAAACATCATGTAAGAAGAATAGAGTTCAGGCAGGCAAATTGGTGGTGATGCTGTTTGAGCCCCAGACTCACAGTTTCCTAGGTAAACAAGCTAAGCAGGGGAAAAAACATCTCTTTTTCTCTAGCTTCAATACAAAAGTCCTGGAGAGGATTCTAATTATCCTGGCAATACTTAGGAGTGGAAGCAGCCACAGCACTGATTGCTAGCTTCACTAGAGTCACAGAGAGAGGGGAAAATGTTCTCTAATGGAACCAGAAGAAGGAAAGTAGGAAAGAGTATGTGGAAAACAACCACAGTTTCTATGTCCACTACAGCTGGACTATACATGTATGAATATAATTAAGAATATAAATATACTTTTTTCGTGGTGCTGGGGATCAAACACAGGGCCTTGGTGCATGCTAGGCAAGTGCCCTGTCACTAAGCCACATACCTAAGCCTTATAAACATACTTTACATATGCTAATATATTCTTTTATTGAACTTTTTCTTTTGATCAAAATCAAGGAAATGTGTTTTTAAAATAATGTTTATCTCTGGCATTCAATGTGTCCTCCTCTCTGGAGAGTCAGTAAGGTGTAGTTGAGAGATAACATCTATATTTTGCTTAAGGCCCAAGACTGAATTTGGGCTCTGGCATTTACTTGCTGTGCAACATTGATAAGGTCTTAAGGTCTCAAATCTCAATTTCTTCAACTATAATATGGGTAGAATAATATCTAACTCCTCTTCTCCCTTTCCCTGGCCCCTTTTCACTACCTTACTAGTCTCCCTTCTATTTTCATGAGATTGCTACACTCTCATTTTTCCTTTTTTCTCTCTAACTTATGCATATGAGAAAAAACATGTGACCATTCATTTTCTAAGTCTAGATTATTTTGCTTAATATAATGCTCTCTAGTTCTATCCATTTTCCTGACAATGACATGATTTTGTTCTTCTTTATGGCTAAATAAAATTCCATTGTGTATATATTGTCCTTCATTCATCTGTATGAACACCTATGCTGATTCCATAACTTGGCTATTGTGAATTGTGCTCCTATGAATGTTGGTATGCTTGTATCTCTAAAGAATGCTGACTTTAGTTCTTTTGGGAAAATACTGAGGAATAGTATAGCTGCATCCTATTGTGGTCTCATTCCTAGTCTTTTGAGGAACCTACATACTGATTTCCATAGTGGCTGTATTAATTTATGTTCCCACCTACAGTGTATGAAGTTCCTCCCTGCCAGGAACAGTGACACATGCCTGTAATCCCAGTGGCTCTGAAGGCTGAGGCAGGGGGATTGTAAATTCAAAGCTAGCCTCAGTAAATTAGTGAAGCCCTAAGTCACTCAGCAAGACCCTGTTTCTAAATAAAATATAAAAGCTATAGTAACAAAACCAGCATGGTATTGGCACCAAAATAGACATGTAGACCAATGGTACAGAATGGAAGACACAGAGACAAACTCACATAAATACAGTTATCTCATACTAGACAAAGGTGCTGAAAACATACATTGGAGAAAAAATAACCTATTCAACAAATGGTGTGGGGAAACCTAGAAATCCATATGCAGCAAAATCACACTAAACCCTTCACATCATGCATAGAACTCAACTCAAAGTGAATCAAAGACCTAGGAATTAGGCCAGAAACCCTATACCTAATAGAAGAAAAAGTAGACCCAAATCTTCATCATGTTAGATTAGGCCTGAACTTCCTTAACAAGATTCTTAAAGCATAAAAAATAGGGCTGGGATTGTGGCTCAGTGGTAAAGCGCTAGCCTCGCATGCGTGGGACCCTGGGTTCGATCCTCAGCACCACATACAAAGCAAATAAAATAAAGACATTGTGTCCATCTACAACGAAAAAAAAAATTTTAAAAAAGCATAAAAAATAGAATCAAAAATCAATAAATGGGATGGATTCAAACTAAAAGGCTTCTTCTCAGCAAAAGAAACAATCAATGACGTGAACAGAGAGCCTACGCTTTTGGGAGCAAATTTTTGCCACATGCACATCACATAGAGTACTGATCTCCAGGATATATATAGAACTCAAAAAATTTAACACCAAAAAAAAAAAAAAAACAACTCAGTCAATAAATGGGTTACGGAGCTGAACAGACACTTCTCAGAAGAAGATATTACATTTGATCAACAAGTATATGAAAAAATGTTCAACATCTCTAGTAATTATAGAAATGCAAATCAAAACTACCCTAAGATTTCATCTCACACTAGTTGGAATGGCAGTTATCAAGAATATAAACAACAATAAGTGTTGGCGAGGATGTGGGGGAAAAGGCACACTCATACATTGCTGGTAGAACTGCAAATTGGTGCAGCCAATCTGGAAAGCAGTATGGAGATTCCTTAGAAAACTTGGAATGGAACCACCATTTGACCCAGCTATACCACTCCTTGGTCTATACCCAAAGTACTTAAAAACAGCATACTACTGTGACAAATCCACAGCACAATTCACAATAGCTAAACTGTGGAACCATCCTAGATGCCCTTCAAGAGATGAATGGATAAAGAAACTATGGTATATATACACAATGTAATATTACTCAGCATTAAAAGAGAATAAAATTATAGCATTCACATGTAAATGGATGGAGTTAAAGAATATCATCCTAAATGAAATAAGCCAATCCCAATAAGCCAAAGGCCAAATGTTTAATAAGTGGATGCTAATCCATAAGAGGGGTGCATGGAACAGGTAGAGGAACTTTAGATTAGCCGAAGGCAGGGGGAGGAGAGGAAGGGCATGGGGATAAGAGAGATGGTGGAATGAGATGGTAATCATTACCCTAGGTACATGTATGGTTGCACAAATGATGTGACCCTACTTTGTATACAACCAGAGATGTGAAAAATTGTGCTCCATTTGTGTACAATGAATCAAAGAGCATTCTGCTGTCATGCATAACTGATTAGAACAAATACATTTTTAAATGAGCTGGGGGGTTGGCTCAAAGGGTCAGTGCCCCTAGGTTCAGTTCCCAGTACCAAAAAAATAAAGTTCCTTCCCACCCCTACCTCACCAGCATTTATTATTTGCATTCTTTTTTTAAAATTTTTTTTAACTCTTCTGATGGGGGTACTGGGAATTGAACTCAGGGGCACTTAACCACTGAGCTACATCCCCAGCCCTATTTTGTATTTTATTTAGAGACAGAGTCTCATTGAGTTGCTTAGCACCTCGCTTTTATTGAAGCTGCCTTTGAACTTGTGATCCTCCTGCCTCAGTCACCTGAGCTACTGGGATTATAGGTGTGCACCATCATGCCCAGTGTTATTTGTATTCTTTTTTAAAAATTTGTTTATTTATTTATTTATTTATTTATTTTAATTAGGTTTACATGACAGCATAATGCATTTTGATTCATTGTACACAAATGAAGCACAACTTTTCAATTCTTTGGTTGTACACAATAAAGAGTTACACCATATGTGCAGTCATACATGAACCTAGGGCATTGTTGTCCATCGCATTCCACCATCTTTCCTGCCCCCATATCCCATCCCCTTTCTTCTCTTCCCTTTGACCAAAGTTTCTCCATTCTTCTCATGCCCCCTCCCACATTGTTATTTGCATTCTTGATGCCTGACATTCTAACTGGAGTGAGATGAAATCTCAGTGTAGTTTTTATTTGTACTTCCCTGATGGTTACAGATGTGGAACATTTTTCATATAATTGTTGGCCATTTGTACTTCTTTTGAGAAGTGTCTGCTTAGTCATTTGCCCATTTATTGAATGGGTTATTTGTGGGTTTATTTTTGATGTTGTTTTATTATTTTGGATTCTTTATGTACTCTAGATATTAATCCTCTGTTGGAAGAGCAGTTGGCAAAGACTTTCTACCATTCTGTAGGTTCTCTCTTTGCTCTATTTTTTTTCCTGTGCAGAAGCTTTTTATTTTGATGCCATTCCATTTATTCTTTAGGCATAGGAGAAAATAAGTAATTGCTTTGTGGTTTTAGGGCAACTGGCTCCCAGATGAATGGATATTATTTTTATTGCAAAATTTCAAAATGGTTTTCTAGGCAAAACCAGTTCGGAAGAGCTTAAATTGAATCAGTAAGAGCTCTTATCTCTAAGAAATTTCAAAACAATTTCCCTTCTTTATTTGCCTCTTTTAAAAATAAAGAATTACTATCACTACATACATATCAAAAGGACTAACAAAATATAGTAATGCTGCCAAATGATGGTGAGGATGTAGAGAAACTGGATCACATATTCATTAGTGGTGGGTATGTATGAAGAGATAGCTACCATGGAAAATTAGTAGTTTCATTCTTAAACCTAAACTATGCAACTACCATGCCACTCATTCCTTGGCATCTGTCCCAGAGAAACGAAATTTTATATTCATGCAGAGACCTGAACACAAATGTTCATAATGACTTTCATCCTAATAGTTATGTTGTGCCCTCCTGCCAAATTTCTTATGTTGAAACCCTCCAATGTGATGGTTTTAGAAAGTGTGGGTTCTTTGGTAGGTAATTAGTTCATGAGTTTACAGTCCTCATAAATGAGATGAATGCCTTATAAATGGGACACCAGAGAACTTTCTTTCCCTCTTTTCACTATATGAAGATCCAGGAAGTAGACAGTCTGCATTCAGAAAGATGGCCCTCACCAGAGCCCCAAAGGCTGACAGGCTGATCTCAGACTTCCAGCCTTCTCTCTTAGCCTCTTTTAAGCAGGTACAACAGAATACCTAACACTGGGAAATTTCCAAAGAATACATATTTATTTCTTTTTTTTTTAATATTTTTTTAGCTGTAGATGGACATAATGTCTTTATTTTATTGCTTTGTATATGGTGCTGAGGATCGAACCCAGGGCCTCACGCATGCAAGGCAAGCGCTCTACCGCTGAGCTACAATCCCAGCCCCGCATATTTATTTCTTATAATTGTGGAGTCTGGGAAGCCCAAAACTAAGGGGCCCACATTCAATGAGGGACCATATTTGGTGTCATCTCAAGGCAGAAGGGCAAGAGAGCATGAGAAAGACAGAACTCAGACTCACACCTGTAAGAAATTTTAGAACTAGCATTCATATAATTCATGAGGGTGGGACCTAAACACCACTTGTTAGGCTTCACCTCCCAACACTGTTGCCTTGAGGATTTAGCTTCCAGTACATACTCCTTGGGGCACACATTCAAACCATTGCAGCCACCTAATCTATGGCACTTTACTACAGTAGCCCAAACCAAGACAAGACAAAGTTGGAGACCCAGATATCCATCAACAGATGGGTGGTTAAACAAACTGTGATAGATGCATTATATGGAATACTATATGCTAATAGGAAGGAACAACTATTGATACATTCAGTGACTTGTATGAATCTCCAGGCAAATTATGTTGAGTGAAAAAAGCTGATGACAAAAGGTTTCACACTTATATAACATTCTTGTGTTGACAAATTTATAGAGATGGAGGGCTGAGGTTGTGGCTCAGTGGTAGAGCGTTTGCCTCGCATGTGTGAGGCACTGGGTTCAATCCTCAGCACCACATAAAAATAAATAAACAAAATAAAGAAATTGAAAAAATATAGAGATGGAGAACAGATTAGTGGTTGCCAGGGGTCAGGAACAGGAAATGATGGGATGTGAAAGATGAGTTAGTTTATAAAAGGCCATATGAGTGTTGTTCAATGTCTCAGCTGTAGTAGTGAATACATGAATCTACACAGGTGATAGACTTGCATAGAATGTAACACAAAAACATACACAATGATGACAAGTAAAATTGGGGAAATCTGAATAAGATCAGTGAATTATGTCAAAGTCAATATCCTAGTTGTGATATTATACTATCATTTTGCAAGATGTTACCCCATAAGAGAAATCGGAAAAAGTGTACAACTGATCTCTCTGTATTATTTCTTATTTGTTTTCTTTTCTTTTTTTCTTTTTGGTACTGGGGATTGAACCCAGGGGGCTTTACCACTGAACCACATCAGTGGTAAAGAT
Organism: Xerus rutilus; assembly: GCA_028644305.1. Lineage (NCBI taxonomy): Eukaryota > Metazoa > Chordata > Mammalia > Rodentia > Sciuridae > Xerus > Xerus rutilus. The sequence goes on from CM053417.1 coordinate 39,248,416, forward strand.
TTATTTTTTGTTTTGAGACTGGGCCTCACCAAGTTGCTTAGGCCTTGACAAATTGCTGAGGCTAGCTGGCTCTCTGTATTATTTCTTATAATGATATGTGAATCAATAATTCTGAATTGAAATTTCAACTAAAAAGAAGTCAGGGAAAAAAGTAAAGAAAAGGAAAAAAAATGTTCTTGATTCCACTTGACTTCAGCATTCTTCATTGAGCAGTCTTATTCTAATACAGGCATTTAATCCACTCACTTCCTCCAGATGTCCTATCTTTCAGCACTGGCCTTTTTCTCCATCAATGTCTTCACTGAAATGCCTATATTCTTCCACTTTCTCCCAATTTACTGCACTGTGTTGTGTGCACCAAGCACTGTTTCTTGTTCATCTTCTCATGTCTCTCATCTTATACTTACTTTAACTTTTATTATTCTCATTGGTGGACATTTTTTTCTTATTGGTTCTTCTAACTTATACATGACAGTAGAATCCATTTTGATAAAATTCTACAAGAAGGAATATATCTTATTATAATTAGGACCCCATTCTTGTGGGTGGACACAATGGTGTGTTTTTTTTTTTTTGTATATAAATCTGACATAAAATCAACAATGTTGACAACACTGGTCCAGAACATTGCACTTCCAGTCTGTCTGATCTAATCTGGTAGTCTCGTCCAGGCCAAGCTTTTATTAAACCATATCACTCAAATGCATCTTATTTACAGGAAGGCAGTCTAGAAAAATCTTATTTTTTAGTCATTTTAGAATATGCTGACTAAGAACAAGAGCTGTAGAATTAGACCCAGGTTTGAACCAAGGATTTGCCACTTATTTACTGTGATCTTATATCACTGAGTACTATGATAATAGTATCTATCTCATAGGCTGTTGGGGGGATTAAATGAGATAATGCATGTCAAGCACCTATTATACGGTAATTGCTCACTTATTGTTATTCCATTATTCTTTTTTTAAAATATTTTTTTAGTTGTAGAGGGACACGATGTCTTTATTTATTTATTTTTATGTGGTGCTTGAGGATCAAATCCAGTGTCTCACACATGCAAGGAAAGTGCTCTACCACTGAGCTACAATCCCAGCCCTATTCCATTATTCTTGTTCTTTCTGTCTTTAGACCTCATAGTATGTCTAGCTCTTACTGATTTTACTTTCTTTCTTCCCAATGTTTTACATGCTTTTGCTACCTGGAGGCTTTGAAAAGGTAAAACAGAAGCCTGGGTAGAATGGTGGAAGAATGTGGTTATTTACCAGATATGTGGTTACTGGCTTTCAAATATGAAGGTTAAGGCCCACACTTGTTTCAATCTTAAACATAGACTACTGTACATACTTTTCTTGCTTTATTCACTCTAGAATGGGTATAGTAATGTCCCATGCAGGTCACCACAGACATGGGATAAACATCAAAGAGCTGGTAGCCTTCTTCTTTTCTTCCCAGTCCTATTATACCCGCAGGCCCTAGAGCTCAACCAGTGCCTCCTACACTAGACAGAAATATGGTTGCTTTAGTGGATAGGTTAGTGGAATAAATCTTTCCCAATAAACTAATGGAGAATCCTTTAGAGCTCAGTGGATGGAGAAAGCAATGCCAAGAGCATCACAAACTTTTCTTTTCACATGAGAGGTAATAAATGGTAGGACAGTGACTCTCAAAGTGGACCAGCAGCTTCAGCATCACTTGGAAGTTTGTTAGAGACAAAAAAAAATGTTGGGCCTAATCCAAGAATTTTTGAATAAGAAACTCTGGGTGTTAGCAAACTCTACAGATGACTCTGAAGAACACTAAAGTTTGAGAAACACTAGTGTAGTGGTTAGATTGTGAAGACAGATTGTTGTGGTTTAAATCCCTGCTCTTCCATGATTAGCTATGTGATCTCAGGCAAACTACTTTTTTTATAAACATTTATTTTTAGTTGTAGGTGGACAGAATATCTTTATTTTATTTTTATGTGGTGCTGAGGATCGAACCCAGTGCCTCACGCATGCCAGGCGAGCACACTACCACTGTGCCATAACCCCAGCCCCATCAGGCAAACTACTTATAGTTCCATTTCTCAGTTTCTTTATTCATAAAATAGGAACAATAGTATTTTTTTCCTCGGATCTCCTGTTTTTCCCTCCTCTTGGCTTCAGTGATCCTGTACTTTTTTAGGGGTATATCTTATATCTTATTGGTCCTTTAGTCTCTTTTGCAGGGCCTTTGTCTTCTGCTTGATTTCTAAATGTTCGTACTTTAGATAGCTCTTCAGGAATTCTCTTCCTTGTTTCCATTCCATTTTCTCTCTAGATACTCAGAACTTGAGACATGCACATCTATTTGACACCTCTATTTGGAATTTTATTGGGCTTCTGAGCTTTTAGATATCTAAAATGTAACTCAGTACTTGACTATTACTTCTCTAAGCCCCTTTTCTTTTAGTCTTCTGCATTTTAGTAAATAATTCCACCATTCATTCAAGTCAAGAAACTAGGAAATACCCTGAAGACTTTTCTTTTATATCCTCCATACAAATCATCATCAAAATCTGGTGGCCTTAACTCCAAAATACATACAGAATTGTCTTTGACTATGTTCCTCTTCACCTTATTCTAAACCTACCATCTCTCCTATTGTCTACTTGTGATAGTCTCCTAGTTTTGTTTTTTTGTAGTTGTTGTTTTCATGCTCACTCTATTATACTATATTCTCCAAAAGTATCATGGGCATCTTTAAAAATGTATATCTGATCACCTCACTCCTCTGCTTTAGACCTTCCAATGTCATCCTCGAACAAATATTCAGAACAAGAATGCAGGCCAAGTTCCCCATCCAGGCCCACAAGCCCTCCATGATCTGTGCTTTGCCTCCCTCTCCAACATTGTTCTAGACATTCCTGTCAAATAGGCTTCTATGCATTTCTTAAACATGTCTTCAAGCTCATGTATTAGCTATGCCCCATACTGGAACATGTCTACCCTGTGTCTATAACTGGCTGGATTTTTTTCATTCAGATCTTAACTTAAATGTCACCTCCTTAACCATTCCCTTATCAGCTAATCAAAAGCAGATCCTCCATTTCAATCACATAATTCCCTGTTTTTATTTTTTCAAAGGGCTTATCAAGGCACCTGTCATTATATATTTGTTTATGTGTTTATTTGTCTTACTTCATTGGAATGTAAGGTCCATAAGAGAAGGGACCTTGACCAAGATGCTCACTGTTGTATCCCAGTGTCTAGCCCAGTGCCAGTATATAAAAGACCTAAATAAATATTTGCTGAATTAATTCATGTTCTTAAATAGTTATAGCTCTTGAAAAATGGCCACTTCTCCAACTATATGTGGAAATATGCCAGACAAGATGGATGTGGTGGCACATGCCTGTAATCCCAGCAACTCAGGAGGCTGAGGCAGGAGAACTACATGTTTAAGGCCAGTCTCAGCAACTTAGCAAGACCCTGTCTCAAAATAAAAATAAAATAGGGCTGGGCAAGGGTTGTGGCTTCGTGGTAGAGCACTTGTCTAGCACATGTGAGGCACTGTGTTTGATCCTCACACCACATACAAATAAATAAAATAAAGGAATTATGCACATCTACAACTAAAATGTTTTTTAAAAGGTGAGGGGGCTGGAGGTGTAGCTAAGTGGTACAGCCCCCTGAGTTAAATCTGTAATACCACAAAAAATAAAGCTGTCACACATATGTTCACACTTAATCTTAGGCCCTATTTGCTCCAGGTGACTTATGACATATGGAAAAGTGCTCAACACATGTTCATTGAATGAATAAGTGAAGGAATGAACTTCTACAACCTCCTCAGAAATGAGCAACCGTGATGATTTGATTACTTACTTAGCCATTTTTAGGGCATTACTTTAAATGCACTGCCCTCCAAATGAAGGACTAGGGTTACCTACATATACTGATGGAAGAATATAACAAGACAGTTAAAGAAGCAGTACCAGTTTGAGCTGCAGGTTGACGGTAGCCAGGAAGTGGTGGTTCTCAGTGGGGAGTGGAGATGAAGTGCTTTGGTCACTGTAGTAATTCTCAAACTTCAATAACTGTAGGAAAGCCATAATTCTGGGGGCTGGGGTTATGGCTCAGTGGCAGAGCACTTGCCTAGAACATGTAAGGCACTGGGTTCAATCCTCAGTACCACATAAAAATAAATAAATAAGGTATTGTGTCCATCTACAACTAAAAAACATTTTTGAAAAAGGGATTGGTGGCAGCCCAACATACTTCACTAACTCTGATCTCTGCACTGATCCCAAATAATAGGGTTGGCTCAGCTGCTGCTGTTCTCTTTCCAACCTTAGCTAAAAGGAACACTTTGTAAGGCTTCAATTGATTCAAGAAGATTGAAAATGCAGGGCTAAGTGATTAAACCTCTTACAGATGGAAGAACATTTAAATGCCTAAATTGCTTGAGTACTTTAAAAATAGGGAGGAATGGCCAAATTGTATCACCCAAAAAGTTCTCAAATAATCAACTAAAAGGAACCACTCAGAATGTGAGTGGCATAGTGTCATTTCTTCTCAGTCGGCTGACCTCTTCACTTCAATGTCTATGGGCAGAGTTGTTAAGTGATCTATGAAATGTTAACCTTTCTATCAAGGCTGCAGATGCTGTCACCGTAATAAATTTGAATTCATTCGATGAAAGGGTGTCAAAGGACACCAATCTCTCTTTCCTAAATCATCTCCAATTCTTTCAAAGATTTTCTGCTCAATTGTCACTGCAGCTTGAGATCCATTCCGGTTTCTTCACCTTAGATTTCATAGTTGAAGTGTGTACAACTAAGGATACAACCTTTAGTTTCATATAAGCCAGGGTAAAGCAGGCCAACTACCTAAGTAAAGGTATATTTTCAAAATAGGTGCTATCTATGGTTTGTGGTAAGTGTTGGTGGAGATATGGAGGAATTCTTACCCTCATACATTTCTGGTAGGAATGTAAAATGGTGCAGCTGTTGTGGAATATAGATTGGCAGTTCATCAACAGTGCACCATAGAATTATCATATGACCCAGTAATTCAACTGCTAGGTATATGCCCAAAAGAATTGAAAACTAGGACTCAAACAGATACTCTTATACAAATGTTCATAGCAGCATTATTCACAACAGCAAAAGGTGGAACCCACCCTAATGTCCACTGGTGCATGAATGGATAAGCAAATCATGCCATATACAAACAATGAAATATTATTCAGCCATAAAAAGAAGGGAATTCTGATACAATTTTATGGTTTAGATATGAGGAATTCTCCAAAAGCTCATGTGTGGGACAATGCAAGAAAGATTAGAGGTGAAATGATTGAGTTATGAGAGCCTTAACATAATCAATGCAGTAATCCCCTAATAGGGATTAACTGGGCGGTAGGTTGTGGCTAGAGGAAATGAGTCATTGCAGGGCATGCCTTTGGGGGAGACATTTTGTTCTTGGTGAGCAGAGCTCTCTCTGTCTGCTTCTTGGTGGCCCTGTCCTGACCAGCTTTCCTCTGCCACACACTTTTGCCATGATGTTCTGCCACACCTCAAGCCTTGAGAAATGGAGATGTTTGTCCTTGAACTGAGACCTCCGAAACTGTGAGTGCCAAATAAACTTTACTTCTCTAAAATTGTTCTTGTCAGGTTATTTGGTTATAGCAGTGAAAAAGCTGACTAAAACATATAACAATATGGATAAACCAAGAGGACATTATGCTGAGTGAAATAACCCAGACACAAAAGGAAAAATGTATGATTCCACTTTAGGGGGTGATGAAACCACTATAAAAATAGATTGAGGAAGCCCACAGTGCTCTGCTAGCTGTCCCAAATACCAGCTAGCCAATCATTTGCTAGCTGCTAATGTTATGGTTTAGATATGAGGAATCCCCCCAAAGCTCATGGCTGCATGCCAAGATTTCAACAGACTTTACCAATGTGCATTCTCAAATGGAAAACACCATGGAAACCATGGTGTTTATATTTCACAACTACTTAACCAAGAGTACCTAAGTGTACTCATGGAAATGGGGTTTCCTGTAATTTTGGAAAATCAAAAGGACACTCTACTGTAATATCAAAGATTTGGGAGGCTGAGGCAGGAGGATTACAAGTTCAAAGCTAGCCTCAGCAACTTGGCAAGGCCTTAGCAACTTGTCAAGACCCTGTCTCAAAAATAAAACAAATAAAAAGGTCTGGGGATGTGGCTCAGTGGTTAAGCACCCTTCGATTCAATACCTGGTACCAAAACAAAAAACCAAAAACAAAAACAAAAAACAAACAAAAAAACAACACTCTGGCCGTGGACAAAATAATTTAGGACCTGGACAAGTGCTGAGATTGCAAAATGGATATTTGGATATCTGGAACTTCTTTTTGATAATTGCAGGCCTTACCATTGCATGCAGTGACTATTTTGTAGTGCACAGGAAGAAGGGAAAGAAATAGGCAAAATCCAGCAATCATTTCCATCCTGAGAAAGAGTTCTTCCAAGGGTCACTTAAAGAATCTGCCCCACAACTTTCTGTTGGGTAAAGATTTCATGAGAAGATTAGGACCCTTAGAAAATGTGAAAATAACATCCAACTCTCATTTGACAAGCAGAGAAAAAATTAGATTTTGATTTTTATATTGTTTGCATCCTCTTGTCCTAAATAAATAAAATTTTTTAGTTCTGAAAAAAAATAGATCATGGTAATAGTCGTAGAACAAACTTAATCTAATTAATGTCACAGAATTGTATACTTAAGCTGGGTGTGGTGGCACATGCCTGTAATCCCAGTGGCTCTGGAGGCTGTGGAAGGAGGATCACAAGTTCAAAGCCAGCCTCAGCAACTTAGCAAGGCCCTAAGCAACTCAATGAGGCCCTGTCTCTTAATAAAATATAAAACAGGGCTGGAGACATGACTTAGTGGTTAAGTGCCCCTGGGTTCAATCCCTGGTATAAAAAAAATTGTACACTTAAAATGAACATTTTTATATCATATATATGTCACCACAAATGCCTTATGGTGAGTAGGAAATAGGAAGATAAGATTGCAGTGGGTAGGAGAGAGAATGAGTAGTCTGCTGCCCTGAAGGTAGATGCCTGGGAAGCCTGGCAGCTTTGAAGATAAGGGTGATGTAGGGCCTGAAGCAACGTAGGCAACAAAGATATATACAGAAGGTGCTATATTTCATTTGCATGTTTTATAAGCCACTCAGGTGAGTCATGCAATTGGTCCTTGGAACACATTTCCATCAACTGCAGAGTCCTTGCATGGGTAAGTGATACAAATCTTGTTAAGTGGGAATTTGAATGAATGAATAAATATCTTGGAGCCCAGCATAGCACCTAGTAGGTTCTCCAAAAATTGTTGCATTATTGATTGATGGGAGAAGATGGAACACTCAATAAATATTTTTGAATAAATGAATTCATGTTGTTGCCTCTTTTCAAAATGCCTTTTCCCTACCATCTCTGGGAAATCCTACCATATACCTCAAAACTTGGTCAAAACACAGCCTCTTCTGTGAAACCTTCCCAATTTCATATTCCCTACCACAAGTAGATGTGACATCTGCTTTGACGCTGAGAGGTTAAGGAAAGGCATTAGTGATGGGGTTCAAGAGAGTATTAGGAACACTGAGAAAGGACGGCTGAGCTATAAATGTCAAGAAAGAACACAGATTTGCACTTGGAATTTGTATACTGAAGTTGAGGGTTGCTACAAGTGTAGGAAGCTGTCAACACACAGCATAGTAAATGAGGCCAAACCCTGTTATTGGTCACAAAAAATGAATTTTAAAAAAATACAAGCTTGCAGGAAACTGTTAGACCAATGACATGGTAACCCAGGCCTAGCCCCCTGATTTGTCCCAGTGGCAAATTCAAACTGGTGGAACGGCCTTCTTTAAGTTTATGTTAATGTTCTTGCCTCTTTCTAGAGCATTCTTTGTTTCTCATCTCTGCGTGTGGAAAACATGCCCTGTTCTTCAAGGGCATATTGAATCCCCTTCTATGAAGCTTTCTCTGGTTTTACATCTCCCATCCCCAACAGGAAACTGAGCATGGATGCAGTCCTGGGGTGCAGGACAATGTTGGAAGTCCTGGAATAAGAGAAATGGGATAGTGCTGGAAGGAAAACTTTAGATTTGTGCACCAAACCTTTTTGGCTTAAGTTGTGGTTACTGTAAGTAGCAAAGTAACCAACCTGTGCCTCTGATGGTAAGAATGAGATAGTATAATACAGGGGCAGGGAGTTGGCAATAACACCTGAAAAAGAAAGGTAAAACTAATAATAAGCAGAGCTGGAATCTGAACCCAGGTTCTTCCAACTCTGAAACCTAGGCAATTAAACTCTATATCAATTGCTCTCAGACTTCAGTATGCATTAGATTTACTTGGGTAGCTAGTTAAGATACACATTTCTGGGCCTCACACCTGAAAGTTTGGTTCACTAGAAGAAGCACAGGGATTGGAATATTAATAAAGTCCTTAATTGATCAGTAATCCAAGGATCACAGTCTGAGAAATTCTCTATTTCCTTGGTGCTGATGATCTCAATTCTCAACCCACTTTTGTTTTTCATGTTGAGCGGTGTCTCAGACACCTCATTTCAGAAAAGACTATTTTACTCCATCGATTAGTCTTGGCACCCTTGCTGCAAATAAACTACATACAGATGTGTGAGTTTATGACTAGACTTCTGAACCTATCTCAATTTATAATAGATCTCAGTTATTTATATGTCTATGTTTCTACCATACATCCATTTTATATCAAGGCAAAGTTCATGTTACATATAATTGACCATGTAACCATTTTAAGTATACAATTTAGTGCCTTTTAGTATACTCACAATCCCATACAATCATCCTCAATATCTAATTCCAGAAAACCAAAAAGAAGCCCTGTACTCATTAAGCCATTATTGCTCACTCTGCTTTCCCTTCAGCCTGTGGCAAACATTAATCTGCTTTCTGTGTCTATGAATTTGCTTGTTCTGGGCATTTTATATAGAGGAAATCATAAACCCATGGTCTTTTGTGTTTTCAAGGCTCATCCATGTGTTTTTATGGTTGAATAATATTCCATTAAATGGATATACCCCATTTTGTGGATCCATTAGTCAGCTGATGGACAATGGGATGGTTTCCACTCTTTCCTCTTATGAATAATGCTGCTATCAACATTCATACACAATTTTGTGTGGACACATGCTTTTATTTCTCTAGAAGCAGAATTGCTGGGTCATGTGGTAATTCTGTTTACTTTTCTGAGGAATTTCCAAAGTGTTTCCCACAATCATTGCACTATTTTACATTCCTATTGGCAATGTACAAGGTTTCCAATTTCTCCACACTTGTTATTTTCTTTTTTAAAATTATATCTAGCTTTTTCAATGTTAAATGGTATCTTGTGGTTTGATTTTCATTTTTCTATTGAGCATCTTTCCATATGTTTGTTGACCATTTGTATATATACTTTGGATAAATGCATAATCAAGTCTTTTGCCCATTTTAAAATTGGATTGTCTTTTTGTTGAGTTGTACAGGTTCTTCATATAAACTGTAGACTAGAACTTTATCAGCTATATGATTTGAAAATACTTTCTCTCATTCTGTGGATTGTATTTTTACTTTGTGCATAGTGTCCTTTAATGCCCCAAAGTTCAAATTTCGTTGAAGGTTAATTTATTTACTTTTTTTCATTTGTTGCTTTTGCTTTTGTCATATCTAATAATCCATTGCAAACTTCAATACCATGAAGATTTTGTCTCTAGGATATTTACTTCTATTAAACTTAAACTTTTAGCTCTTGCATTTAAGTCTTTGTTCCATGTTTTGCTAATTTTTAAATGATGTGAGATAAAGACCCAACTTCATTCTTTAGCACCTGAACATACAATTACCCCAGTATCATTTATTAAAGAGACTATTCTTTCCCCAGTGCATAATCATGGCACCTCTTTGAAAATCAGCTGGCCAGGGCTGGGGCTGTAGCTCGGTGGTAGAGTGCTTACCTAGCATGCATGAGGCACTGGGTTTGATCCTCAGCACCACATATAAATAATAAGTGAATAAAATAAAGATCCATCAACAACTAAAAAAAATATTTTAAAAAATCAACTGGTCTTAGAAATATGACTTATTATCTGACTTTTTTTTCACTTCTGGCCCAAAGAATTTATTTATTTACTTGTTCTTTTTAGGTATACATGACAGTAAAGTATATTTTGACACATTATACACAAATGGAGTATAACTTCCCATTCTTGTGGTTGTGCATGATGTGGAGTTACACTGGTTGTGTATTCATATATGAGCATAAGAAAGTTATGTCCAATTCATTCTACTGAATTTCCTATTCCTATCCCACTCCCTTCCCTTCATTTCCCTTTGTCTAATCCAATGAACTTCTGTTCTTCTCTCCCCGCCCCCATTTGGGGTTAGCATCCACATATCAGAGAAAACATTCAGCCTTTGGTTTTAGGGACTGGTTTATTTTGCTTAGCATGATAGCCCCCAGTTCCATCCATTTGCCAGCAAATGCCATAATTTCATTCTTCTTGTGGCTAAATAATACTCCATTGAATATATGTACCACATTCTCTTTATCCACTCATCTGTTGAAGGGCACTTAGGTTGGTTCCATAGCTTAGCTATTGTGAATTGAGGTGCTATAAACTTTGATGTGGCCGCATCACTATAGTATGCTGATTTTAAGTTCTTTGGTTATATGCCAAAGAGTGGGATAACTGGGTCAATGGTGGTTCCATTCCAAGTTTTCTGAGGAGTTTCCATACTGCTTTCCAGAGTGGTTGCACCAATTTGCAGTCCCACCAGCAATGTTTGAGTGTACCTTTTCCCCCACATCCTTGCCAATATTTATTGTTACTTGGTATTCTTGATAATTGCCATTGTGACTGGAGTGTGATAGAATCTCAGTGTGGTTTTCATTTACATATCTCTAATTGCCAGAGATGTTGAACGTTTTTTCATATGTTTTTTGACCATTCATATTTCTTCTTCTTTGAAGTGCCTGCTCAGTTCCTTTGCCCATTTATTGATTGGGTTATTTGTGTGTTGTTGTTGGTTTTTTCTTGGTGTTAAGTTTTTTGAGCTCTTTGTATATCCTGGAGATTAATGTTGTATCTGAGGTGCAGGTTGCAAAAATTTTCTCCCATTCTGTAGGCTCTCTCTTTACATTCATGATTGATTCCTTTGCTGTGAAGAAGTTTTTTAGTTTGGTACCATTATTTGACTTTTGATTCTATGTCATGGACCTCTATTTCTGTTCTTATGCCAGTACCACATTGATTTGATTACTCTAGTTTGTGGTAAGTTTCAAAGTTCAGAAGTGCTCATCTTCTAACTTTGTTCATTTTCAGGAATGCTTTGGCTATTCAAGGTCACTTGCAGTTCCATATAAATTTTAGGATCATCTTATTCTTCTTTCCTGCAAAAAAAAAAGGCAATTGCATTTTGATAGGGATGGAATTGAATTTGTAGGTAGCTTTATGTAATATTACTATCTTAACAGTATTAAGTCACTCAATCCATGAACACAGGATGTCTTTCCATTTATTTAGGCATTTTAAGTTTCTTTCAATGATGTTTTAGAGTTTTTGGTGTATCAGTCTTGCACTTCTTTGGTCCGATTTATTACTAAATATTTAATTCTATTTTATTTTATTGTAAGTATACTTGTTTTCTCTACCCCTACCCCATCTCTCTCTCTCTCTCTCTCTCTCTCTCTCACTCTGTATCCCTTCCTCCCTCTCTCTTTCCCCCTCCCTCTCCCTCTTTCTTTCTTTCATTGTGCTGGGGATTGAACCTAGAACTTGGAGCATGCTAGGCAGGGACTCTTACCACCAAGTTATATCCCCAACCTAATTTGTCTTCTTAGTTTCTTTTTCAGATTATTCATTTCAAATGAATAAAATACAAATAAATTTCATATGCTGATCTTGTATCCTGCAACTTTGCTGAATTTATTTATGAGCTCTGGAAGTTTTTATGAAATTCTTTAGAGTTTTCTATATATAAGATCATATCTTCTATGAATAAAGATATATTTTCTTTTTCTTTATTGATTTGTATTTTTTTAATACTTGTTGACTAAATTTTGGTCTCATTGATTTTCTCTGTTGTTTTTCTTTTTTCCCACAGCTTTATTGAAGTATAATTGACAAATAAAAATTGCATATATTCCATTTGTACAACATGATAATTTGATATATGTCTAAATTGTAAAATGATTACCACAATCAAATTAATTAACATAACGTATTAGTCCATTTCTTTTTTTTTTTTTTTTTTGGTACTGGGGATTGAACTCGGGTACTCGACCACTGAGCCACATCCCCAGCCCTATTTTGTGTTCTATGTAGAGACAGGGTCTCACTGAGTTGCTTAGCACCTCGCCATTGCTGAGGCTGGCTTTGAACTTGCGATTCTCCTGTCTCAGCCTCCCTAAGTGCTGGGATTACAGGCTTGTGCCACCGCGCCCAGCTGTATTAGTCCATTTCTGTTACTACAATGAAATACCTGAAGCAGGCTAACTTTATAAAGAAAAGAGGTTTATTTAGTTCATAGTTTTTGAAAGTGAAAATCCAAGATTGGATAGCCCCATTAGTTTAGTCTCTGGTGAGAGTCTAATGGCAGATGGCATCATCATGGCAGCATGTGGAGGAGTGAAAGATTAATATCATCAGACAGGAAAATAGAGTTTGTTTTGTTTTTAAATTTTTAGTTATAGATGGAAACAATACCTTTGTTTTACTTATTTACTTTTATGTGGTGCTGAGGCTCAAACTCAGTGCCTCACATGTGTGAAGCAAGTACTCTACCACTTGAGCCACAACCCCAGTCCCTGGTTTGTTCTTTCATAGCAACTCTCTCTGGAGTACTAACCAAGAGGTCTCACAAGAATTACATTAATCCTCTTCAAGGGCAGCTCCCTGAATGACCCAATGAGCTCCCAGTGGGTCCTACCTCTTAAAGGTCCACACCACTTCCCAACATTGCCATATGGGGACCAAACTTCTACTACATGAACCACTGGGAGACAAACGAAGTCCAAACTATAGCTCATATGCATCACCACACTTAGTTATCATTGTGTGTGTGTGTGTGTGCACATGTGTTAAAGACACTTAAAGATCTACTCACCTTACAAGTTTCAAGTAAATGATAAGAGTATTAATAGCTATGGTCACCATGTGGTATATATACATTTATACATTTATTATGTGTGTGAACACACAGAGCATGGTGACCATAGTTATTATTATACACACACATATAATGTATGCATGTATGCGTGTGTTTATATGTATATACACATATATTTTTAAAATTAATTTGTTGTATGGGGGATTGAATCTGGAGTGCCTTACCACTGAGTTACATACACAGCTCTTTTTATTTTTTATTTTGAGAAAGGGTCTCACTAAGTTGCCCAGGCTGTTTGTGAACTTGTGATTCTCCTGACTCAGCCTCTTGAGTTGCTGGGATTGTAGGGAGGCACCACTATACCTGGCATCATGTTGTATATTAAATATACAGATTGTATTCATCTTATACTGAAAGTTTGTACCCTTTGGCAAACACCTGCCATTTCATCCACCTTAGCTAGAACCTGGCAACCACTGTTCTACTCTGCCTTAATAATTTTGACTTGTATTTTATGGCTGAATGATATCCTATCTTATAATGCATTTACTTCATCAATTAATTTGTCAATGGACACTTAGGTTGTTTCCATATGGTGGCTATTTTGAATAATGCTGAAATAAGCATGTGAATATAGATATTTCTTTTAGCTACTGATTTCATTTCTTTTGATATATAATAGGAAGTGGGATTGCTGGATAGTGTGGTAGTTCTATTTTAATTTTTTTAAGAAAGTCCATACCGTAATCACTAAGGAATGTGTCAGTTTACATTCCCACTCATAGTGTATGAGATTTCCCTTTTATACTCACCTTTCTTCATACTTTTTATTGCTTATCTTTTCAAAAATAGAAATCTTAGCAGGCATCAATGGATGAATAGATAAATAAAATGTGGTATATGTACTTGATGGAATATTATTATTCAGCCATAAAAAAGAATGAAACCCAGTCATTTGTGGCAACATAGGTGAACCTGGAGGACATGATGTTAAGTGAAATAAGTCAGACACAAAAACAGAAAGATGAATACCACATGCTCTCCCTTATATGTGGAGGACAAAAAAGCTGATTGCACAGAAGTAAAAAGTAGAATAGTAGCTTTGGGCAGGGGAAGATGGACAGAGGATAGTTAATAGGTATAGTAGGTGAAGATGGATAATAGGAATATTTTTTAGCGTTCCATAGTCACAGTAGTGTAATTACAATTAGTGAATATCTCAAAATAAGTTATGGAGAGAATTTCGAATGTTCCCTACATAAAAAAGGTTAGGACTTGAAGTGAAAATCTGCCAACTGGAGCTAGGGTTATAGCTCAGTGGTAGAGCACTTGCCTGGCATGTGTGAGGCACTGGGTTCGATCCTTAGCATCACATAAAAAATAAAATAAAATAAAGGTATTGTGTCCATCTACAACTAAAAAAATAAAAGTTAAAAAATACCAATTACCTTGATTTGATCATTACATGTATACATGTTCTAAAACATCACACTGTACCCCACAAATATGTACAATTATTATGTTAATTAAAATGAAAATATATATTAAAAATAAATAAATAAATAAATAAATAAATAAATAAACTATGTTCCTTTTGAATTAAAAAAAAACCCTAACAGGCATTTGGTGGTACCTCATTGTGATTCTTGGTTTGCATTTCCCTGATGATTAGTGATTTAGAGCACATTTTCATATACCTGTTGTCCATTTGTATGTGTTCTTTGGAAAAATGTCTATTCAGATCCTTTGCCCATTTTTCAATTAGGTTATTTGCTCTTTTGGTACTGAGTCCTGTGAGTTCCTAATAAATTTTGGATATAATTCCTTATCAGATACTCCAGGGATCCATGCCATTAAAACACTTGCTTCTGAATATTGTTGAGAATACCTTTGGGGGATGTCAGTCAGCTTTTTTTTTCCCACTATGACCAAAAATACCTGACAAGAACAACCTAGAGGAGGAAATGTTTATTTTGAGATCACAGTTTCAGAGGTTCAGTGTATGATCAGCCAATGCCATCACTCTGGGCTTGAGGTGAGGCATAACATAATGGTAGAAAGGTGTAGTGAAGGAAAGCTTCTTGATTCATGGCAGCTAGGAAGCAGAAGAGAAAGAGAGAGAGAAACCAAGGACAAAAAAATAATCCCACACCCCAAGTGACCTACTTGTTCCACTCATGCCCCACCTACCTATAGTTTACCACCCAGTAATCTATTCAAAATATTAATCCATCAATTTGATGATTAACTACACTTCTCATAATCTAATAATCTCACCTCTGAACATCCCTGTATTGCCCCATTAGCTTTTGGGGGGGGCACCTCATATCCAAAACACAATAGGGAATGAGCTATTAGGACTGTGCTACTGATAAAGACAGGCCTTTCAAGCCAGTGTTCCAGGATGCCCCTGAACAGGTCAAATAATGACAATTTTGGCGGGATGAGTTCTGTTCTGCTCTCTTCAGGCTGTCATTTTGAAGAATACTGGCAAGCTAGGGAAGAGGAAATGGAATAGTGCAAGATAATATGGCACAAGCTCACTGTTCTTAATGAGAGTCAGCCACTCTTTTGATTATATGCTTCCCAGTTTGTTATAAGACTTTGGTTAATTTCCAGAGTTCTGAAAAAGTTGAGTCTGACAGGTTTTTTCTTTGGCCAGTTTTTCATTGTTTTAATGGAGGGGTAGAATTTAAAAGTTCCTTACTCTGCAATTTTCACCGACATTATTCCAGTAAATATTTTAAAAGTGCACTTAGTAACCCTTTAGAATCCCTTGCTCCTTGATCTCCCTAGCCCAACTGATTTCTCTCTTCCCCTGGAACATTGCTAGAGATAGTTGCAAACAAGTGAAGATCATGGTCCATTATTTATGCTCTCTACTTTGGTTAGTTTCTCAATATTGCAGTCTTTTAATTCCTTACTTAATGAGTACAAGTAGTTGTTCCAAATCTCTTCCATTCTTTGCAAGCTTTCAATACCACTTCTACCCATCTCAATTTTTCCTTACAAATGCCACAATCTGAAATCTATTTATATCTTATTTGTATTTCTCTTAGTAGTAGAGGTCTGAGATCAAACTGTCTTGGTTTTGTCACTGTGTTTGTGCTTATTAGCTGTGTGACATTGAACAAGTTATCAATACTCTTTGCCTCAGTTTTCTCTTCATCAAAAGGCCGGTATAAGGATTAAATAAAATGATCTCTGTACCACTCTTAGAATAGTGCTTTCATTAAATTTTATTATCATCATTACCACCATCATCATATCATTATCATCATCCCTATCACTCAACTGTAAGGGATATGCCTATCCTCAACACCACCACCTGTGTTCTCTTGACCACATTTCTTCTATTACCTTGAGTCCTCAGTATTGGCTTCTCTTCCTTGGCCTATATTCAAGTATCCATATTCTTAAAACTCAAAACCAAAAATGAAAGCAAGAATAAAAACAAAACATCTATCTTCATCTTCTCCCACAAACTGTTGGTTCATCTTTTCTTTTCCTGTCCAATTTCTCCAAAGTTCTATTTTGTTATTTATTTACTTCTTCCTATGTGGCTTCTACCCCCTAACATTTTCCCAAGGCAATTGCCTATTTCCTTAATTCAAATAATCATTTCAGTTTTCATTTTGCAGATCTCTCTATAACATCTAATATTCTTCACTTGGTTTTCCTTAACACTCACTTCTTCTGGATTTTTCCCCAACTTATTTTGGCTCTTTTAGTGTCACAGGGGTCAGTCATTAGCTACTTGTCTGCACTCTAAGCAATAAGAATACCTTCTTGTCCATATTATCTCTCCTTAGTTTAAATATACATCTTTGTTCTGGTCCCATCAGTAGAGGGGAAATATGCAAAACTTGTAAAATCTATGCCAAACTTGTAAAACCTATTCCATTTGGACTATCATCTGTGTGCTAGAATATATAGGATACATAGCATCTTTTAATGTTATTCTTGTATCCATGTAACAATATCTCAGCATGTATATCCTTCTATTCATCCTGCTGACTATTGCTGGATTTTCCTGAAACACAAAAATGCTAACAAGGTCATAGGAGGAACAGAAAAAGTAGGAGGGAGAGGGGATGAAGAAGAGGAAAGAGTAGAAGATTCTATATGTCAGATTTATACAAATGTAATTAAAATGCATTTTTATAATTTCACATAATTATAGTAATAAACAGTGCCACTCCCCGCTTATCCCCAGTTATGCTGTCTGTGGTTTCAGTAACCCACAGTCAACTATAGGCCAAACTGTTAACAGAAAATTACAGAAATAAACCATTCCTACATTTTAAATCATGTGCTGTTCAGAGTAGAGTGATGAAATCTCACATCATTCTGATCTATCCTACCTGGGGACATGAATTATCCCTTTGTCTAGTATATCCATGTTGTATATACTATCTTCCCATTAGTCACTTAGTAGCCATCTCAGTTATCAGATCACCTTTCATGGTGTCTTAGTGCTTGTGTTTAGTAATCCTTAGGAAGAGGCCTAACACCACTTCACAATACCTATGTCATTCACTTCACTTCATCACATCCCAAAGGCATTGTTTCATCTCAAATCATCACAAGAATGATGAGTTTGGTATAATAAAATTTTTAGAAAAAGAGAAAGACCACATTTACAGAACTTCTTTATAATATAGTGTTAAAATTCTATTTTATTAGTATTGTTGTTAATCTCTTCCTATGCCTAATTTATAAATTAAATACGATGCAATGTATAATGAAGTTGTTTTAAAACAAAAAAAAAACTTTTATCATAGGTATGTCTAAATATGAAGAAACACAGTGTATACAGGATTTAGAACTATTTGAGGCTCCAGGCATTCACTGGGGGTCTTAGAACACAACCCCCATGGATAATGGAGGACTATGATTATTAGCATTTTATATTTGATCATTGACATAGGCTTTCTGAAAAGGTTTATTGCAAGACTTCCTTTAATGAATCTATTAGTATCTAGCTCTAGCTTTTACATTAAAATAATGTACATGCTGAAGTCTTCATAAAGTTAATTTCTCAGTACTCTGAGGCAATGTATCATTTTGTTTGCATTATTTCTTATAAAAGTAATGGATGGTAAATTTTCGCTCAGCTGAAGATAAACTATTTCAAAACAAAGAAGTTTTCTAAGTACTTTAAATGAAGCTGAGGATCAGTCTAGCAAACTTTGAGTCTTGTTGGTCAATCATTCTAGGCTTACAAAGAGAAATATTTAGAACAAACAGAAGTGGAAGAATGCTTGCATAGTTCAAGAGAAAGCAACAAGAATGCCCTGCTCTACCATGAT
Organism: Xerus rutilus; assembly: GCA_028644305.1. NCBI lineage: Eukaryota > Metazoa > Chordata > Mammalia > Rodentia > Sciuridae > Xerus > Xerus rutilus. The sequence goes on from CM053417.1 coordinate 39,266,878, forward strand.
TGAAATACACTAACTTCAAAGCTGTGAAATAGTAAAGATACAGTGGTCATGATAGAAATACTCTGAGCCACATTTTAGTTATAGGCCTGTCTTGTGCTAGAGCTTTTGTTTCCCCAGTGCTGATGATTGAACCCAGGGCCTCACACATGCTAGGCAAACACTGTACCACTGAGCTACATGCCCAACCTAAGGGCTAATGTGCCCTTCTTCTTGGTACTAAGGAAGGAATTCAGGGTTGTTCTACCACTGAGCTATATCCTCAGCCCTTTTGATCTTCTATTTTGAGATAAACAGAAAATTACAGTGTAATGGCTTATAGTTAGGCCATTAGTGGGTCTCACTTAATTGTCCAGGTGGGCCTCCAACTTGCCATCCTCTGCCTGCTGCCTCTTGAGTAAATGGGATCACAGGCATGACAACTGTGCCAAACTTAGAACCTGTGTTTTTAAACCTTTAGCTAATAAACTGCCTCTCCAGTCTGTATATCATGTCAATTCTCTGAAAAAAATATGGATTTACTAAGTGAAAACTAATCCCCTCTGCTGACTTTCAAGGTCATTAACTTTTCCTTCACCTACTTAGCCAATCTTATTGTCTGTTAATTTGTAAAGCAATCATTAGTCAGATCGGTTTCCTTACCATAAACTAAATCTGCCAAGCTCATTTCTAATTCTGGGCCTCACCTTACCTGGAATCCCCAAATCTAACCATCCTTCAAAGCTAAATCAAGACCTATCTTTAAGAAGTCTTCCCTGTTCTATTTCTCTCAACACCAACAGAATTTATCATCTGTAACACACAAGTTTTTCATCTGGTTTTTAAAAAATAATTTTTAATTGAGTTATAATTCACAATCCATAAAATTCGCCCTTTTAGAGTGTCCAATTCAGTGGTTTTTAGTATATCCACAAAGCTCTGTTACCATGTTTTTTAATACATTTTTTAGTTGTAGATAGACACAATATCTTTATTTATTTATTTTTATGTGGTGCTGAGGATCAAACCCAGTGCCTCACACGTGCCAGGCTAGTGCTCTACCACTGAGACACAACCCCAGCCCCTGTTACCATGTTTTGATTGTTTGCTCTTCAGCCATAAGTGAAGGAAAGAGTCTCATGCTAGGATTATGGGGATGGTGAAAATCATAATATCTGACACTTGTTATATGAGATTAAGATATTAATATATATTAATTGGGGCTGGGATTGTGGCTCAGTGGTAGAGCGCTTGCCTCACATGCGTGAGGCACTGGGTTCAATCCTCAGCACCACATAAAAATAAATAAAGATATTGTGTCCATCTACAACTAAAAAATATTTTAAAAAAAATATATATATTAATTGCATATATTCAAAGTCCATGGGAATTTATAGCATACACAGGGCCACACAGGAGTTGTACTCAGGAACAGAGTGAATAAATGGGGAGCAGTAGAGAGGTCGCTTCATAGTATCGAGGAAGTGACCCTTGATTCCCATGGGAAGATGTTATTGGCTTGTATGAATAAAATCTGCTACTCAGGGAAAAAATGGGCATTTTGACTGAGGATGGCTCGTAGTTAGACCATTATAGAGACACCCTCCCTCTCATTTCAGATGCCAAAGTAGCACATAATTTTGAACCTTCATTTTAGATCTTACACAACAAACCATCACTACTTTGTATATATAAAATCTTTTATTCACCTCACAAGGATACCTATGTGCAGGAGCAGTCATTGCATGGCTTAGTTTGAGCTGCTTTCACGAAGTGCCACAGAGGTGGCTTATAAACAACATATTATTTCTTGCTGCAAGTCTAAGATCAGAGTGCCAGCATGGTTGTGTTCTGAAGAGGTTGTAGACCTCTTGTAGGTTGCAGATTGCTGACTTCTTATTGTATCCTCACATGGTCTAGCAACTTTTTATTAGGATATTAATCCCATTCATAAGAGCTCCACCTAAATGACCACATTACCTTGCAGTTCTAAGAAAGAGTTGTAACAATTCTTTATATATTCTGAATGTTAGTTCCTTATCAGATGCATGATTCACAAATATTTCCTCCCATTCTGTGTTATCTATTTACTTTCATAATAGCATCCTTTAAAGCACTAATTTTTTTTTTCATTTTGATGAAGTCCAATTTCTCTTTTTGTTTATTTGGTTGCGTGGAATTTTGGTAGCATATTTAAGAAAAAGTTGCCTAGCCCAGATCATAACATTTTACACCAAATCATCACCTAATCCAAAACTATTACAAATTACACCTGTATTTTCTTCTAAGAGTTTTAGTTTTAGCTTTTATATTAGGACAATGATCCATTTTGAAATATTTTTTATACATGGTGTGAAGTCAGGATCTAATTTCATTCATTTGTATGTGGATGTCGAATTGTACCAGCTCTATATGTTGAAAATACTATTCTTTCCCTCATTGAATAATATTCTTGACATCCTTATTGAAAATTAACTGACCATAAAGGTATGATTTAGTTTCTAGGGTATCAATTCTACTATATTTATCTATATACTATTCTTATGCCAGTATCACACATTTTAAATGTACCTTTGTAATAAGTTTAAAATTGGGGCATGAGTTCTTCAACTTTGTTCCTCTTAATCAAGATTGTTTGAGCTATTTTGAGTTCCTTCTATTTCCATGTGAATTGTAGAATCTGCTTGCCAATTTCGTCAGTGAAGCCAGTTGGGATTTTGATAGGGCTTATGCTGAATCTCAAGATTGACAGTATTGCCATGTTAATAATATTAAGTCTCTCAATTCATGACCATGGAATGTCTTTTCATTTATATTTATTCTCTTTAATTCCTTTCAACAATGTTTTATAGTTTTCCATGTATAAGTCATGCTGTTATTTAATTCCTAAATACTATTTTTGATGTTATTGTATATGGAATTGTTTCCTAATTCACTTTCAGATTGTCCATTTCTAATATTCTGAAATACAAATGACTTTTATGTTGATCTTGTTCCCTACAGCTTTGTTGACTTGTTTATTGCTATGAATTTTTTAAAAAGATGCTATGTGTTTTTCTATGCACAAGATATTGTCATCTTGTGAATAGAGTTGTTTTTCCTTTTCAGTGTGGATGCCTTTTCTTTTTCTTGACTAATTGTCCTGACTAGAACTATTAGTCAAATGCTGAATGGATGTGTAAGAGCGGACACATCCTTGTATTGTTCCTGAAGTTAACTATGGGTTTTTCACAGACAACTTTTATTGGGGTGAGGATATTCCTTTATTCCTAAATTGTTGAACATTTTTTACCAGGAAGGGTTTTTGTGAGGTTGGCTCTGAACTGGACACAACACACTCCATATAACCAAGGGATCTTTATTCATGGGGATCAGTGCAGGAGGATGTTGGGGGGTGGGGGAGGCAGTGTGGGGCATGGGATTTATAGGGCCTGCGGTAAGCGTCGTGGACTATGGATTGGTCATTTCAGACCGGGGTGTCAGGTGAGGATTGGTGTTCTGGGTTGAGAGCGCCCCTGAAGTAGTTGAAGGTTAACTTGGGCGGTTAGACTTTGTTAGCTTGGTGGGAAACTCGGGTGGGAAACTGCCCTGGGCCAGTTTGCCCTGCCCAGACTGACATAGGCTTTGGAGAAGGGAGGGCTAAAACTGGGTATGGGGAGGGCTGTTTCTACCTTACAGTTTTCACTTTGGTGAAATAATTTTTTTCTATATCTATTGAAATGATCACATTTCCCCCTCTTTATTCTATGAGTATAATGTATTACATTAGTCCATACTCATGTATTGAACTAATCTTCCATTCCTGGGCTAAATCTCACTTGGTCATGGTTATGCTCCTTTTTACATGTTGCTGGATTTAGTTTGCTAGCATGTTCTGAGGATTTTTGCATGTATGTTTGTAAGGTATATTGGCCTACAGTCTTCTTTTCTTGTGGAGTAATACACACACACACACACACACACACACACACACACACACACCAGAAACTTTGAAAGAGCTTCAACCACATTTTGCATCCTCCAGCGGATTCTAGGCTGCTTGTCTTTACCATGATTGTGTCCCATTGATTTTCAGAACTACTATAGAACTAAGGCTGGGTTGAGAGTGGCAGGAGGGTAAGTTAAGATGCGATAGATCTTGCTATATTTACTCAGATGCAGCCATTTCTTTTGAATAAACATTCCCTGGATTGTTGCAAACTTTGAATTTCCAGAGTTCTGAGTAAGTAAATTTTTAGAGTTTTTGCTAGTATTCTCATTGCTTTTATGGAAGAACAAATTTTTAAACATTCTTATCCCACTATTTTCCCTCCTATAGTACACAATTTAACATGCAAACATTGCCTTATGTGTTTTCTTTTGTATTATGTGTGCTACTCATGTCTTCCAAACTAATTATAAATTTTGTGACTATATACTTCCCATGGTGTCTAGAAAAGAAGTTGATTAATCTACCTTATCAGAGTTGTGGTTCAGTTCATTATTTATGTTTTTATGTTGAACAAGATGTATTTGGGAAATAAAAATAGCTGTCATCCACAGATTCCTTGCATGGTAAAATATATGCAGCAGAATTGGAAACACACCACAGGTGAGGATGGCAAAGAACAGAGTTCAGAACTACAAAGGAACAGGACAGTAGTGCTAGCATCAAAATCCTGTAGTTGCATTTCTCCCCTGCTGGTTTTTTACACAGACTTTTTATTTTGAAATAATTTTAGATCCAGAAGTGGCAAAAATTATACAGAGATGTCATATTCCCTTCACTCAGCTTACTCTAATGTTAATATCTTGCATACCCATAGTACAATGGTCATAACTGAGAAATTAACATTGATACAATACTATTAACTAAATTACAGGCTTTATTCAGACTCCTCAACTGACCTTTAAAGTCTGTAGTCCAGCAAGCATTGAAAAGGAAATTTAGAAAGGAGGATGCAGAGAAGGTTATGTAGGGCCAACAGCATCTGAGCAAGACAGAGCAAAGGGAAATCAAAATTGCATAGCATGCACTGTTGACTGCCTTTTTCTAATTCAGTCTCCATAGGGCAAGAGTGGGGGTGGTTTTTTGTAATTTGTCTGTTTGTGGAGGGTGACCTTTTGTCAAGGGGGGGGGAGGTTTTTCCTATTTGCATATAGTTCCACATTAACTTTGGTTTTGCCTTTCCATGTAATCTGTGTTATCCACATGGAAAAGGATATCCATTCGTTCAAGAATATTCACACAGTATATTTAGATAAAAGCACAGCTTAGATTGAAAGGTGAAAATGTCTTTTCCTGCATGGGGTAAGAAACAAACAACAAAACACTTAAACAGATTGGCAGGGTAAGGAAAATGCCTTGCTTTCTAGCATCTCTCAAGTTAGATGTTCGTAATGAGGCTTCCAAAATTTGGACTGGTATAAATTCAGTGTAAGACCTATCCATGTGGGGGGATGCATTTTAAAGTCAAATAGAAACATTTAAAATTATCTTGTCAGGGAAGTTGTCTAAAAGCGCATTGCACTCAAATTCCCTTGCTTTATAATATATTACAAATCATATATTACAAATCATCAACTGCTGTTTTAGCAGCAAAATTTATGGATGACTTCATGGTAAAAATGAATGGGAGAAGGCAGAGTGTGACAGTGAATGTTTTAAACATATTTTATAATGTTCAAGTTTAGAATTAGGAGGCCAAAAATTAATTGTTCCAAAATAAATTCCAGATTTATACAGTTGAAAGTAAAAGATAGAGCTTTAAATTACCAGAATAAAAATAAGTGAATAAATTAAGAATATGCTATGTAATTTTTTTAAAAGAACCTTCCTATTAAAAACAGTGAGGTGCTAGGGTATAGCTCAGTGGTAGATCACTTGCCCAGCATGTGCAAGGCCCTGGTTTCCATTCCCAGCACCACAAAACAAAACAAAACAAAAAAATCTACAAATAAAATTAAAAGGCAAAGACCATCCTTGGGGAAATATTTATAAAATATATTACTAATAGTTAACTTCAATATTCCTTTTTTAAACCTTTTTTTAGTTGTAGATGGACATAATATCTTTATTTATTTATTTATTTATTTTTATGTGGTGCTGAGGATCAAACCCAGTGCCTCATGCATGTGAGGCAAGTGCTCTACCACTGAGCCACAATCTAAGCCCACTTCAATACTCTTAATATATAAGAAGTGTCTATAAATCAATAAAAATGTTAAATACTCTAATAGAAAAATGAGTAAAAGACAAGAAAAAATAATCCTCAAAACAAAATTATAGGGGCTGGGGTTATAGCTCAGTGACATAGTGCTTGCCTAGCATGTGTGAGGCACTAGGTTCAATCCTCAGCAGCATCACATAAAAATAAAAAATAAAATAAAGTAGTCTGTCCATCTACAAAAAATTAAAATATCATAAATGGCCAATAAATGTTTGAAAATTTGCTCACCCTCACCAGTATATCAAGGAACAGAATTTGTAAAAATAATGTTATGTTATTTTTCCTTATTAAATTGGAAATAATGAAAAAGGATTATGATACTCAGGGTTTCTTAGTGTATAAGGGAATGTGTACCGGTACAAACTTATTGACAATTTGGCTAAATTTACCAAAATATTTTTAAGTGAGATGAGCATAGTGGTGCACACCTGTAATCCCAGCAGCTGGGGAGGCTGAGGCAGGAGGATTGCGAGTTCAAAGCCAACCTCGGCAATGGCGAGGTGCTAAGCAACTCAGTGAGACCCTGTCTCTAAATAAAATAAAATACAAAATAGGGTTGGGGATGTGGCTCAGAGGTTGAGTGGCCCTGAGTTCAATCCCCAGTACCAAAAAAACCCCATATAATATAT